>JAGDYQ010000034.1:6136861-6268154 GCA_021962125.1 Bulinus truncatus
GCCTTTATATCTATGCGGCTGGGCGTTGTGCTAACCACACAATCGCTTCATATGCCGATGAATTCTACACTTCATCTGCCAAGATGGCCCGACAGGGCTAAGGGAACTTTTACTTTCAGTATTTAAATAATAAATTAAATCAAGTGTTATGTATTCCATTGATAAAAACAGGAATTTCTAATGATCAAAACACATTGAGCATGTTTATATCATGGTATTTTAATAGCTGAAGTTAAATCCCAGATTAAACCCTGGTTTAAAAAGCCTGTGATGAGTATGTAAAATCCGAGACTGCCGAAGTGGAGGCCGTACAAGCACACTCACGTTGTCACACAATTGCATGTGCGAGTACTCAAACACTCGCATAAAACACAAATACACACACACACACACACACACACACACATATATATATATATATATATATATATATATATATATATATATAAACATATATATACATGATGGGCCAAAAAAGTGAGAACATTGCGTAGAAAGTAACATAATTATATCAAAGTTTGTTTAACTGTATGCATAATATCTTAAATTGCGAACTCATTTACTAGCCCGTTTAGATATATGACGTCATTAGTACGACAATATCCGAGCGCTATTTTGGATTTTAATATGACAATTTTTTTTTATTTTTAAATAATTTGAATGTTATTTAATGTTCTAATTTTATTGGCCCACACTATATATATATATATATATATATATATATATATATGTTCGGAATAATAAAACTTGGTTAAGTTAATCTTTTAAAATTCAATTTTCAGTTAAATATGTTTTAACATGCTTTTACCTTCAACATTGTGTCCCTATTGAATATCGTTTCTTACAACAGTTCAGTATTGGGGCACAGACTGCAGAACTGCAAATAGCAAGTAAGATAATCAACCTCACTCATGGAAAATGGAAGAGTATAGCAGACATCTCCACCATCTTTGCACCTCCAGCTTTTCCCAAACCAGAGGTAGCAAAAAAAATAATTGTGTAATTCTTTCTCTCTCTCTCTCTCTCTCACTCTCTCTCTCTCTCTCTCTCTCCCCTCTATCTTCCTCCCCCCTCCCCACACACACTTTTCTCTCTTAATGTATGTTTCTCTATGTTTATATAAAATAACATTTCATATAAAATATTAATTATATCAAAATGATATACGTGTGTATCAGTTTATCTGAATGTTGATACCAGTATATTGCAATAATTTGGCCAATAATACTGCAGTTCTCTCTCTCTCTCTCTCTCTCTCTCTCTCTCTCTCTCTATATATATATATATATATATATATATATATATATATATATATAATATATATATATACAAATTGTATTTATGTGATATGAGTCACACATTAATTTGAGTAAAAGACTTGAAATTTTTATAAACGACGTTTCAAAAGGATATTCTAATTTATTTTCTCATAACTGACATTCCGGAGAAAAATTGTGTTTTAATGCAATGTATACATACATATTTTCACTGATTAATATAGACAATAAAATTATGGGTATAACTTTCAATTATCATGGTGTAAGAATAAATGTATTCTTTACTATTCTAACTTAATATTATTCTTAAATAATTATACCAATGTTTTAAAATGATTGCGACCGTTATAAATACAATATAAAAAATACGACATCAAGACTCAATTGATGCGAATGAATAAAACAGAAAGACTTGACACAGAGGTGTTGAATTAAAAATACATTTCAAAGGTCATCATTTCTACTTACTACAAATATTTCGTCGAGTGAAATGTACAGACAAATTTTCAAAAGACTCATTCGTATGAAACGAGGCATGTGAAGTGTTTGTTTTATAAAATCAACATGCACATTAAGATGAAAGAGAATAACAAAAAAAAAAAAAGGAAAGATTTAACCGAGTGATGAAATGTCGATTAATGTTAAACTTACTTTAATGTACCTCTTGAACTTTCTTCCATTTAGTTTTGGTGTCAATACAGACACCAAGATAAGCAGACAGACAGTTAGACAAACGCCTTGACAGCAGGGGCTGTTGGGGATGGCGACTATGGACAGCCAAACTAAGGGCCCCAAGAAAGGAATGTGGGGATACTGTTAATATATTACACTTATGGCTCTCGGCCACGCAAATGACACTCGATCGAGGCCCCTCTAAGGGCGTATAATCAAACAGACAGACTGTTACCAGTGTAATATTATTATTTATCTTTCTAGTTTGAATTTGTTCATTAGATATATAGTATAACCTACTATTATGCTCTACGCAAAGGGTACCAACTTTTTAAAATCGTAATCTACAATGGTTACTTAAATTTAACCAAGATCGGGTGGAGTTTTTTGTAAGAAATGTAATGAACTGACTGTGATCTAGACAAATCGCGTCTAGTTTTTTGTTTGTTTGTTTTTTAAATTATATATTATTATTATAAAATATCATATAAAGAAAACTTTATGCATGCGATTTCTATCTCAAGACATCCTCAATGTGGATGGACGATGTGAACTTTGGAAGACAGAGGATAGCTGGAATCAACAATTCACTTATTGAACTGGTGAAAACCTTAACACAGAAGTAAGGCTCAGACTGTTACATAATTTATACCCAGAGTCTTTTTTACGGACAGGCAGACTATGGGGTCTCCTGAGGCCTCCACCCTCTTCCTGTGTTTCATGTTATCAGATATAAAATAAAACTTTTCTCTCGAGCCCAACTATCCCAGAAAGTCTCTGCCTAGGGCCCCCCAACTATCCCAGAAAGTCTCTGCCTGCCCTAGGCAACTATCCCAGAAAGTCTCTGCCTAGGGCCCCCCAACTATCCCAGAAAGTCTCTGCCTAGGGCCTCCCCAACTATCCTAGAAAGTCTCTGCCTAGGGCCTCCCCAACTATCCCAGAAAGTCTCTGCCTAGGGCCTCCCCAACTATCCCAGAAAGTCTCTGCCTAGGGCCCCCCAACTATCCCAGAAAGTCTCTGCCTAGGGCCCCCCAACTATCCAGAAAGTCTCTGCCTAAGGCCCCCACCTATCCCAGAAAGTCTCTGCCTAGGGCCCCCCAACTATCCCAGAAAGTCTCTACCTAGGGCCCCCAACTATTCCAGAAAGTCTCTGCCCAGGGCCCCTAACTATCCCAGAATGTCTCTGACTAGGGCCCCTTCAGGCATGTAAGAACGGCTCCGGTAGTAAAATATTATTTGCTAAGCAGATTTAAAATTTAAAGATCAGTCAGATTGTTACCCTTGTTAAATGTCGAGTATATCGTGTGATACCTTCTTTTGTTTTCAGTTTTCCAGTGACAGACGATCTTGTGAAACCTTTTCTTGGTGGTCTGACTCTACAAGAAGCCATAAACCAGAAGAGATTGTTTATTTGTGATTTACAGGTTCTGGAAGGACTAACAGTGAAGCAAAACAGAAAGGTTGTTTTAATAAGTATTGATTACTATTTACTTCTTCCTACCCAAAAGGTTGGGTGAATGACTATTTGATTACTTCTACCAACCCAAAAGGTTGGGTGAATGACTATTTGATTACTTCTACCAACCCAAAGGTTGGGTGAATGACTATTTGATTACTTCTTCCTACCCAAAAGGTTGGGTGAATGACTATTTGATTACTTCTACCAACCCAAAGGTTGGGTGAATGACTATTTGATTACTTCTTCCTACCCAAAAGACTTGGTGAATGGGTAATGATCGCTTTATACTACCTGAAGTTGTTCTTCTGGACAGGAAAACTAAGAAAACATTTTTTTTAAAACAAAATTAAAAAACAAATATTAACTTTAAAAAAAAAACCTAAGTGTCAACCAGAACGGTTACCTAGTGCCATCTTGGCTTGTGGGGCCCATCGATGGGAATTTTTACCCATCCTCAAGGAAAGACAATCTGAGTGATTGTAAGGGGGGGTCAGGCGTTAAATTAATTTAAAGTTGGGGGGGGGCAACAGTTTTTAAATATTATGTCAAGTAGGGGGTCGAAATTATAAAGCGGTGGTCTCAAAAAACGTTTCGCCTTGACCCCCAAACTACCTTTTGCAGAGGGCCTCTAAATGAGCCTTTGCCTAGGGCCCAAAAAAACCGAATGAAAGGCTCTGTGTCAATCAAAAAAAGGCAAAAATGAATTGCATAAAAGGTAATTAAAAAAAAAAAAGAATTAATAGCCTTAATTTGTGTTTTGTTTTCTGCTTATTCTTTTGTTACTTCCCCTGTTATCTAGAACTTGTTTCCCTTTCACAGATGTGCGTACCAATAGCTTTGTTTTTCGTTGACATGTCTGGAAGACTAAGACCTGTAGCAATACAACTCTTTCAGAAACCAGGGCCCAACAATCCGGTAAATTTTGATTTCTTTCTTTAACTTTTTTTTGTTTTCGTTTTTTAATTGTTTTTTTTTGCCTTGATTCTTGTTTTAACCGCTGATTAAAATATTTCAAAATTGTGTAAAATTAATGTTAAATGTATTTTTTCAACAAAAATGTCTCCTTTAGATTTTCACGCCTGGCTCGCCATCCTTGACATGGACATTGGTCAAAATGTGGTATAACAATTCTGACAGCGCCTACCACCAAGCGCTGACTCATCTTGGTCAGTTGTATACTTTAATAACATTTGATAAACATTGAATCAACTGACTAGACTCAAATTCTCTATAACTCAATACATATTAAATAAACCCCGTGATGGAAATAAATATGTGAATTCAAATAAATTAGCTCTTTGGATTCAGGTTTCACTCATCTTCTGATGGAGTCATTCTCCCTGGCAACTCAACGCAATCTCTCACATTCTCACCCTGTGTTTAAAATCCTGGCACCGCACTTTCTGTACATTATGGCAATCAATAGGTAAGCCAATAGACATATAAGGCTATGCCTACATTCTGGCTTTTTTTTTTTTTATTTTCAAACTCTCAAGAACAATAATTACATTTCTGTTGTAAAGCATTTTTTGTTGTTAATAAAAATTTGTCATGATTGAAACGTTGGTAGCATGCCTTAACGTAATATCTGGCAAATGAAGATTTTCTCTGTATTTACCACATTAAAGTTGAGCGTTAGAAAAATACTGTTTCATATTGTTGTAATTCTCTTTCTACTGACCCACAACTGCGCCATTTTATCACCTGGACAGGTGTGTAAGATAAAGAGATGGGGGGGGGGGGAACCACGTGTCATTCCCCTCCCCTCCTCAAATCAGCGCTAACATCATTACGATTCATCGAGAGACCAGTCACGTGACCTGGTTTGAGGGGGGCGGGGATCTACTTCGGACTCTTTCATATAAGTTAGTGATCAGAGTGAAAGGACAGTTGTTAGGCAGTTATTTTTAGAACAACGAGTTCGTTACCCGAGACGTAACAAGTTCAACTCATCTGGATGTATTAGTTTAGCTTAATTTTAGTTGTAGATTAAACGTTAATTGGATTTGTAGTAATAAATGAAAGTATTAGTGTAATTATTGAACCCACGTGTCTTGAATCATAATTTGTGTAAAGTTATAACAATACCATATTGTTGTATATATGTATAAAGTTATAACAATATCATATTGTTGTATCTGTTACAGCCTGGCAGTCAGCGAGTTAGTCAGTGATGGAGGATGGGTGGACAGGACAATGAATTACGGCAACAAGGGAATGTACGCCTTGGTCGTTAAAAAGTAAGTTGGGTCGTTGTTATACAATTGTAATACTTAGTGCTGCTTAGTGAATTGTTGTTGTTTTTATTAAGTTCCTTTGAGGATGAGATTCTTTGATCCTATAAACCGCGAATGGGGTACCTCTTTCATCCCTCTCCACCTTAATCGATGGCACAAAGGCTTTGAAGGCATTGTGGGAGATAGACGTAGGTGACTAGCACGGCGCCTACGATTCTCCAACTAATGCCAGACACCCAGTTAAGCTGGGTGGACTTGGGAAATTACACCTGGTTACAGCCCCGTAGCGTGAAAATTTTACACCAGGGGCCAGGCATTCTACAGCAGGGGCGAGGCATTCTACAGCAGGGGCCAGGCAATAGCAAGGGGGCCAGGTAATACATTTTACTAAGTAGAACAAATAAGCAGGGGGGGCCAGACCAAACGCAGGGGGGCCCTGCCCCCCTGCCCCCCCCCCCGCACGCTACGGGCCTGCCTGATTATTAACCAATTCCCGAATATCTCGGCGGGGATCGAATGCGAGAATTACAGGTCGATAGTACAACACTAACACCGCAACAACAGACCATGCCTGCCGTTTAGTGTTGGAACCACTGTGTTTTTATTACATTCATTTACAGCTTTCAGTAGCCTTAGTGTTAGAACCACTGGGTTACTTATTACTTTTTGCTTACAGCTTTCATTAGTCTACATAGTTACTTAGTGTTAGAGCCACTGTGTCACTTATTACTTTTCGCTTACATCTTTCATTTGTCTCCATAGGTACTTTATGTTGAACATAAGTTCTACTCTCTGTGGACTTAATTGCTGTCTCGTATATTAGTTAACTTGTCAGCATTAGAAGTCAAACAGTGGGCGCACATTGCACGAACCCCTTTTTGAGATCCGCAATGCCCAGTTAAATACTTTTTGGTGTCTCTCTTTAACGGCCCAACCGACCTTAGTTGCCCCCTGATCACTGGTATGATTGAAAAAAAACAAACATAAAAAAAACATCTTTAAAGAAAAGCTGAATGCCAAATCAATGATTGCAGGTAGAACACCATATGTGGAGTGGCTATTATGTATAACGACTGCGAGTAGAATGATGGGGATCATATAGGTTAAGCCGTTCTTATGGATATGCTATCTATGGCCCCACACTACCATATGGGCCCCTTCAGGGACTATTTAAATTAAATCTTACTATAAGGGTCTTGAAAGTTAGCCTACTTTAGCCTAGTGCATTATAAGATGCAACAAAAGAAAATGCTCAGAAAATTGCATCGCATTGAAAATGTCTAAATTAATAACATCGCCTGGCGAGATTTTAAATAATAAGTTTGACTACATCAAATAGTTTGGAATTTAATTATTAGCATGTGTAATGAAGTTTGTTTAAGTGGTAAAACTGTATAGAACGATTTACGATGGAAGGCTAATGAACAGATACGATATTGGGTCTATAGGTACACAGACTGGAGACTCGATGTAGACGGAACTTTACCTGAGGACCTCAAGAGACGAGGGGTGAGTGTAGAACTTTACAATCAGCTTGAGATAATTTAATTTACAATCTTCATATTATCTGTCTTGTTAGTAAATATACAGGATTAACATTGCAACTATTTGAATAATACGAAAAGGACACATTTTTACAATATCCAGTGTGTTATTGGTGTCATAAAAGATGAAGTGGCACTGATTACACTGGTAAAAAGTGATTTCGTTGCCAGTGATATTTGAATCATTTTATACAAAGTCAACCATGCTGATGTAAGTGCTTTTGCTAGATTGGCTCTATTTTACGAGATAATTAAAATTAATTAAATAATGTATGCACCGTGTTTGGAATTTTTCAAGAATTGCATGAAGTATAATAGTATACTAACAAAAAGTAGTGAAACTGTTAATAGTCATGCAGAAATTTGTTCAAAAATATGTGTAATAGTGTTATAGAAGAAAACATTTTCATTTGAAAAACTAATTATGTCTAATTAATTAATTAATTAATATGTTGATTGTCTATGGTAATGCATTAGCAAATCGCTATTTGCTCGACTTCATTTTGTATGTGTCGTTGGTGCAATTGCGCTGGAGGCTCCAACAGTAGTCAGCCATCATATTATGTCCCATCTTCCTTGATATCTCTCCTCCATCACCATCATATCCTGATGGAACCTCTCGCCTTGTCCCTCACTGAAGTCCCCAAGGTTACCTGGAAATTTGTCTAAATGACTGTGCAGGTAAAGTACCTTGATGCTCATATTTGCTCCAATGTTTCTGAAGTTAGCCAGCATATCTTGCACCAGTTCTTCGTAATTCTATGCTCTGTTATTACCTAAGAAGTTCATGACAACTGAAACAAAACTGTTCCATGAAGAAGCTTCAAGGTGATCCATGAAATTAGTATAATGTCGATCGTTGATGAGTTTCAGAAACTGAGGACCGTCAAAAATCCCAGCTTTCAGCTTCTCCATGCTCAATCCGGGGAATGATCTGCAAATATACTTGAAGCATTTGCCAGATTTGTCCAAAGCCTTAACAAATTGTTTCATTAAACCTAATTTGATATAAAGCGGTGGGAGAATGATCTTATTTTTGTCTACAGTCATGGTTTCCCTTGCAGGCCATGTTACTCTTGTCCAATGATCTTGCTTTGCCCTGCTATCCCAAAGGCACATGAAGCATGGGTATTTTGTGCATCCTGACTGCTGCCCAAGCAAGAAGTTTACCATTTTTAGATCAACACAAATTGACCACTGATGCTCATAATAACGGACTTTCTGCAATAATGTTTTGATATTCTCATACTCTTCTTTAAGTGTTGTTGAGTGAGCAATGGGAAGAGATGCATATCGGTTACCATTGTGTAACAGAACACATTTCAAGCTTGTGAGGGAACTGTCTATAAAAAGACGACAGTCTTTCGGAATGGTAGTCTTGTAGTCCCATTTGGAGCGGAAGTCCAGGGATGTCATTACAGTAAACTTAAATATTGAAGAAGAAAATCTTCTCTTTTCCGATAAAATGTTATTTTAACTTCTGGTTTGAGAAAATTTCTTTCATTGAGTCTGGACACTAAAAGCTCAGATGCTTGCTTGGACAGATTTAGGTCTCGTATTAGGTTATTGAGTTCTTCTTGGCTGAATGGTTGAGGTGTTGAAGAACTTCCTTCATAATCGCTTCCACTGTTTTCACCTCCCAAAAACTCCAGATCTTGCCCCTCGTCGGAGTCTGATGGTGAAAGCTCTAATAATCCAGTAAACACTGGTATAGGAACTTCACTGCTATGTGGAATTGGTCTCATTGCAGATTCAAGATCAGGATAACCCCACTTAGATTTCTTGTGGCGATTGAAGCCTTTAACATTCACAATACGAAAATAACAATCACCAAAATGGTCTTTCGGCTCTCGCCATATCATTTGTACACCGAAACTTAGACTTTTCTTCTCACTATTTGTCCACTGCCGTAGGCTCTCCACGCAGTTTTTGCAGACCTTATGGGGAACCCAAGACTTGTCTTGGTCTTCCAGCTTCACACCGAAATAAGCCAAATATGCCTGCTACACAAAGTCAGTTATATTTCTTCTTTGCTTTTCAATCATGTATTCTCAACAGATGTAACAGAATACATTCGGATTATTTTTGCAGCATCTTCATGATGAACTCATGATGTCTTTAGAAAGCAGCTATAAAAGAGAAAAAAATAAACCAAGTTATAACTTGGTATAGTTAAATAAAACAACAGACACCAAACGTATTGCATTTGTTTTACACAAAGGGTACAATCATATTTTCAAGATTGTCCAATATCTCAGAAACTAGAGCCAATTCAGCAAAAGCAGTGGCAGTTTTGAAATCAGCACCCATGAATTGCTATAAATTCATTCAAATATTCTTGGCAATTCGAAAAAAAAATTTTTTTGTTGAGCTGTGTTATAATAGTAACAAAACCCAGAATGACATTGACCGAGTAGAAAGGAATATGAATAGGCTGATTTTAGATAGCAGACCTATATAGATGACAGGCCTATATAGATGACAGGTCTATACAGGTGAAAATTTATAGACTCGTTAACTACAAAATAAGGAGACAATAAAAATTAACCGACTAGCAGACCATCGTTTGCTTAGATAGAATTAGAAATTTAACCAGCAATTGGCCAAAGTGACACACACACTCACTCACTTAACCAGTTCTCCTCTTTGTTAATCATTCAATCATGAGCTGTCTGGGACTAAAACTAATAAAATAAACTTTATAACTTCAACACTGATTTTAAAATGCTCTTAGCTATTTTAAATTATGCAGAAAGATAGTTAAATATAAAATTAAAAATTTAAATGCAATTTAGTTAACTATTAAAACTTTTGTAAACAAACAGTGCAAATATCATTCAATGTTTCATCCTGCAGCTAGATGATCCTAACGTCTTACCCAACTACCACTACAGAGATGATGCCATACTGATATACAACGCTATCAGTAAATATGTGCAGGACTATCTGGCTCTGTATTACAGTAAGTGGTACAAACAAATGTTAGACTTGCGGATATTTTTAGTTAAAAAATATCTTTTTTAAAACTTGTACCAGAAAGGTTATAAAGTTATTGAGTTTTCTATGCATTGATATTCAAGTCCACCCCCCCAGGCATGTAGGGGCTCTTTTGATTTCAGATAGGGGCCCATTTGTCAATGGAGGTCACATGTAGTCACATTGCACCTGCATAAAAATCGACTAAGCAGGTGCATAGACTATGCAGCATAGTTACAAAAAATATCTCTTTTGTTTTTATGTAACCCAATAACATAATTATTGTTTTAAAGTTGTCAACATTTTCATCCTTCATTTATGGATTCGTCTTTTTTTTAAATCATTTTATTTTTATTTCAGCAAATAAATAAGTAAATTACTGTCTCATAAATATTGTCACGATGATCTCTAACGATTGAATAAGAATACAATATTCTAAGGGGAGGAAACCCCAGCTGTTTCAAAAAACGATTTAACCTAATTACATTTTCCTGCTGTTTTTTTTTTCTTTCACAGCCATACTATAATAGGGTTGAAGAACAAATATTATAATAGGGTTGAATAACAAATACTATAATAGGGTTGAATAACAAATACTATAATAGGGTTGAATAACAAATACTATAATAGGGTTGAATAACAAATACTATAATAGGGTTGAATAACAAATACCATAATTGGGTTTAATAATGCATAACATAATTGGGTTGAATAACAATGATGCTCCCCATGAGCCAATCACAGGCATACCATAATAGGGTTGAATAACAATGCTGCTCCCTATGAGCCAAATTTTATTCTATTTTAAAATTACTTGTCTTCACTAAATCTTGATAATTTAGCTCATTTAAATATTTTTTATTAAAATTAAAACCCTGACAGTGCCTCTCGTTGACCTCGTGCAATCACTGAACTAAAAGTCACAGCCAAACTTTTTTGTTTTCTTGTACAGCTTCAACTGAATTAGTTGCCAGGGATCATGAACTTCAAAGCTGGGCTCAAGAACTTGTCAAAGAGAAAAACTTTGCTGAAGGTGGATTTGGAATTAAGGTGATCAGTCACTAAGTAACACAGCATCAACTTAATAATCAAATAAAATAAATAATAATAATTACAGTTTTCATAATCTAAACTACATTTCCTTTATCATTTCAGGGACTTCCAGGAAATGGAATTCTTAGTACTGTAGAACAGATTCAGCAGATAGTGACAAGTATCATATTCATCTGCAGTGTAGGACATGCTGCTGCCAACTTTGGACAATATGATGAATATGGTTTTCCTCCAAACTATCCTTTGACCTTATTAGGAGAGCCTCCAGTAGATCCAGTAAGGCAACAAAATACATCACAAGTAACAAAACAAAACTGTATACATGGACTTGCAGGGACATGGCACATACAGTTACTGGCGGGGATATGGCACACACAGGGACTGGCGGGGATATGGCACATACAGTGACTGGCAGGATGTGACACTTACAGGGGCTGGCAGGGATATGGCACATACAAGGGGCTGGCAGGGATATGGCACTTTCAGGGACTGGCAGGGAAATGGTACTTACAGGGACTGGCAAGGGGTGTTAAATACCTGGGCGTCGGCTTCAGAGGGGCGGCTTAATCTTACGAAATAGACATGAAGTGCTCTAGGAGCCTATGACCGTTTAAAAAACTTTAAAATCTTCTAATAAATATCTTAAAAATTATATATATAATAATACAATCAAAAAGTTTATTATATATCTCTTTATTATTTCATCATGATTGGTGGAGCGGCGAAATACAGTTTGCTCCCGGACGGCATTTGATATAAAAAATGAAAAGTCAATTAAATTATTATTTGTCTTTTTTAGACCGTCATAATAAAGTAAGACTTTATCACTCTTTACCACAGTGTATTCTACTTTTAAGTCAAATAACTTCTCAAACTAATTTCTATAAAAAAAAAAAAACACAAGTTCGTTTAAAGAATTCAAATTGTTATTACATTTATAGTCTTTCATAATACAACGTACATTTTTTTTCAAACTAATATTTAATAAGTTGTAATGCTTTGGATATTTGTTGGAGAAAGTCAACGTTGGTTTATAGATTTCATTATTTCAATACATTTTACAGAAAGCTGTAATGACAGAACAAGATATTCTGAAAGCTTTACCTGACAAGGAGAATACTTTAGAGATTCTCACTATAACAAAAGTTTTAAGCACCAAAGGAACAAAAAGTTTGGGAGATTTTGAAGTCCAGTACATTGTTGACCCCAAAGCAAAGGTCATTGTAGACAGGTATGCATAAAGTGTTGGGCTATACCGTTTATTTTTGTTCTTCTAACTTCCCTAATTTGCACTGATCTTAAAATTATCTGAAAAAATTATTTTAACAACCTATATAACATATGTTTCATTTATTGTTTTTTTTTTTTTTTCAGTTTTCGCAAGGAGATTTCTGAAATAAGTCAAATTATCAAAGCCAGAAACAAAGAAAGACTTCCCAAATTTAAATACCTGGATCCCGAGTTCATCCCAAATAGCATTAGCATATAAGACAAAAATCTCCTTTCTCTTTTCAAATTTTGATTATGTTTTTTTTTACATTTTTCTGATATCTGATATTGTTGTGGGTATACACATGGTTTTAGGTATTCACATGTTTTGCACTCTTTGAGTTAGTATTAATATATTTGATTTCTAATAAATAATCTAAACAGAATAACTCAAAGTATATGTGAAGTTACTGTAAACATTGTTTGTGAAATGTAGACTTTTCATTGTGGTAGTATTTACTGTAAAAAGTTTTTGTTTGTTTGGGTTTGTTTGTTGTTGTTGTTGTTTTATGTAGACTATAAAAATATTTTTCTTTTTCTATTGTCCCCGTTTTGTCTGTCTGTCTGTCTGTCTGTCCGTCATCACCATAGATCTCAACAACCATAAATCCTAGACCCATGATGTATATATCATTTTGTAGGTCTTGGCCTGCCAAGAAATGACTTTTGTCCGTTTCGCGATCTGACCTCTGAGGGCCGTAAAAGGGGGCTTGTAAAGTACCGTTTTTTACTATATAAGCTATATTAATAAAGGAGCGCCCTATATCTCAGCAACCATAAGTCCTAGACCCATGATGTATATATCATTTTGTAGGTCTTGGCCTGCCAAGTGTACATCAAAAGTCCATTTCGCGATCTGACATCCCAGGGCCGAAAAAAAAGACTTTCCTAGGTACCGTTTTGCTTATATTTTAAATATAAATAATAAATGCTAATCAAAGGGGCGTAATCATTATTTATTTTTGTAACAGTTATTCAACATGATTACTTCCCTCTCTATTTATCAAAACACGGAAAAAACTACGGATTTCGTTCGGCGTAACCGGCGAAAATGCTCTAAAATGTCCTTTGTCCGAAACGGAAAAGACTTAAATTGCTTGTTTTTTTACTGTATTCTTTCTTTTTTTTTTCTTTGATTGTATAGAATTTTATTATGACAACAAAGTAGATATCTTCATTTTTCTTTACAGCGTGTAAAAAAAAATATCTTTTTTTTTTGTATGCATCGAAAAGAAAATAAAAGACTGAAAAATATTTTAATCGATTGTCTTTAGAGCATGGACTGAGGTCTGGCGAAGCCCCGGGCGACGAATATTGGGTCCCCGTAAAAAAAAAGGAGATAAAGCTAAGTTAGGGCCCATCACAAGTTTGAGTCCGTTGTGTCCGTTGAAATATCCACATTTTTTTCAGTTAGCTAAAACACGGACAATCCACGGGTCATAATTTTATTTAATTATTAAGACCCGACATTCGCTAATCTAAAAAGTTAGTTTCATTCATGCTCAGTAAAGGTAGATGATTGTTGTATGTTTTTCTTTTGTTTGTGCATTAGGATAAATTGTGATAAACTAAATGGCTACTTATCAAGTTGCTAGTAAACACGAGAAAGGAAAACTTTTATTTTTAGATGTATTGTTGGGGTTGGGGTGGGTGGTCAGTGCCCACTGCTAGCATTATTCCAGTGTTTTGAAATCAAACATAGAATGATGAATTATGAACATATGTCAGATCTGTTAAATAAAGTTAATAATCTGAATTATTTTATAAAGTTTCTTCAAATCTTTTTTATGATTGCTCACTCTACCCTTTCTTTTTTTATCATCAGATATTTCTTTCAGTTTAATAAACATAATTTGACATCAATATTTGTTAGTGGAATAAGAACTCTTTCGAAAAAAAAAATTTCATTTTCTGTCATGCTGACAAGTAACTTCAAGTACATGGGCCGTAATGGCAAAGTGTAGTAAGGCAATAACATTTTAATATTCAAATCTTATTATAGAAACAAAAATATAGTGGAATTCACAATAATATACATGGAAATGAATTATGTAGCTATGTACAATATTAACATTTTAATTCAGCATATTAATATAAGCATATATCGCAGTATACGAAATGCACCGTCTTCTTGAACAAAATACATTTTGTTATACATGTGATTTCCAAATTATGAAGTAGGCCTACATGTGCTATTTTATTATTTATTTTACACATTATCGAAATAATGTTTTTAAGACAATTGTAGACAACAAATTATTTTTTTTTTAAATGTATTGTTTTATAATCCTCTGTTGTAAGAAATATAAAAAGATTGAATTTTCTCTTTTTAACAAATGTTAAAAGAAGTAAATCTCAATTCCCATGTAACTAAAATATCGTCTTGACATTTTTTTTTAATTAGCTTCCAATTTCATTTAAACCTAATTGCCCCCTGTTGCCGCAGATTAAGGCATGTTAGAAAGAAATCATTTTTTTTTTCAATTGATAGAATGCATTTATCAGATACAACAGACAGTATAGGCTTATAGAAGAACTAAATGATATAGCCTAATAATGTAGTTCTTCTAAGCCTATAGTGTACAAATTATTAAATATTACAATAGTTTCGTGTGCGACTGATGGATGGTGGAACAGAAAGTTTGGCTACTGGCGGCAACCAGTTTGAGTGGTTTTGGCGGTTTTCCGCATAAAACAGACTCACAGCGCTTTATCATAATTGTTTTTTTTTAAATAGGTAAATTAAATATTTTATAAAAGGGTATTATATTCAAATACTCACTGAGCGCGTGCGATAACCTACCAGTAATACCAGAAGTTTTTTTTTAAGTAAAAGTGCCAAAAGTAATTAATGAAACTGCAGAGCCAAAGAAGGAAAAACAGAATGTATTTGGATAATATAACACACTGAAAACTGGATACCGCCAAAATCCATTATTTCGGTTGCGTGACTAGGGCGGTGACATATGCGGGGATTGGAACAAAAGTTACAGTTTGTTACAGTCAGTGACGGTGACATATGCGGGGATTGGAACAAAAGTTACAGTTTGTTGTTACAGTCAGTTACGGTGACATATGCGGGGATTGGAACAAAAGTTACAGTTTGTTACAGTCAGTGACGGTGACATATGCGGGGATTGGAACAAAAGTTACAGTTTGTTACAGTCAGTGACGGTGACATATGCGGGGATTGGAACAAAAGTTACAGTTTGTTACAGTCAGTGACGGTGACATATGCGGGGATTGGAACAAAAGTTACAGTTTGTTGTTACAGTCAGTGACGGTGACATATGCGGGGATTGGAACAAAAGTTACAGTTTGTTGCAGTCAGTGACGGTGACATATGCGGGGATTGGAACAAAAGTTACAGTTTGTTACAGTCAGTGACGGTGACATATGCGGGGATTGGAACAAAAGTTACAGTTTGTTGCAGTCAGTGACGGTGACATATGCGGGGATTGGAACAAAAGTTACAGTCTGTTACAGTCAGTGACGGTGACATATGCGGGGATTGGAACAAAAATTACAGTTTGTTACAGTCAGTGACGGTGACATATGCGGGGATTGGAACAAAAGTTACAGTCTGTTACAGTCAGTGACGGTGACATATGCGGGGATTGGAACAAAAGTTACAGTTTGTTACAGTCAGTGACGGTGACATAAGCAGTGATTGGAACAAAAGTTACAGTTTGTTACAGTCAGTGACGGTGACATAAGCAGTGATTGGAACAAAAGTTACAGTTTGTTACAGTCAGTGACGGTGACATAAGCAGTGATTGGAACAAAAGATACAGTCTTTTACAGTCTGTGACGGTGACATAAGCAGTGATTGGAACAAAAGTTACAGTTTGTTACAGTCAGTGACGGTGACATATGCGGGGATTGGAACAAAAGTTACAGTTTGTTACAGTCAGTGACGGTGACATATGCGGGGATTGGAACAAAAGTTACAGTTTGTTACAGTCAATGGCGGTGACATATGCAGGGATTGGAACAAAAGTTACAGTCTGTTACAGTCAGTGACGGTGACATATGCAGTGATTGGAACAAAAGTTACAGTTTGTTACAGTCAGTGACGGTGACATAAGCAGTGATTGGAACAAAAGATACAGTCTGTTACAGTCAGTGACGGTGACATATGCAGGGATTGGAACAAAAGATACAGTCTGTTACAGTCAGTGACGGTGACATATGCAGGGATTGGAACAAAAGATACAGTCTGTTACAGTCAGTGACGGTGACATATGCAGGGATTTGAACAAAGTTTTATTTCATCTTAGACTGTGTGCTTGGGGGTCGATCGCTCCACTTGTTGCCCGATACTGACGGCAAAGAAATTATAAATGAAATGTGCTTGACTGTCACCCAGACTTTAAATTTCGAGCTTTGCAGGCGGCATGTTTTCTTTCTTATTGATAAGACGCTAATGTTGCCAAGTTGCTATATTCAAGTATGATCTGATGTCCAAAAATTTAGTTTGAACTTAAACGAGCAGAAGGTCAAGGTCAAAAATAAAAAAAAGATAAAGAATTTTGTTTTTTGCAAAATGAAACTCATAAAATATCACATATTCAAAACTAATTAGTCCATTGTCGTAGTCACTGTGTAATTCAGTCATTTCAACTTACAGTTGGCAAATCGAGACAGACAAACGTTTCTAGTATTAGATTCATGAGAGCATTTTTTTATATTTTCTTAACCGTAATGAAACATTTTATTTTTATTAGACAGTAAAGCAAAGAAATAATAAATAAAATGAAATGGGTTGTCGACCAATGTCTCCTTACGTTGCGACACAATTCCTTCTTCAGTTATATAGATAAGGTGTTCTTTATTGTGTGCGCCTAGTTAAATAATTCTTATTTTCATTGGCTCTCAAAATATTTCTTTGCGGATATGTCTATATATATATATATATATATATATATATATATATATATATTTAGTTTTTGTTTGTTTGTTCTCTGTAAAATTTAAAAATAGCATGTGTTTTGTTATTCGTTTGACCCATACAACAATGAGGAAGGGGGGGGGGTGTCATAATTTGGTTGGACAAAGAAACCAGCCTGACAATTTATTTAAATTCTACTTCATGGTCCTGCTCTTTTGCTGGTTTAAAAATTAGATTCAGATAGTTTGCCTCCCCTGCTCCCACCCACTTCCTCTTCCTGGTCTTAGAGTTACCTAGACAATTATACAAATAGAGAGAATGATATAAGTACAACTCAGTACAAACAAACTTTAAAAATATTTTATTTTAATTTAATTTTATTTTATTTTGGATCGTGGGAATCCGTCCGTCTCAAGAGACGATGGTGTAGCTTATTTCTGAGTCTACATGCACCGCCGAGAATGGCTGTGCAGTCCGACTCGGGAGTGGAAGCCGTGTTGCATCGACATCGTGCGACGATGCCGGAGTGTCCTGTCCAGTTTAACTACAGAGCCTGGGCAGGGCTATTTTTTATACTAATTATGTTAGTGGTGTTCCAATGTCTTAATTTTCATTTTTAATCAACATATGAACGAAAGGAACTTTACATTCAAAGTTAACTTTCATTAAAATGTATATATATACATATGTTTCATGGTTCATATATATATATATATATATATATATATATATATATATATTTGAGCCAGGACTGGGTTAGCAATGGTGGCTATGGCTAAATTAAACAGAATTCAGACCAGCAAGAACATTGACCTACCATCGAAGCTCAGACTTTACACAACACTAGTTATAACAATAGCCATGTATGGATGTGACACATGGACACTTCTAACAGCCACGACAAGCAATCTACGGGCATTCGAAAATAAATGCAGGAGGGAAATCCTGTAAATCCACTACCTAGAAAGTAAGACCAATGAGTATGTCTGGTGAAAGTTCATCCTCAATCGCCGGCCCTCCGAAAACGATTATGGCAACATCAAGCGACGTAAGGAGGCATAGCTCGGACATGTCTCACGGCATGATAACCCGCCAAATATTCTCCAAGAGACTGTATAAGGAGGCTGTTGAAGATGGCGCCAGCGGAAACGTTGGTTGGACAATATAGTAAATGGTCAGTGCTACCAATGAATGCGGGGACGGATGGTCGTGCGGTCAAACGCCCGGCTATCGACCTGAGGGTCACTGGTTCGATCTTCTGATAAATGATATTTTCAGGTCTTGGCTTAAGTCCCCGCTACATCTCCCGTGGTGCCTCCATGGTCATTGCATTATCGGCTATGGTGGAGATGAAAGAAGGGCACTGCGAAAACCGTCCCATAGTGGTTTATAGGATCTAAGAGAATTCATCTCATCCTTACAGGGACGTCACACACCAATGAATGCACTAAAGACAGCCGCGCAGGTAAGGCAACTATGGAGAACTATGTCTGTTGAGGTGTCCATGAGTTTCCCAAACGACCACATCTGTTTAGGGTCTGATGATGATGATGATGATAATGATGTATTCGACAACCGGCTTTTCAGGCTTTAAATCCCGGTTTTAGTCTATAGATTAACATTTAGCAGAAATGTTCATACATTCCACTAAATTTCAGAGAAATCTGGGAAACTGTGTGACTTCCAAGTGAATCCCATCGTCAGTCTCACCCTTGTCTATTGTTATTGTTAGAGAGTAATTGTTGAACAATGCAGGAGAGTAAGCGTGACCAAGATTGTCACGGATGATTTGAACATTTGCGAAAAGTGGGGGAGGGGGGGATTTTTAGCATCCGTTTTCTAGACCCGGACATAGGGCTACATTTAAGTCAAGTTTACATTCTTATTTCGCCAACATCTTTCGAGGGTCAAATTTCAAACTGTGAAATATTTCATAAAGTTTCATTCAGTGACACTAAACACAACAACAGGACACAGTTAAATAACATTAATGTGTTTAAATATTTCTTATTATTTAGTTTCAGTTTTATAATTTATTCTTAGACCAGGAACAGGAAGAGAAATGTCAAACCATTTGAAATCGTTTTACATACTGGATTTCAAGATTTAACATTATATATATATATATATATATATATATATATATATATATATATATATATATATATATATATAACAAATGTTTCTGTCACCATGTAACGAATACATTATGATAAAGAAGAACAACTGCGATGCTTCATGGTTCATAATAAATTTAATCACATAACAAGTAACGAATAACACAATATGAAATAAGATACATATTTGAGTAGTTAAGCCGATATGTAAGAATACAATTCCTGTATAAACAACAATCCAATTAAATAGAAAATGAATTATCACATATGTTAAACTTATCTCATTTATCATATGAAACAATATCACTTCTCATTAAACAAAGATTATCTCTACGACTCTATCTCCTCTCTTACGACTATATCTTTTTAACTCTCTTCTATGTGAATCTCCTTATATGATTCTCTATCTTCTCTAGTATCTCTCGTATCTCTAAACCTTCGATTCACTGCCACTTATATATCTGTCTTACATAACAACTCAAACTTTCTACAAACAGAAACGACCAAACTCGGACCTCCACCCTAAAATTCTATTAAATTTCAAATATTTCACAAAGTCACTTGCTAGACACGTTATAACATGCAAAATTCAAGTGCCTTCAGCGTGGTGGGTTGAAATGGACCCCGCGTGCTGTAGTTGGGAGATCCCCTAGCTTCAGGGCCGGCTCTAGGCATAGGCGACATAGGCAGCTGCCTAGGGCGCCAAATTGCTAGGGCGCCGAATTTTAGAAAAAAAAACTTTCTTTACTGTTCATGCAGAAGGGGCGGGCGTCCTAATAGATGACTGCCTAGGGCGCCAAATTGCCTGGGGACGGCTCTGCCTAGCTTAGATGATATATATTCTGTAAAAGAAATCAGAACAAAAGAAATAAATTCGTGCACACTGAGCTTTACTTCTGTTAATGGAGGGTGAAAAATGGACTGTTGAATCTATTTTAAACTATTTTAAACTATTTTGTAGCATGTCCATTACGATGGAAAAAAAAAGTATTATCAATGATCATGTTACATTGAATGGTCACACATACATACAGATGAAACTCAAGAGTAGCTGCAGTAGATGTAATTGAAGTGTATTGTCTACTTTAAGTTATGTCAGAGTACAGTAAGACCCCCCACTTTACGCTATTTCGGTTTAACGCTCTTTTATTTCATCATGGGATAGCGAGAAATTGCACGCTCAGCGTTAGGCTTCCCGAAATCTGAGGCAGTTTATCCGTGTTTCTTCTTTCCAGTGGTGTTTTTATCGTTTCAAACATTTGTTGACGTTATTGTAAGTACTGTATACATTTATATAATATAACGATTGATATAGTGACAAACATTATGATTTTTAGTTTTATCATGTGGGTGATAATAAAAAAAAACTCGAAAATAAAGCAAAAAGAAAAAGCATTTCATTGGAAACTAAAATGCAAGTGATTAGAAGATTAGATACTGGTTAATGTCAATCTCAAATTGGTGCTGCATTGAATTTGGCAACTTCACAATAAGGACTATTCTTGAGACATAAGAAAAAAAAACTCATTTTAAAATTCTAACGATAAGCTCAAGGAATTAGCGGACCTCGAAGAACACACAAAAATAGAAATAGTAATTCTGAAGAAGAGCAAAAAGAACTTCCAACAGCGTTTCTAAAAACCAGTTTGACTACTATAACAGATATTAGGGACCAATTTATTGAAACTGACCCAAATTTTGACAGAAGTTCAAAGGCACGACGGGGTGTTATGTATGCCTTATCCAATTAGCAGCAACTTCTTATAGAGCGCAAATTGCATTAGATACCCTCTTGATAAAAAGACAGAAAAATAGAATTACAGAAGAGACAGAATGATCTGAAATTTAAACATACTGACTATGAATTTTATTTATATTTATATTAGGGCTGCTGATTAAACTGCATTAACGCGCGATTAACGCGTCAAAAAAATTTGCCATTAAAATTGTTAACGCTGTACCTAAATGCGTTAATTTGACCAAAATGCTGAAAGTTCAGAATAGCGCCTAATCGATAAATAACGGAATTTCACTATACAATTTGAAGTTAAAGTCCGTTCCCCTACTACGTAGATCTACTACCCCCACCCTGCGGCATTTTGCACACACACACACACACACACACACACACACACACACCCAGTTATGTTTACAAAAGTCCCACTTGTAAAATAAAATGATGTTTTTGTTATATAGCCCTTCGACAAGTAACCCCGACCCCTGCTCCCTATCCGGTCGATGTAAAAAGAGAAACTTTTCTTTCATTTGTTTACACTATCTACTGACTACTGTAGTGTATTGTTGGAAGTAAAAGAACAAGTGTTTAGTGAACCCGGTTATAATTTGATCAAAATAACGAGATGCTAGAAATTGTGTATCATTTTATTTCGCAAAATTTTTATCCCATTTGATAATACAACATCTTGCTGGTCACGTCCGCAACAGCTGCACTAATAGTTTCATATACTTGACACTTGTAATCAGTTGTCTTGACTTAGATGAGGCACACATCTGTACAACCAGACAGTGGTTGTAATTTTCCGAAGTTTTGTGACACTTAGCTCTTATACAGTGGTTCTAAAACTTTTGAGATTCACGATACACCAAGAAGTTTTATTCAATTTCCACAGCACAGCCGTAAAGAAAGATAAAAATGATCAAAGAAAAAAAAACGTTTATATAATTCTATTTGTTTTCGATCAACTAATAAGATGTTTGACGACACACTTTATAACAAGTCGCGACCCACATGCAACACTGAGAACCACTGAACAAGGATGCTTACTTGCTCGCGTCAAAAATGAGTCGAACATTTCAAGGTCTGGCGTGTCAAAGACGCCTCACACACACACAAAGGTTTATTACTCTATTGCTTATGCCAAGTAAGTGCGTACAATAACAACAAGTTGTTTCAGATTCATATGTACATGTAATTATTATCGGGATTTCTATTCCCTCCCCTGTCACATTTTGTTACAGTGTAATTCGGCAAAGCTGAAAATCTTTTCTCCATTCTTATAATGGAATCGCAAACAAAAACAAGCAATTTAAGTCTTTTCCGATTCGGACAAAGGACATTTTAGAGCATTTTCGTGTACGGTTACGCCGGACGAAATCCGTATTTTTTTTTCCGGGTGACAGCCATAGATTTTGCTGGTAAATAGAGAGGGAAGTAATCATGTTGAATAACTGTTACAAAAATAAATAATGATTAAGCCCCTTTGATTAGCTTTTATTATTTATGTTTAAAATATAAGCGAAAACGGTACTTAAAACGCCCCCTTTTTCGGCCCTCAGAGGTCAGATCGCGAAATGGACCAAAGTCTTTTCTTGGCAGGCCAAGACCTACAAAATGATATATACATCATGAGTCTAAAACTTATGGTTGTTGAGATCTAGGGTGATGACGGACAGACAGACAGACAGACAGACAAAACGGGGACAATAGAGCATTTTTTTCGAAAATGCTCTAAAAATTCGACTGTTTAACCATTAAGCCACCACGTCACTCAAATTTACCTGAGATTTATTATATTATATTAAAATTGCTCGATTATTTTACAATTGTACTTGATTTCTAATTCTTAAAAATATGATCTGACAAATAATTTAAAAATACATCTAAGCACTATTTATTTAAACAAAAAAAAATGAAATAACGTGATAGCTTTTCTCTTACGTCTGAGAAATTTCTATTTTTACTATTGTTTACGTTGGACGATTTTAAAATGCTCTCTGTTGTAATAAAAAAAATGTAATGATATAATGTCAATATAACTATTTTTTTAGACTTTTATGTTTCATAATAAAAACCAAAGCAATTATTTAAAACTGTAGATTTAAAAAAAAAGAAAAGAAATATCCGATCGGAATCGAGACCGGGAGCCAGGGTAAATATTTTAAACGGTTATACTGTTGTAATAATTCTTTACTTTCGATTTAACTCAGACTTGAGACCGCTATTATTTATATAGATGCCTATTTTGCAGCACAGAGGTAAGTTGGTGTGGCACGATACAGCACCCGCGCGCAAGTTCAATTCGGCTTCTAACCTTCTTTCTTAATTTCTTACTTACACGCTGTCATTATATGAAGTGATACTCCCTTTTCTATGGTGAAGTATTTCTCATTAGACATATTTTAGGGGGAACATACCTATTCCAATGTTCCATATTTGAATCCATTCCCATGAAAAGCAAATCACTTGTTTGTCGATTTGATATATTTCGTCAAGAATAAAAATTTCTGCTTATGGAGATTTTTTTTACATTTTCAACATTAGAAGATTATGAGTAATGTTTTGAACATCTCTGTAAATTAAAAATAATCATTTAAATATTTTTTTCTCTATCTATTATCAATCAATTATAAAGTAAAAAAAATCTATTCGTTTATTTCAAGGTAAAAAGTCTACCAGTTGATGAAAAGTTTTCTTTCAATGATAAGGTAAGTCATTCGTTCAGTATTCCAATGATAAATGAAGTCACGTGTTCAGTATTCAAATGATAAATAGTCGCGTGTTCGTTATCCACTGATAAAAATACAGGAATTTCCAAAGATCAAAATAATCCAGCATTCATGTTGCATGTTATATTACCTAGTTAGTAGGGAGCGACCGATATGCCTTTTTACCGATAGTCCGATACCGATATTTCCCCCCAGCATTTTTACCGATACCGATACCGATATTTTCTTTTTAGGGGCTGTCCATTATTTATGTCAACAAATTGTTGGCGATTTTTACCTCCCCCTCCCCCTTGTCAACAACTTGTCAAACTTCCAGAGACCCCCCCCCTATAAAATTACGTCAAAATTTGATTACCCCCCCCCCTAAAAAGGTGGCTTCCAAAATGTTTATGTGGCAAAATTAGTAGGAATATAGTTAGTTTAATTAAAATACTGAATGTTAAGCGAGTGTGTAACACAGAACTACAAACGCTGCTTAATTTTCCTATTTATTAAGTAATTATATTAAATTTAAAAAAGTAACATTGTTGACGTCAACTTTTCTTGACCTCCCCCCGTCCCCCTTGTCAACAATTGTCAAAACTTTTCTGACCCCCCCTCCCCCCCTATTTTGTTGACGTAATTAATGGACAGCCCCATAAGCAACAACAATGCCAAACACGTGTTATTCTCGTGCTGTATGACGTATTTCAACCCATGTTAACATATTTTGTAACACTTCGCCCACGCGTGTCTTGTTTACCCCCCCCCCCCCAGATACCGATATTTTTAATCAACAACAATGCCAAACGCGTGTTTTTCTCGTGCTACAGTTAATGACGTATGTCAACCCATGCTTACCCCTTCCCTGTCATATTTCGTGACACTTCGCCCACACAAAAGTCTTGTTTCCCCCCCCCCCCCCCCATCTTCCCATCCCAAAAAAAATACACACAGATGTTCACTAATTGTATCATTCAATGTCATGCATTAGAATTAAGAAATGCCAATCCTATTGTTTCAAGGTCATATCTCTGAGGAAGACGTGACAATTTCTGTGCACGGGTTTTTTTTTTCCTTTTTTTTAAATCTTGTCTGATCTGGTTATAGAATTGGGTTATTTACTGATTTTTTTTTTCTGCAACTCTGTTGTGAAAAAAAAACAATGTATCGGCAGCCAAAAAAACGGCCGGTCCGACAGTTAACCCATAGTACAATATCGGTTCGACTATCGGTCGCTCCCTACAACAATCGGCAGATCCGATATTAACCGATAGTGCCAATATCGGTCCGATACGGTTACCGAGCCGATTATCGGTCGCTCCCTACTAGTTAGTATTGAATTTAAAACTAAATACGTAGTATTAATGACCTTACAATTTTTCTTCAAAACACCTAAATATTCATGTCTGTAGCATGGTATTCTATATTCTAACCTTATAATTTAATGATGCATTTTATTTCACAACAGTTTAGTATTGTGGCACAAGGAGTAAAACTGAAAATAGCAAGTAAGATAATCAACTTCACTCATGGAAACTGGACGAGTATTGAGGAAATATCCAACATCTTTGTACCTCCAGCGTTTCCCAGACCAGAGGTAGCCAAAAAATTGTTTCTCTATCTCTTACTCCCCCCCCCCATCTCTCTCTCTCTCTCTCTCTCTCTCTCTCTCTCGCTCTCTCTCTCTCTCTCTCTCGTTCTCTCTCTCTCTATCTCTCGCTCTCTCTTTCTCTTATTGTATATATATATATATATATATATATATATATATATATATATATATATATATATATATATATATAGTCGATTCCGCATTATTGGGACACATCGGGACCGAGGCTTTTTGTCCCAATTAAGCGGATGTCCCAATTAAAAATACAAATGTACTATTGGCTTCTTGGTTTGGTTTCTTTGTGATTTGTCCCAAATAAGCGGCTGTCCCAACTAAGCGGTGTCCCAATTAAGCGGAATCCATTGTATATATATATATATATATATATATATATATATATATATAATCTATCTTTCATATGAAAAATAAATATTATCCAGTATCGCTCAATAATTTTGCAATTAAAAAGTCAGTTAAATATATAGTTTTCATTGACATCAAATAATATAAATTCGGCAGCTAGTCAATACATAATCTATATGATAAGATTCACAAATTGATTTAAATAAAACACTGGACATTTAAAAAATGACAAAGTAAAACGATTCGCTTCAAAAGAATATTCCAATTTATTTTAGCTTACATGAGATTACGGTGAAAATTATCGTTTTAATGTAATGTGTACCCAAATATGTCAACTGAATAATAGGGACAATTATATTATGGGTATAACCATCAGATTACCATGGTCGAAAAAACAAAGATGCATTTTTATTATTCTACCTAATAGTATTATTAAATATTTATAACAATGACATCTGTTATAACTACAATGTTACGACATAAAGACTTAACTGACAATTAATTTAGAAAGTTTGGTTACAAAGTCTGTTTTTTTTTTTCTCTTTAACAACATTTTGCTAGAACTTATTCGATTTATTGGATAAAGGTTATACACTAAATAAATAGACAGACTCAAGAGCTACCAGAATTAATGCAATATTTGTCGTTATTAGGGGGCTACAAAAATATCTCAGAGGCAAGAGAACAGCAGTGCAATGCTAGAAAAGAAAAAACAATTCTTAAGTAGCCTAGGCCCACATCTGACAAGAACATCAGTGCTTGTGTGTGTTGTGTGTGTGCGTGTGGCATAATATTGTAGATATGAATTTTCGGACTCAACGATCGTAGGTGTTGAACGTTGTGAGTGGATGTTCATTCATTATGTTCAAGGCTGCTTAACTAAAATACCGATTTCGATTTGATTACCGATTCCAATGTGAAGATCTACCAGACTTTATTGAATTTATGAAAATGATTTCGTATTGAGTCCAACATATAATTCAGTGGAAAGAAACCATACCTTCAAATGTTCCTAAAATTCCTATTCCCGATTAATATCTCTTGTTACTACTTCGCTTTGTTTTTTATTATTATTATTTATTATCATAAAATATCACTTCAATGATAATATAAATGGAAAAGTCTATACATGTATTTGATTTCTATCTCAAGACATCCTCAATGTGGATGGACGATGTGAATTTTGGAAGGCTGAGGATAGCTGGCATCAACAATTCACTTATTGAACTGGTCAAAACTTTACCACAGAAGTAAGGCTCAGACTTGTTACATAATTTATACCCAGAGACTTTCTTGCGGACAGAGAAACTGGGGCGGAGGGTCCAAGGCTTCCACCTTCTTCCTGTATTAATTCCTATCAAATTTTGAGCCATCAGAGACCCGACAGGTACTTTTCCCTGTGACCGCCAACTATCTCAGAAAGGGCCCTTCAAGCACTAAGAACGGCTCTGGTAGTAAAACATTATTTGACAAGCCTATTTAAAATGTAACGTTCAGTCGATTTGTTTTCTTGAGAAATTTAGCGTATTTCGTGTGATCCCTTTAAGTTCATTATATCTTTTGTTTTCAGTTTTCCGGTGACAGACGATCTTGTGAAACAGTTCCTTGGTGGTCTGACTCTACAAGAAGCCATAAACCAGAAGAGATTGTTTATTTGTGATTTACAGGTTCTGGAAGGACTTCCAGTGAAGCAAAACAGAAAGGTTGGGTGAATGATTATTGATTACTTCTTACCTAAAGGTTGGGTGAATGATTATTGATTGCTTCTTCCTACCTAAAGGTTGGGTGAATGATTATTGATTACTTCTTCCTACCTAAAGGTTGTGTGAATGATTATTTATTTCTTCTTCCTACCTAAAGGTTGGGTGAATGATTATTGATTACTTCTCTCTACCTAAAGGTTGGGTGAATAATTATTGATTACTTCTTCCTACCTAAAGGTTGGGTGAATGATTATTGATTACTTCTTCCTACCTAAAGGTTGGGTGAATGATTATTGATTACTTCTTCCTACCTAAAGGTTGGGTGAATGATTATCGATTACTTCTTCCTACCTAAAGGTTGGGTGAATGATTATTGATTACTTCTTCCTACCTAAAGGTTGGGTGAATGAGTATTGATTACTTCTTCCTACCTAAAGGTTGGGTGAATGATTATTGATTACTTCTTCCTACCTAAAGGTTGGGTGAATGATTATTGATTACTTCTCCCTACCTAAAGGTTGGGTGATTGGATATTAATAACTACTTTCTACCCATAGCAGTCTGTGTGGACAGTCAAACTCAGAAAATATTTTTAAAAGAAAATTAAACAACAAATACTAACTTTTATAAAAGCATGAGTGTCAACCAGAGCAGTTCATATAAATAGGCAAGCGAGAAGGTTACCTAGGGCCACCTCAACTAAGGGGGACCCTCGTTGAGATATTTATTTCAACATCCACATGGAAAGACAATCTGAGCAATGGTCAGAGGCCCGGGGTTAAATTAATTTAAATTTGGAAACCCCATTTTTTTTAGAAATAATACCTTATTTTTTTTTTAAATAAAGTTCCCTTAGCCCTCAACTCAAGGGATATCGGGGCAGAAGAATAGTAGAATGTATCTGTTTCTATTGCTACGGCATATAAAGGGATTGTGTGGTTAGCACAAGGCCCAACAGCCTTTACTTCCCCAACTTAAGTCAGGTACCCATTTTAAGACGGGTGGACTTTTTTTAACCCATCCTCTGGTCACCTGGGAAAATCCCATCGAGGATCGAACCGCCCTCTCAAGTCGACAGTCTAGAGATCTATACCGCTCTGTCACCCGCTCTTCACTTTGCCTATTTTGAGTCAGTAAAGTAAAAGCGGTGACCTTTAATGCTTTTTTTGCTTTTTTTTAGGGCCCCTAAAGTACTTTTGCATAGGGGCTCAAAACGAATCTTTGCCTAAGGGCAAACTAGCGTAAGAACTGTTCCGGTATTATCTACAAAAATTTCTAAAATTAATTGCTAGAAATTTTTATAAAAAAAATAAATAGAGAACTGCCGAGATCTTTTTTTTCCAAATGAAAAGTGTTTAATTTATGTTATATAATGTCGTTTTGAGGATGTGATGTTCACATATTCATCTTTTTCGGAACAATATAATTTATACTTTTCCAGAATTTCACGTTGTAATCGCCCATAGAACATCATTGAAGACCGGAGACTTCAGCCTTTGTGGCTTGAGCCCTTCATCTTCACCACTCTGATCTTGGCTCGCAGCCATCGCCCCCTCCTAGTCACCAAAATATGTCAGAAACACTAAATTATTTGTATGTTTACTAAGTATTGTTACTTCCCCTGTTATCGAGAACTTGTTTCCCTTTCACAGATGTGCGTACCAATAGCTTTGTTTTTCGTGGACATGTCTGGAAGACTAAGACCTGTAGCAATACAACTCTTTCAGAAACCAGGGCCTAACAATCCGGTAAAGTTTTATTGCTTTTTTTTTAGTTAATTTTGTTTTCGTTTTTTTTTATTGTTTGTTGTTGTTGTTTTGTGTTTGTTTTTTCCGTTCTTTTTTTTATTTTGGCCTTGATTCTTGTTTTAACCGCTGATTAAAATATTTCAAAATAATTTAAACTTAATGTTAAAGGTATCTAATTGCAAAAAATGTCTCCTCTAGATTTTCACACCTCGATCACCATCCTTGACATGGACATTGGTCAAAATGTGGTATAACAATGCTGACAGCGCATACCACCAAGCTCTGACTCATCTTGGTCAGTTTATAACTTATGTTAAACATTTAATCAATTGACATGACTTAAATTCTCAATAACACAGTGCATTAAAAAAAAAACAATGATGTAAATAAATATCGAAACTCAAATTAAATAGAAATTGAATAAATTCTTTAATGTACTCTTGAAATTCAGGCTTCACTCATCTTCTGATGGAGTCATTCTCCCTGGCAACGCTCAACGCAATCTCTCACATTCTCACCCTGTGTTTAAAATCCTGGCACCGCACTTTCTGAACATTATGGCAATCAATAGGTAAGCCAATAGACATAGCCTATAAGGTTATGCCTGCATTTGTGCTTTTTTTTTATTTTGAAACTCCCAAGCATAATAATAATAACTAACTTTTCTATTTAGAAGTAATATCTTTTTCCTTTGTAACAAAACAAAATTTTATGATCGAACCACTAGTAGCGTTCTATAACGTAATTTGAAGATTTCCTCTGTATTTACTACAATAAAGTTAGGTGCTGATATCAATTCCACTTTATATCATGTCACTGTATCTGTTACAGCCGGGCGGTAAGCGAGTTAATAGCTGACGGAGGATGGGTGGACAAGACAATGAATTACGGCAACAAGGGGATGTACGCATTGGTCATTAAAAAGTAAGTTTGATTGTTGTTAGTGGTTTGCTGCTTTTTATTAAGTCCCTTTGAGGATGAGATGTTTATCTCTTTGATCCTATAAACTGCAAATGGTACAGCTTTTACGGTGTCCCTTTCATCCCTCCCACCTTAGCCGATGGTGGAAAGGCCTACGGGAGACTAACGAAAAAAACGATTTCCAGGCGGCGCACTCAAGAGTGTTCATGGAGTTTAGGAACTCTGTGTCCTTTATGAGCTGCCGTATCTTTGGGCAATGCCGGCTATCAGCTTCTCAATGGTCAGTTGAGGAAATGCTCGGCACATGTAGTTGAAGCTTCTCTAACTAATTTCAGTGATCCATTTAAGCCGATTGGACATGAGATTGCACCTGGATCTTCTTAATAATATTCCGGGTCTCTCAACGAGGATCGAACCCGGGACTTGAAAGCTTGCACCGTACGACCGTTCGTCCCACGCCGCTTAATGTTCACTCTCAGCTATCAATAGTCTCCACAGTTACTTAGTGTTAGAACCACTGTGGCGCTTCACTCTCAGCTAACAATAGTCTACATAGTAATCGTCTATTGAAAGTAAGTTCCAATCTGCGTAGACGATCTCTGTCTCATACATCGGTTTATTTGTCAGAATTAGCAGAGGCGGATTAAACAGCTGGTGCTCATGGCACTCACTCAGGACCCAACCTTTCTGGTACCCCGCAATGCCAAATTAAATACTTTTTTATGTCTCTCTTTAACGGGCAAATATTTTATTCTGCGCCCGGGTTGTAAACAGACCTTGAACAGGGGTATGAGTGCGAGAAAAATATTAAAAAATCTTGAAAAAAAAGTGTACGACGACTCAGTGCTTGCAGTAGAACACCAATGTGGAATTGCTAATACGTGAAATACCTGCTAGCAGTGGAACACTATTGTGGGGTGGCGAATACGTGAAATACCTGCTAGAAGTAGAACACCATTGTGGAGTGGCTAATACGTGAAATACCAGCTAGCAGTAGAATGGTGTGGGGTCACCAAGATGAGTGATGTCGGCCATGACTCTTGTAGAAAATTGTTTCGATGGTTTTTATGGCCCTTTCATGTACGAATTCCAAGTGAACTTTATGCTGTATGATAATTTTAAACAGAGTGCCCAAAAACCTAAAAACGGCTCTGCCTTTAAGAAGAAATAAACAAAAAGTTCAGAAAATTTTATAAAATTAAACATGTCTAAATTAATAATAACAGCCTTAAGTGAAAGATTTGTAAATAATAATTATGTCTACATGGAATATTTAGGAACCTAATAGTGCGCGTGTGTATTGATGTTGTAAAACTGAACAGATACGATATTGTGTCTATAGGTACACAGACTGGAGACTCGATGTAGATGGAACTTTGCCTGAGGACCTCAAGAGACGAGGGGTGAGTGTGGAACTTTACAATCAGCTTGAGACAGTTTGTTTTACAATCTTGATATTATCTGTCTTGTTGTCAATGTACATGATTAACATTGCAACTATTTGAACAATAAGAAAAAGGCATTTAATTTTTTTTAAATCTGCATTGTATTATTGGTGTCATAGAAGGTGACGTGGCACTGGATATAAAATTTACAAAATTCAGAATGACATTGACAAAGAACATGAACAGACCTGTTTAGATGACAGGTCTATTTATGTGACAGGTCTATTTATGTGACAGGTATATTTATGTGACAGGTCTATTTATGTGATAGGCCTAATTATGTGACAGGCCTATATATGTGACAGGTCTATTTATGTGACAGGTCTATTTATGTGACAGGTCTATTTATGTGACAGGTCTATTTATGTGACAGGCCTATTTATGTGACAGGCCTAATTAGTTGACTTAACTATATATGTGACAGGCGATTCTACGTGCAAGTTTTATAAACTAGACAAATAATAAAAGTAGGAAAAAATAATAAAATAACCAACCAACCTGTGTTTTTGGGCTGTGTCATAAAGAGTCAAACATAAACTATTTGGTCTTAGTTTAAAGTGAGTTGTAGTGTCAAGTTCTGTTGTAGCCTATCAATCGTATAACCACCATTAAAACTACGTGTTAAGCCATTCCTATATCCAAGTCTGCATTGGCCTTAATGGTCATTGACGTGGATGGATAAGAAATGTAACCAGCAACTGGTCACCTCATTTCGGCAATCCCACTGTTCATCCATCAATCACTAAATTATTAGCAGCTCTGGGACTAAAACTAGAAAACTGAACTCAATTTCATCAACAGTGATTTTAAAATTCTCTTTTTAATTCTGCAAGAAAATGGTTATAGTTAAAATAAAATGAGCAAGTTAAAGGCAATTTAGATAATTATTGAAAAATTGTTAATCCATAAACACATGTAGATCAGAGATGAGCGGACAGCGGACGCGTCCGCTTGCGGACGCAGATCCGCAGACTTTTCCGAATCCGCGGACTGACCGCGGACGCATTGTATGGTTGAGTTGCGGACTCGCGGACTGACGCGGATCTTCTTTAGCATTACCATAAAAAATTTCAAGTTATTTAAACAGCTAAATTTCAGCTATGCGGACGCGCGGACTGGTCCGCAGACCAATGTTGTAAGATTCTGCGGACACGGACGCAGACGCGGATCATTGATAGAAATCCGCGGACGGACGCGGACGCTAAATTTCAAGATCCGCACACCTCTGATGGAGATATCATTCACTGTTTCATTCTGCAGCTGGATGATCCTAATGTCTTACCTAACTACCACTACAGAGATGATGCCATACTGATATACAGCGCTATCAGTAAATATGTTCACGACTATCTGGCTCTGTATTACAGTAAGTGGTACAAACAAATGTTAAACTTGCGCATATGTATAAGTATATAATATTTTTAACTTGTACAAGAAACAAAAAGTGTATGAATCTAAATGTACTTATAACATTAGACTGTAAACATTGAAACGTTATAAACGTAATTAGAATATTTCCTATAAAAGCTTATGTAAAAGGACCATGTAATGTACAGTGCACCTTTGTATGTGACCACATCTTACTTTAGAATTGTATCAATGCAATGGCGAAATTTCCTCTCACTGTTTCTCTCGCCACATATCATTTTCACAGAAGTACTAATAAAATATTCCAAGGGGATACAACCCAGCTAGTTGTTTAAAATATAATTTTTCTCAGTTACAGTCTCCTGCTGTTTTTTTTTTTAAATCATACACATACTATAAACAGTGAGACTCCGATTGAGCCAATCAATTTTTTTTTCCATTATCAAATTACTTTAATTTACTATATCTTTAAAGTATTTTTATTAAAATTAAAACCTTAACTGTGGCTCCCATTGACCTCTGACCTGGCAATCACAGAACTAAAAGTCACAGCCAACTTTTGTTTTCTTGTACAGCTTCAACTGAATTAGTTGCCAGTGATCATGAACTTCAAAGTTGGGTTCAAGAACTTGTCAAAGAGAAAAACTTTGCTGAAGGTGGATTTGGAATTAAGGTAATCAGACACCACAGAATCACCTTAATAATCAAAAACAGTAATTAATAACTGTTATAGTTTTTAATGATCTCTTTTGTAATTTTAAACTTCATTTCCTTTATCATTTCAGGGACTTCCAGATAATGGAACTCTTAGTACTGTAGAACAGATTCAGCAGATAGTGACAAGTGTCATATTCATCTGCAGTGTTGGACATGCTGCTGCCAACTTTGGACAATATGATGAATATGGTTTTCCTCCAAACTATCCTTTGACATTATTAGGAGAGCCTCCAGTAGATCCAGTAAGACAAACAAAATGTATCACAATTAATAAAACAGGACCGTATACAGGGACTTGCACATACGGGGACAGTCAAGGATATGACACATACAGGGACTGCCAGGGATATGGTACATACAGGGACTGTCAGGGATATGGCACATACAGGGACTGTCAGGGATATGGCTCATACAGGGACTGTCAGGGATATGGCTAATACAGGGACAGTCAGGAATATGACACATACAGGGACTGCCAGTGATATGGCACATACAGGGACTGCCAGGGATATGGCTCATACAGGGACTGTCAGGGATATGGCTCATACAGGGACTGTCAGGGATATGGCACATAAAGGTACTGCCAGGGATATGGCTCATACAGAGACTGCCAGGGATATAGCTCATACAGGGACTGCCAGGGATATGGCTCATACAGGGACTGTCAGGGATATGGCACATAAAGGGGCTGCCAGGGATATGGCTCATACAGGGACTGTCAGGAATATGGCACATACATGGATTGTCAGGGATATGGCACATACAGGGACTGCCAGGGATATGGCACATATAGGGACTTCATGGATATGGCACATACAGGGACTAGCAGGGATATGGCTCATACAGGGACTGCCAGGGATATGGTACATACAGGGACTGGCAGGGATATGGCACATACAGGAACTGTCAGGGATATGGCACATACAGGGACTGTCAGGGATATGGCACATACAGGGACTTCAGTGATATGGCAAATTCCAGGCACATACAGGGACTGGCAGGGATATGGCACATATAGGGACTGTCATTGATATGGCACATACAGGGACTGGCAGGAATATGGCACATACAGGGAATGCCATGGATATGGCACATATAGAGACTGGCATGGATATGACACATAGAGACTGGCAGGGATATGACACATATAGAGACTGACAGGGATATGGCACATACAGGGACTGGCAGGGCTATGGAATATATAGGGACTGCCAGGGATATGGCACATAAGGGACTGCCATGGATATGGCACATATAGGGACTTCATGGATATGGCACAAACAGGAACTGGCAGGGATATGGCTCATACAGGGACTGGCAGGGATATGGCACATATACAGACTGGCAGGGATATGGCACACACAGTGACTGGCAGGGATATGGCTCATACAGGGCATGGCAGTAATATGACACATACAGGGACTGTCATGAATATGGCACATACAGGGACTGGCAGAGATATGGCTCATACAGGGACTGCCAGGGATATGGCACATATAGGGACTTCATGGATATGGCACATACAGGGACTAGCAGGGATATGGCTCATACAGGGACTGCCAGGGATATGGTACATACAGGGACTGGCAGGGATATGGCACATACAGGGACTGCCAGGGATATGGCACATATACAGACTGCCCGGGATATGGTACATACAGGGACTGCCAGGGATATGGCACATACAGGTACTGCCAGGGATATGGCACATATACAGACTGCCCGGAATATGGTACATACAGGGACTGCCAGGGATATGGCACATACAGGGACTGCCAGGGATATGGCACATACATGGACTGCCAGGGATATGGGACATACAGGGACTGCCAGGGATATGGCACATGCAGGGACTGCCAGGGATATGACACATACAGAGATTGTCAGGGATATGGTTCATACAGGGACTGCCAGGGATATGACACATACAGGGACTGCCAGGGATATGGTACATACAGGGACTGCCAGGGATATGACACATACAGAGATTGTCAGGGATATGGTACATACAGGGACTGCCAGGGATATGACACATACAGGGACCGCCAGGGATATGGCTCATACAGGGACTGTCAGGGATATCGCACATACAGGGACTGCCAGGGATATGACACATACAGGGACTGCCAGGGATATGACACATACAGGGACTGCCAGGGATATGGCACATACATGGACTGCCAGGAATATGGCACATTTTAAGTCCACTAAATTTTTCTTTTTCTACTTTAACTCGTCATAATGAGGTTATCGCTCTTTACAATAGTATATTCTAGTTTTAAGTCAAACTAATTTCTATTTTTAAAAAAAACAGAAGTTCGCTTAAAGAATTCAAATTGTTTTTTTGTTTTATAGTTCGTCATGATAAGAGAGTAAACATTTTTAACTAACATTAAATTAGTTGCAATGCTTTGGGTGTTTGTTAGAGAGAGTAAACGTTGGTTTATAGTAGGGGTGTGTCGGAATCCGGTCCGAAATCCGGTTCCGCCGGATTTTGCACTATCCGGTAAAATCCGGTTCTGCCGGATTTACATGTATCCGGAATAACCGGATTCCGGAATCCGGAAAATACCGGATTTCTGAATTTGCCAGTTTTTGTGACTCACGGACCATAATCTGAAATAAAAGTAATTCTTTTTCCCGAATTCTACACGATCACGATACATTAATCGATTGTTTCGAGCGTTGAGCTTGTTTAATGTTTTGAACATAAAGTCAGCACCGCTAATAGTGGCCAATCGGCCCAATCCCATACATGATAGTGCGAGGATGAGTAATTATTATTCGTGACGTCATCTTAACCGCAATCACCAATGACGTTGTAACAGAAATAATAAGCAACTATACTGCCCAAGCGCCTGGCCGTCAGCCCGCCACAAAATAAATAACAGAAATGAATGGTTTTTGATAAATTCAACATTTAAGTTATTTAGATTTCTCTGAGAGATGGAAAATATGTCTTCTTTGTTATTAAATTAAAATGCATCACCCACGAGATTTCCTGTTGAAAGAATAGTTCAAATATGAATATTAAATATTGTAAAATGAAAAATAGAATATTTTTCCATTCTGAAGTTTCCGTGAAGAAACACTAATTCTCTAAAACTAATTAATATAACAAGTCACTGAGTTGGTAATCTAACCCTAACCCTAACGTAACGTCTTCCATTAAAAGCAATTCCTTCCCAATTTTTTTATTTTATAATTCTATTTTATAATAAAGGTTATTATAATTCTATTTAAACTAGGAATTAAAAGTCAAATATACTTTTAAAAATTTTACCGTAATTTTAATTCATATTTTGATTTATATTATCGTTCACTCAATTGTTAAAAATGCGTATCATTTTTGAGTAAAAATTAACATTACGTTATCGGTCTAGTATAAATTTAAAGGTCTTTGGTGATCTCTATGTCACCAAGCCATCTTCGGCGATTCTCGCTTGCGCTATGATCTGTGCTCTTTGGTTTAAACCAGGCTTCCGGAGCCGGAGCCGAGGAGCAGGGAGCCGCTACTTTTTGCTGGAGCCGGAGCCGAAAAAATCTGGCGGCTCCACGGCTCCCAAACGCTTTTTTTTACAGCAGAATTTTTTTTTTTAGCTTTAAATTCCAAATTTGTTTGATTGTTTGCCTCCTACAATTTGAAATGTTGTTATTTTTACGAACACCACAACAGTAACAGCGTTAAAATGATAGCGTGCACGCACATCACCACAAGAAATCTTAAATGGGGAATCGTTTTGTGTTCGTTTTAAATCTTGTTTACCCTCCGAAATTTTTTTAACGGCTTGTTATTTTGTTATATATAAAGTTAAAACAGTTTTATTTCATGGAATAATTGTATCAATCATTTAAAATAAATTTTTACTACGACGACAAATAGAACGCGTCATTTCGTATTATTATGTTACCGCGAATCAGGCCCGTAGCGTGTGTTGGGGCCAGGGGGAGGGCTTAGCCCCCTTGCGTTTTGTCTGTCCCTTTCTGCTTATTTGCTCTACTTAGTAAAATGTATTACCTGCCCCCCCCCTGCTATTGCCTGGCCCCTGTTGTAGAATATCTGGCCCCTGCTGTAGAATTTTCACTCTACGGGGCTGCCGCGAATTTGTAATAGACTAAAAACAAAATGGTCGCTTTCTGTATTTAACAATTTTATTATAAACAGAATATCTGAAATAGAGTAGATAAATTTATAAGGCTGTGGCTATACGGACCCGGGTCCCAATAAAATCCGATTGTTATTCGGACCCGTGGCAAATATGCACTAAGCTTAGCTATATTTAAACTTTATTTGACGGAACCCGAAAAAATAATAATACAGAGTCCGCTTAGTGGAACCCTAGACACTGAGTAACGATTAAATCATACAATTCAAACAATTATAAAAAAAAACAATAATGAAGTTTATGTATAGCTAAGCTAAGTGCATATTTGCCACGGGCCCGAATAACAATCAGACTTTATTGGGACGGGGTCCGAATAATCACTTCGAATTTATAAATAATAAATGTAAATACTGAAGTCTTTAAAATATTTTAAATAATGTATCATTTTACTATTTGCTAATTTAATCATTGAAATAACTTTTTATTACTTATGAAAATGGCGACTAGTGAAACCTCGGTCGAAAATAATGATATGATTCTGGATGCACTGAAACGGTTTGTTTTTAGTAAAACCGACATGCGTATATTTTTCAAGTTCCTGACTATGGGGCAGTCCCGTAGCGTGAAAATTCCACAGCAGGGGCCAGGCATTCTACAGCAGGGGCCAGGCAATAGCAGTGGGGGGCAGGTAATACATTTTACTAAGTAAAACAAATAAGCAGAGGGGGCCAGACAAAACGCATGGGGCCCTGGCCCCCCTGCCCTCCCGCAAGCTACGGGCCTGCTATGGGGGTGAACGCGACAAAATTTGCATAACTTTTTATCAGCGGCATGTTTGCGTGGCGCAATTACAAAAATGTTTGTCTCGTGTGATAATATCTTAATAGGGAGCCGGAGCCGTGCCGGAGCCGTCAAATTTGTGGGAGCCGGAGCCGGAAAAAATTTGGCGGCTCCGCAAGCCTGGTTTAAACGACGGTATGACGTAGCCGCGGCCCGCGGCGCTCATCTGTGATTTTGTGGCATCACTGGAATGTGTACATTATTTGGCTGTGGACTTGGAGTAACATAACACTGTTAACAAACTAATAGTCATTAGTTAGTTATCAACATCTTATTCTTACTTCTTTAGGCTTGAATAATGGCTTTGTCAAATGCCAATTGAATTCATTAAAATTTGTATTTCAATTTTCAAACTTGTACAGTACAGAAATACAGAATTATTGTTCTCAAATCTCAATTCCATTCAATCTTGTTATTTGTTTTTTTTTAAATTAATTATCCATTTCAATACACATCATAAACTATGAACATTTGAACAATAACAATAAGCAATAAGCATCCATCATCCAATGAGCAAATGACAAGAAGAGATGAACTCAGGTGATGAGTCTGACTTTCTCCTCATATTCAAAACAATTAGTGCACTACAATAGTTCTTCACTTCCAACTTCTAATCAGCTAATGTCATTTAACCATTTAGGCCAACTGTTCAGAAGGCATCCAACCCCTCAGATTTACCGGTATCTGCAAAGTACCAAAATCCGGAATCATAATCCGGATCCGGTACCGGATCCGGCGGATTTCACATAAGAAAATCCGGATCCGGATCCGGTTGGAAAAAACGGATCCGGCACATCCCTAGTTTATAGATTGCATAATTTCAATACATTTTACAGAAAGCTGTTATAACTGAACAAGACATTCTGAAAGCTTTACCTGACAAGGAAACCACTTTAGATACTCTCACTATATCAAAAGTTTTAAGCACCAAAGGAACAAGAAGCCTGGGAGATTTTGAAGTCCAGTACATTGTTGACCCCAAAGCAAAGGTCGTTGTAGACAGGTATGCAAGTGTGCTGATAATTTGTACTTGATACTGTCTTTTGCTAGAACTAGAATTGTGGGCCTATAAGGCTCTATTTCTATCGTAACTACTCCTAATTTCACTGAACTTAAAACTATCTTACACAAAAATTTACCAACCTACAAAACTAAGTTTCATTTATTTTGTTTTATTTTTCAGTTTTCGCAAGGAAATCTCTGAAATAAGTCAAATCATCAAAGCCAGAAACAAAGAAAGACTTCCCAAATTTAAATACCTTGACCCCGAGTTCATCCCAAACAGTATTAGTATCTAAGACAAAAAAAAAACTTCTGTTTTCAAATTTTAGTGCTCTCTCTCTCCTATAATGAATGCAATAATTTAATGTTCATTACTCATATAGTGAGGCAAATGGCTCATAGTATTTTTTTTATTTGATTACTTTTTTTTTATAATCACATAAGACATAAAATATAAAAAGCTTTAAAATCATTGTAGACTAATTGACGTCCTTCTAATGTTCACATAATGCATGCTTTTTTTAGATTTCTTTATATACTTTTCTTTATTAAAAAAATATATTAAAAACCATGGAATTAACTTTTAATGCATTTATGTTGACTTGTAAGCAGCCATACTATAAATTAAAATCGAAAAAACTCAGGTTGACTGTCGAGGGTTCTCACAAATCAGCCAGCCGTCTCTCATAACTTAGCAAAGAAAAAAAAAAAGAAAAAAAAATTAGTATTGAGAATAAAAAAATGAGATCCACACAATGAATCCTTTCCAGTCATCACGTGATAGATCAGAAGTGACACGGTTTTTTGTGTTGTACGTTGCGTGACTATGAACTTTTGTTGTGAGATAGGGAAAGGCACCTTGCTTTTGTCACCTTGAACTACTGTAGCATGGGTCAATTATCATGTCACAACTTGAGCTTCTATTGCTTGGCTCATTTATCAAGTCACAACCTAAAATATTTAAACGAAGTGTGAATGATGTTACAAGGGCTGTGAAGTAAAATGAAATTTTGGGGAAAGGGCTTTTTTTTTAGAGATGGCCAACGGAAACAGTGATGATGGCAAACTACTCAGGCCCCGTACCGGGCCCCGTACCAGTCCGCTTTTGACTTGCGACAAGAGAGTTTTGATACGATATAGTCCACACCTATGCCCTCGGTCTGGCCAAAGAAAATAAAGATCACGTGGCACTCATCTGATGAAATGTGTAACTGCTAAGGTCACCTCTGTCTTGTTCAGTGACAGTGGCCTGGGCATGAACAGTGATGGTGGGGGGGGGGGGGTGTTAATGTACCAGACTAACTTGGGGGTGGGGGTTGTAAAGCTAATAAAACAGTACACGCAGTAGAGCTGCTAACATCTTGGGATGAAAAGGGGGGGGGGGGGAGCTCACGAAAATATTTCACGGGACAGACCTCTTCATCACGTTCAAATTTAATGGAACAGTAACCCAAAAGGTCAGTGGTCGGCTACCCGTGGTCCACCTATCATAAGAAATATGTATGAAAAATATGGGCCGAAGAAGAGTATAGACATAATTGTTTTCACATTTAAATCATATTTCTTACTCGCCAACAATTATAACTACTAATTTATAAATAACTTGGGTGTACTAGTAAAAGAATATACTAAAGCAAAAGAAGTTCATTAAGCGAAAAAGATGTATAAAGTTTAATCATTATTGGTGATTTTTTCTTATCTAACGGTACACAATCATAATCACACACAATCATACAAAAAAGAAATATTCTCGGTTATAAAAAAAGAAAGATAAATTTTATGCTCCGTAAGATAAAACGCGTCAATTAAGTGGTCCACTGGATGAAACACGTCATTTTAGTGGTACGCTGGATGAAACACGTCAATTAAGTGGTCTGCTGGATTAAACACGTCAATAAAGTGGTCCGCTGGATGAAACACGTCAATTAAGTGGTCTGGATGAAACACGCTGGATGAAACACGTCTGGATGAAAACGTAATGAAACCGTCGATTTTAGTGGTCCGCTGGATGAAACACGTCAATTAAGTGGTCTGCTGGATGAAACAATTAGTGGTCTGTTGGATGAAACACGTCGATTTAGTGTATGCTGGATGAAACACGTAGATTTTAGGTGGTTGTGTGGTGTGTGTAGTGTGTAGGTTGTGTGGTGTGAGTTTTATTTAGTGGTCTGCTGGATGAAACACGTCGATTTAGTGGTCCGCTGGATGAAACACGTCAATTAAGTGGTCTGCTGGATGAAACACGTCGATTTAGTGGTCCGCTGGATGAAACACGTCAATTTTGTGGTCCGCTGGATGAAACACGTCGATTTAGTGGTCCGCTGGATGAAACACGTCGATTTAGTGGTCCGCTGGATGAAACACGTCGATTTAGTGGTCCGCTGGATGAAACACGTCGATTTAGTGGTCCGCTGGATGAAACACGTCAATTTTGTGCTCCGCTGGATGAAACACGTCGATTTAGTGGTCCGTTGGATGAAACACGTCATTTGGGTCCGCTTTATTTGTGGTCCGCTGGATGAAACACGTCAATTTAGTGGTCCGCTGGATGAAACACGTCGATTTAGTGGTCCGCTGGATGAAACACGTCGATTTAGTGGTCCGCTGGATGAAACACGTCGATTTAGTGGTCCGCTGGATGAAACACGTCGATTTAGTGGTCCGCTGGATGAAACACGTCCATTTTGTGGTCCGCTGGATGAAACACGTCGATTTAGTGGTCCGCTGGATGAAACACGTCGATTTAGTCCTCCGCTGGATGAAACACGTCGATTTAGTGGTCCGCTGGATGAAACACGTCAATTTTGTGGTCCGCTGGATGAAACATGTCGATTTAGTGGTCCGCTGGATGAAACACGTCGATTTAGTGGTCCGCTGGATGAAACACGTCAATTTTGTGGTCCGCTGGATGAAACACGTCGATTTTGTGGTCCGCTGGATGAAACACATCGATTTAGTGGTCCGCTGGATGAAACACGTCAATTTTGTGGTCCGCTGGATGAAACACGTCGATTTAGTGGTCCGCTGGATGAAACACGTCAATTTTGTGGTCCGCTGGATGAAACACGTCGATTTAGTGGTCCGCTGGATGAAACACGTCAATTTTGTGGTCCGCTGGATGAAACACGTCGATTTAGTGGTCCGCTGGATGAATCACGTCAATTTTGTGGTCCGCTGGATGAAACACGTCGATTTAGTGGTCCGCTGGATGAAACACGTCGATTTAGTGGTCCGCTGGATGAAACACGTCAATTTTGTGGTCTGCTGAATGAAACACGTCAAATTTGTGGTCAGTGGTAATAAAACTTTGGAACAAAGTGATCCGTAAGGCCCAAAAGTTTGTTGACAGCTGTAATATGTGATGACTACAACTGAATAGGTCATATCTCTGATACAATTATAATCGACCAGGGAGGGCGTCACATTCTCATAGCCCCCCTTTCATTTTCCAATCAATAATATGAGTTGTTTGCGGGTGGGGGGGGGTCGTGTTTTGTCAATACATAAATCTACTCAAAAGTGGAAACATAAAAAAATGTAAATTGTTCAAAATCAGATATAGGTATTGACAACAACGGGGCGTCCTTGGGTGGGGTGTCGTTTGCATGTTTAGGGTGAGTTTCATTTGCGGTGTCTGGAGTGCCTGGAAAATAAAAGTGAAGTATTTTTCACAGTTTGCCTTAAGTAACTAAAAACAAATCTCAAAGTGTTAAGCCCCTTTCAGGCGTGAGTGATCTATTGCTGTCGCCCCAGTTGCCAGCCCATTCGGCCGCTACTGCTGACAATTTGATTATGTAGATTACTTTGTTTAATATTCTCATGCAAGTAAATATATTACTTTTTATTGCCTATACTTAAATAGGGCGCTGAAGTTCAGTAAACACAAAGTCCAAAAAAAAACAACTTAGAGCCGTCCTTGATATTGTGAAACGGTTTGAACCATGAGATAGGCCTATGTTGTGAATTAACTTTGCTAAAAAAAAAGGAACACCAGTGAAATGTGTATTCCTTTGAATAGTTTTATTGTAACTAGAAAGCTGATTTTGATTTCTTATTTCCCGTTGTCCCACCCCATCCTCGTTGTTTCTAAAAAAAAATGTCTGATTAACATGCAAAACAATCAGAGTTATTTATTGACCTAATATTATTTTGAAGTTCCCCCCTCCCCCCTTAACCCCCAACCTTTATGAACTATGCAGTATTTTATCCTTGACTCATGTATACACACCTCCACGTGACCATCTGAGCTGTATTTGGTTGACCTTACTCTATTTAACTTTGATTCGTCAGTCGACGGTAGGCTCAGTATTTCGAAACTGTCCAACACCAGCGGTCACGTCAAGAGGTTGCGTTTTTTTTTCTTTTTATAAAGTATCAAAATGTTCGCTTCTCTTGGATTACGTGAGTGTGACTACATAGTAGAAATAAAAACTGGCGACAGGCTTGGTGCTGAATCAAATGATAATGTTTGGATTATAATTTATGATGAAGAAGGAAATTCAACGTCCCATGTGAACTTGGATCCATTGCTGAAAAATAACTTCGAACGAGGCTCCTCATACACTTACCAGATTTCTTCTTCTGACACGCTCAGAATGAAGAATACGTGCCAGGTTGTAAAACTTGAGTTTTGGAGAGAAGGCGATGGTTGCTCTGCGAATGACTGGTATGTTGACAAAATTGAAGTCAGAAACAAAGTTAACAGTACCACTTATCTGTTTCCGGTGTATCGCTGGATCATAGCTAACGTTCATTACAAGATCAGCCTTTTGGATGCTTTACTACCCCAACATGAGCACGAAGACCTGCGAGAATCAAGACAGCAATTCATAGAAGAGAAAAGAAATAGTTACTTATTGGATCAGAAGTTTCCGAAAGAGTTTCACAATGGGCCTATCCAGGTAGGCTAACACGTTTGTTTTTGTCTTTAATTTTAGTAACAAATGTACCAAAAGATAGCTATTTATTCGATTAAAAAAATTAATTGAAAACCTAAATTATTAGTAAATTATTGAATTTTACTTCTTAAAGGTAAAAACGTTGCCAAAAGACGAAGTGTTTTCCCATAACGATCAGGTAGGCGTGTAATTATCATTTTATTCCATGGTGGCATCAAATTAAGCCCCACGGCCTTATAGGTCCTCGAAAGGCAAAAATCATGTATGTTTGATTCTATGTGTGAGGCCTGTAAGATGTGATGCCACTATTGCTTCATTCATTTTTTTTTAATTAAGGCTACCTCGGCCTTATTTTATGTAGGTTTATTTGATAGCATTTTATATGCTAACATCAAGAGTTGGATACAATCTATTAGCCCACAGTATTATAAATGTTCAATCACTTCATCCTTATTTGTATAATTTAAAGTGTTCTCATTAAATGTGAACAAACATTATTATATTTTTAATTTTGTTTCAGTTTACTCTATCAGCTTTGACAGCTCAGTTGAAGTTACCCAGTAAAATAGTAAACTTTACTCCTGGACATTGGAAGAGTATTTCAGACATGTTTTCTATTTTTTCACCTCCATCTTTCCCTATGCCAGAGGTAACTAACTTTATTATTTGAAGCATACTCAAGTGAATGTTACATAACAAGTAGCTGTAGACCAAAATTAGCAACACCAAGTCACCAATACTTTTTTCCTTGAGGATAAAAAATGTACTTAATTCTGATAAATATTACCTTTTAAAAATTATAGTATCATACCTCAATGGTGTGTGAAGTCCCTGAAAGGATGAGATGAAATCTCTTACATCCTATAAACCACTAATGGGACGGTTTTTATGGTGCCCTTCTTTCATCCCCTCCATAGCCGATAGTGCAATGGCCATGGAGGCACCACGGGAGATATATCGGGGACTTGAGCCAAGACCTGAAAAATGTCCAATGGTAACATGAGAAACTCCCAATGGCTATACATTGAGTAAAAATGAAGTAATGCTGTTATTTATGTACAAATAATTAGTATGAGCATATGTTACATAATTTTGTGCATTGAAATTTGTATTTAAGCTGTATTATATTTCAAACTTTAATAACCTAAAGATTGAAATTAATTTTTTCATTTTAGAAATGTACTGCGTGGATGAATGATGTTTACTTTGGAAAGCAAAGAGTAGCTGGCATCAATAACTCTGTTATTAGACTATCGAGTAATATACCTGAGAAGTAAGTAACATGTTTAAGAATTTTTTCTTAATACCTAATCTTGTTTCCAAGAAAATATCATGCTTAATCTTTTTTTAGATTTCCTGTGACTGACAGTCTTGTGAAAGACTTTCTGGGTGGACTTTCTATACAAGAAGCCATATGCAAGAGAAGATTATTTCTTTGTGACTTGGAAATTTTAGAAGGACTTCCAGTGAAAGAAAATAGAGTGGTCTGTTAAACTGTACAAAATTTGAACTAATACATTTATGGCATAGTAGGATTTACATATTAAAATTGTTACTTAAATGTAAACATTGTGTGGTATTTAAAAGACCAAAATTTTTCAATTTTCTAAATAACAGCTGTGTGCACCTGTTGCTCTCTTCTTTCTTGACATTTCTAAGCAGCTGAGACCTGTGGCTATACAACTTTTCCAGAAACCAGGACCAGATAATCCAGTAAGATAAAATTATATAAAGATAGATGTAAAGTTAAAAATTAAAATTGATGAAATAAATTACCAATTCTTTGTCCATCTGAATTTAGATCTTCACTCCCCACTGCCCTTCTTTGACCTGGGCATTGGTCAAGATGTGGTACAACAATGCAGACAGTGCTTACCATCTAGGACTGACTAATTTAGGTCAGTTAAATCTCTTGTTTGGCTCTCAAACTCATTTAAACACAAATGTTGTTTCCATTTTATTCACATAATAAAATCCATACTAGCCTTAATAATTTGCAAAACTATGATATCTGTATGTACTTGTCATTTTTTCTGCAGGCTTCACACATCTTTTGATGGAGTCATTCTGTCTGGCAACTCATCGCAATCTGCACATTTCTCACCCAGTGTTCAAAATACTTGCCCCTCATTTTTTGAATCTTTTGGCCATTAATAGGTAATTTTTCATTCTGAATGGCAAACATGTTGTTCAAATTTTAATACTTTATTCTAAATATTTTTATACTTCAAAGAATTAAGACTAAACTTCTAACAGAACACCCAGTTTGGTGTGTATTATATATTTTCTACATTTTTGTTATTCCAGTAATCATATCTAGTTTTTTAATATGCTGATTAGGCATGATGCTAACATTAGTAACCAATATTTTCCATTACTAGTTTAGCCATAAGTGAACTGCTCAAGGATGGTGGATGGGTAGACCGGGTCATGAATTATGGCAATAAAGGAATGTTTGCTCTGATTGATAAAGGGTAAGTCATCAGCTTCTTGTTGTTTTTTTTAAACTTGCAAAATTTATATCTTAAATGTAATTTAGTACACTAAACTTGTTTTCAAAATCTTCCCAGTTTGCATTGTACTTTAACCTAATTTTATTTCATTAGGTATAAGGATTGGAGACTAGAGTAGTTACAATATACTTCCAAGAAATTATTGGTCAGTCCAATGTCAATTCAACTTTATTTTCAACAAAAACCCCTTTAGAAGTGAATGGTCTTCTGATGTCCATTTGGCTATGGCAGTTTTTACACTTTTGCATACAATCTATAACATAATGGAAGGGCTAATTATAACCTTGGAGTATACATGTTTGATCTGAAACTGCTCTGAAATTTTAAAATTTAGAATCACATCAGACAAATTATTCTAGTATGTCTAGTGTACAAATAATTTTAGCTCTGTTCAAAATGTTTGTATAATTCCTGATTACAATTAAAATTTCCTTAATCTCCACACTAAAATTTGTTAGCTACATTTCATTTTTGTGGTTAAAGCTATAGTAGACTTACATATGTTCATGTAAAAAATATTACTAGTTATATTTTCTAGCCTCTATACCTGCAGTGTTCATTTACTGAATGTGTGTTTCACACCTTGTTTATAAAGCTAATTACTACTAATGAAAATTGACTTTTTGAAGAACAGATTTTGGTTGTACCAAAACTTTAAATTGGTAACTGACATAAGTGACTACACAATCCCTTCATATACCCTGGTTAGGGAAACAAATTAAATTTTACACCTTATCTTTTCGGATGGCCTATTATGCTACTTGACTTAACTGACTTATAATAAAGTGCCTCTGCCATCACTCTTCAGCAACTCTTGTTTCAGCTAAGGTAACTTTAATATAAAATGAAAAGAATCTTTTACTCAAATAATTGAATCTTCATAAATATTTTTGCAGCTTCATCTGATGATGTAGTCAATGATCATGAAATTCAAAATTGGGTTCAGGAACTTGCTAAAGAAAAATCAAATGGTGGACTGGGAATTAAGGCAGGTTATTTTCCTTTATTGTAACTTTAACTTTGCGAACTGTAATGTAAATTTTTAAGTTTTCCTTGATGCTTTTTTTTTAATCCAGGGACTTCCAGGAAATGGCCATCTCAATGATGTACAGCAAGTTCAGCAGATAGTAACTAGCATTATCTATACATGCAGTGTTGGATATGCCGCTGCAAACTCTGGACAATATGATGAATATAGTTTTCCTCCTAACTGTCCTTTGACGATGCATGGCAAACCACCCAAAGATCTAGTAAGTTTTTACTTGATTTTGAATTTATTTTCTTACACAATTTTTTTATTGGAGGCAGTACTATAAAAAAAAGGTACCAATATTGTTGATGATGCTTCTAAGTTTATACTAAAATCATGTAAGTTAAAAAATCTATTCTAAAAATGTATTTTATTTTATATATAAATCTGTCTTAAATTAAAAATATTAGATTATTACATTTGACCTTTTGAGTTAAATTATTAGGTGTGGTCTATTGCTTTAAATTATTAGGTGTGGTCTATTGCTTTAAATTATTAGGTGTGGTCTATGGCATTAAATTATTAGGTGTGATCTTTGGCATTAAATTACTGTGTAATTTATCGCATCTTTTCTACTAAATCGTGTAATGTATTTAAATTAGTTTAGAGGATTTTTAGTCAGTTTATTTTGACTGAGGCATGATTTCATTTTTTTATCAAGAAAGAAGAAATAACAGAACAAGATCTTTTGAAATGCTTACCAGACAAAGAAGCTACTTTAGAAATTATGGTTGTGACCAAAATTCTGAGCAGAAAAGTAACAAATAGACTTGGAGATTTTGAAGTCCAATACATTGCAGATCCCAAAGCATTACCTATAATTGAACGGTAAAGTGTATAATTAATTTTAAAAAAATTTTATTTGAATATTTTGATTTGTGACCATTGTAAACTGGAACTAGAATGTACAAACGTGCATATGTACATGATAGGTGTTTTGGTTGTGCAACAACAATCAAGTGTATTGAGTCACCTTTGTCTTCATGGTACTTCTTAAGCCATAACACTCTTAGGCTATGGTGGACTGAAATACCATTTTAAAAACTGTCTCACTGGTGATTTATAGAATGAGATAAATAACTTGCATATATCTTAATTTTGATATTACCTTACTGAAAACATATTTCTAAATGGTCTTTCAGCTTCCGAGAAGATCTCTTTAAAATACAATATTTGGTGAAAGCAAGCAATGCAAGGAGATTACCCAAGTACAGATACCTTAATCCTGCACAAGTTCCTAACCACATTTGCATCTAAGTTCAACTGCACAGTGGTGTTATTGCAATTTATGTTAATTTTCAAAATGTTCATTTAAAGCATTTAATTTTTCAATAAACATCTTTTATTGACTATAAAACGTTTAATATTTTTTATTAATTGTGTTGTGTTAGGACTCATAATTCTTTTATAAATGCTCTTATAACAAAACTAAAATCATGATTTACATAAATGAAACATGCTTATCCAGAACATTATCATTTACCATGACCTGATATCTACCAGGAACCGTCAGGTCGCCAGTTAAGTACTTTACCACATCACCATCTTGTCCCCGTCTACTGAAAGCATATACAAAAATAAGGATAAACGTATTGGTAGGCGGTTTAAAAACAACAAAGACTTCTTAGGACATAAGTCTTACTGATAGCATGTATAAAAGAGGATAGGATACAATGATAGCATGAGCAGAACTAAGGATACTCAGAGCATACTTGAAAGAACTTTGACTAGAAAGATTGATATATTGATAGATTATAGAATGATCTTTGGATAATGTATTGATAGATTAGAATGATCTTTGGATGATATATTAGATTGATAGATTTTTAGTTAGAAGTTAGAACAATTGATTGATCATCAAAGATAGAAAGATAAATGAAGATATATATTTCTGACACACATATTGAGGTAAAAGGAAATACAGTGATATAAATAAATGAGTGAAAGGATGTTAATTTATTGCAGTTGTCTATGCCAGATAACACGCATTATCATATCATTTATATGGCAAACCCAGTAAAGATATTGAACAGATTAAAGTGCCATCATGAATAAAATGTTCATGATTTCATTAAAACGAAATTGTTATAAATTTATAATCTGTAGCATTGCTTTATATATATATACCAGCAGCCCCCCCCCTCTATCTCTCTCACTCTCTCTCTCACTCTCTCACTCACTCACTCTCTCACTCTCTCACTTACTCACTCACTCACTCTCTCACTCTCATGCACCCATAAAATTCCAAAACACTACGGCTCAGCAACAGCCCAAACAGTGCCGATTTTATGGAAAGGCAAACTATGCAAATGTGCATGTATAATAAAAACCTTTAGGGCCCCTAGCTTTCGGGATCGAATGGGTCCTAGTTGTTTAAGATTATTAATTAAGAGCCCAAGATTTTCTGCATCAGCCTTCACGCCGTTTTGGCCAAGAGCTCCAAATGTACATTCGTCTAGCGCCTCCCCCCCCCCACCCCCCAAAAAAAAGCATACATTTACCTTGGGCCTCCAAATCGGCATAGAGTCCACACTTGTGTCTTTGCCTAGGGTATTCAGAAATGTAGGGACGGCTCTGCTAGCAAAGATATAACAATACAATTTTTCCCATTCGATTTTTATTTAATTCAGACTTTAAGGCTACTCTTCCATGTCAAATTTGAATGAATAGTTTCAAACATTTGTTTAGCATGTTTAGCTGTTTGAAAACACCATTCGTGAGATTAAAAAAGGATACAAAAAATGTATATTATTTAAGATATTTTTATGTCGTAAAAATTATGTGCTTTTAAGACGATATTTTATAAACATAGGAACGAACCCAGCAAGTTTTACAGGGAGTCACAAATCGCAAAATTTGAACCACCGGCTTATTGTATTAAATTTTTCAACTCCTGTGTTATGATCAATTTTTTTATGTAAAGGGGTGGGGGTAAGCCAGGCTTTATGTATTTTTTTAGGAAAGGGGTGGGTGGGGGTGAAATGTGACAAAATATGACAAGTGAGGAAGGGAGGGTTTTCAAAAGCCGAGAAATAAAGGATTACGTAATAAGTGAATGGCCCCTTAATGCAGACAAATGTCACGCCCACAATTCAAAATGCTGATGAGTTAAAAAAAAAAGTTGCTGCTACCGTTTTAAGAAAATTTAGCTGAACAAGACTAAATCGAATGAAACAAGAAATTATTAGTAAAATGAGCTAGGTTGTATGAATTCATACTCACAAGGCGACATACTTTATTCATTAGGTGGCATATGTGTCGCCCAGTTACTATGTTAAAGTATGTTATGCATATATATTTGTAGCACGTATAGAATTAGGGGCATAATGATAGCACTTACAAAGCTAAAGATCTACTGGTATTACTGCAAAAATCAAAGGACAATGGCCTCTGCTAGCCAACCCTTTCTTACGTTGTTATGTTTTTTTATGTTGATTTTGTTTTTGACAAGTCCCTATAAGGATCCCGCTAATGGGATAATTTTTTGCAGTGCCCTTCTTTCATCACCACCGTAGGCAATATTGCAATAACTATGGGGGCACCCTGGTAGGTTACAAACGCTCGCCGGGAGCCGTAACCCGCAGCATGCATGTCTTGCTGCACCATGAAGATCCGCTCGCTATCAAAGCGCCTCCCAGCCACCCATGTAAAGGGGCGCTTGATCTTAAGGTATGGTATATTTAGGAGCCTTAAGCAAATAACTGATGACATCGCTACTGCTTGAAAATCGTGGACCACCCAAAAATATTTGAACAACTAAAGCCCCTCTTAACCCCCCTCCCCCTAGATTTAAACTGTGGCGGGCCTGATTGTTAGCAATGAGAGTCTACCAGAATGTGCACCTCGTAAACATCTCTTGAATAGCCATATGGTTGGGAAATGTATTTTTTTAAACAAAACAAAAAAAAAACACCAGATAAACTTTAAATTTTATTGTTTTACTAGCCCTAGCTGGGGTGGGTGTGGGGGGGGGGGAATCTTGCCATAAGCCTAGTTTCCATAGTTTCTCTCAGTTAACTTAGTGAATGGGTCAGCGACCGTGACACGGTTTTTAGTTGTAATGTTTTTGTACTAAGTACATTGTTGTGAGACTTGATTTAAAGTGCCACGCCTCCTTCTCCTATTTAAATGTACTCTGTAGCATGGGTCAGTTATTATAATACAACTTGAGATATTAGCGCTTGGAGCAACCGCATCAGGAGAAACCACGACATGAGGTAATGTCTAGAGCAACCACACCATGAGGTAGCGCTTGGAGCAACCGCATCAGGAGAAACCACGACATGTGGTAATGACTAGAGCAACCACGACATGAGGTAATGTCTAGAGCAACCACACCATGAGGTAGCGCTTGGAGCAACCGCATCAGGAGAAACCACGACATGTGGTAATGACTAGAGCAACCACACCATGAGGTAGCGACTAGAGCAACCACACCTTGAGGTACCGATTAGTGCGACCACACTCGGAGGTAGTGACTAACAATAACACCAGGAGGTAGCGACTAGCAATAACACCAGGAGGTAGTGACTAGCAATAACACCAGGAGGTAGTGACTAGCAATAACACCAGGAGGTGGTGACTAGCAATAACACCAGGAGGTAGTGACTAGCAATATCACCAGGAGGTAGTGACTAGCAATAACACCAGGAGGTAGTGACTAGCAATAACACCAGGAGGTAGTGACTAGCAATAACACCAGGAGGTAGTGACTAGCAATAACACCAGGAGGTAGCGACTAGCAATAACACCAGGAGGTAGTGACTAGCAATAACACCATGAGGTAGCGACTAGCAATAACACCAGGAGGTAGTGACTAGCAATAACACCAGGAGGTAGCGACTAGCAATAACACCAGGAGGTAGTGACTAGCAATAACACCAGGAGGTAGCGACTAGCAATAACACCAGGAGGTAGTGACTAGCAATAACACCAGGAGGTAGCGATTAGCAATAACACCAGGGGGTAGTGACTAGCAATAACACCAGGAGGTAGCGACTAGAGCAACCACACCAGGGGTAGCGACTATGACAACCACTCCAGACAAAGCGCTTGATTTGGAGGCTATAGTAGAATTCTGGTAGGGTGTGTAGCACATAATAGGCATATTCTCGTTTTTAATGAGTAAAAAAATTCACATAAAGACCGCAATATAGTTTTGTAGGATTCACTAATGAAATGCAAGAAGAAAACAAAAATTAAATGAAGCCAATAAAGAGTCGCATGTATTGGAGCCGCATTTGACACCCCACATTACGTGTATACAATTTACAGTTACGGCTCTCAGTCCCACATATTGCAATCGCCCGAGTCCTCGTGTAGGCCTACTGCCAGGATTGTTCATTGACCTAATATTAGTTTTGAATATCAAAGCTCTACACCCCCCCCCCCTTACCCCTTTCCCTTTACACACACGGCTATCCATTAGAAACAACGCGATCTTTTATCCGCGACTTCTGTGAAGAGTGCATCATCTCCACGTGACAATGTGTTGAGTTTAGTTGACCCAAGGCTATTTAATTCGATTCGCTTTTCAACTGTCCGTCTAATGCTTATAAGCATTTCGAGACTGTCCACACCAGTGGTTACACCCGGAGACAACCAAAATAATAATAACAACAAATATTTAAAAAAAAATGTTTCGTTTTTTTGGAATACGAGAGTGTGACTATATAGTAAAGATAAAAACTGGAGATAGGCTTTTTGCTGGAACAGATGGCATTGTTTGGCTTAAAATATATGATGAGTTTATGAAATCAACAAATCCAATCAGGTTGGCTCCATTTGAGAACAGAAACTTTGCCCAAGGCTCTACCTACACTTACCAGATTTCTATAGTTGAATCGCTCAACATAAATTGGTTAGGCCTAGTTGAGATGTTAGAGTTCTGGAGAGATGGGAACGCACTCTCTGGGCACGACTGGTTTGTTGACACAATTCATATCAGAAACAAGGTAACTAAAACAAACTACCTGTTTCCCGTGTATCGCTGGATTAGAGCCAACGTTCATTATAAAATCAGACCTCTGGATACTTCACTACCTCAGTATGAACACGACGAATTAAAGAAATCGAGAGAGCTGTTCCTACAAGAAAAAAGAAATAGTTACATCCTGGCTCAGAAGTTTCCGAAAGAGTTTCCCAATGGGCCTGTACAGGTATATAATAATTGAATCGTTTATTGGTGACGGTCGATAATTTGATTTTTTTTTAAATAATTCATTTATTCCTATATTTCATTTAAAATTACTTTGACTTTTAAAGGTGAAAACTTTGCCAAAAGACGAACAATTTTCACGGAATAATCAGGTAAGAATACAACAAATTATAAGAAGTAGGCTAGTATCACGATCTAGTTCCTAGAAAAGGCGATTTAGTTGAAATCGTTGAACTAAAATTTATTTGTAAATTACTTGTCTTTACTTTTATTCTGATTTATAATACCTCATGGGTTGGATCAAAAATTCATCATTAAGAACTAGTAAGGATGATATGTTTATACAATGATCATAAACCTAACTGGGCCAGTTTTTGTAGTGTCCTTTTTTTTATTACTACAACAGCAGGAATGTCCCATTGCTATTGTGTCACCACAGAGAGTAAGGTGACTGGATCCTATAGCATTCAGATCAGATTCAAAGTGATATCAAGGCACCCACAAATCCAATTAGAATTTTCAACTATATTTTAATTTATTTTATTTTTTTTTTTGCCTTCTCAGTTACTATATCCAGAGTGTTCTTAATTCTAATTATCATAGATTAATTTTGGTTTATATTTTTTTTACTTTCATTTCAGTTTACGCTATCAACTTTGACAGCTCAATTAAGGTTACCAATTCATATAGTAAATTTTACCCCTGGAAAATGGAAAAGTATTGGAGACATCTTAACTATTTTTGCAGATCCATCTTTCCCTATACCAGAGGTAACTTTTTATTATTTAAAGAATTTCGAATGCAATATTGGATAGATACGTGCATCACAATTAGGATGCCTCTTTAAAAAAATTTAGTGTTATCATTTGGGGGGGGGGGCTTAGAATACTGCATGCCATGTATCAGCCCTAATAATTTTTTCCCATTTTTTTTTAGAATTTGAAAATTAAATTACCATTCTGTTCATATATTTAGAAATCTATGTGGATGACTGATGAGTACTTTGCAGAGCAGAGAGTAGCTGGCATCAATAACTCAGTTATTAGATTAATGACTCGTTTACCTGAAAAGTAAGTTGCTTGTTGGTAAGATGCTTGTTAAGAATCTATTTCATTTGAATTTAAGTTGTTTTTTTTTTAGCCAAATGCAATCTATGTTGCAAATATATTTTGTTTAGAATGTTTGTGGGTGATGCTCGTATGAAAGAATTTCTGGGTGGACTTACCATACAAGAGGCTATGGAGCAGAAAAGGTTGTTTATTTGCGACTTGAAAATTTTGGATGGGCTTCCAGTGAAAGAGAATAGAGTGGTATGTTTAGCTGGGTAGTTTGTTTAATTTGTCATTAAGGTGTTTCTATCTGATTGAACATTAGTTTAACCATGTTGTCTTCAAGACAATATTTTTTACAATAAATATAAAAGATGAAAGTGGTCTAAAAGTATGAGGCTGTAAGCTACTGACAATTATTATTGAAATTTTTTTGTGTTAATATTTTCTAATTAACAGCTATGTGCACCTATTGCTCTCTTCTTTCTGGACATTTCTAAAGTGCTGAGACCTGTGGCTATACGACTATTCCAGAAACCAGGACCAGACAATCCTGTAAGATTGAAATGTTTATAAAATTTAATACTTGCAGGCCTGTATTATAAAGTTAAATTAAAAGGATAGCTTAACAATGATATTTGACACATCTAAATTTAGATCTTCACTCCCAAATGTCCTACTTTGACCTGGACATTGGTCAAGATGTGGTACAACAATGCAGACAGTGCTTACCATCAAGGACTGACTAACTTAGGTCAGTTTTATTTTGGAAATAGATTCATTAAATTTTTTTAGTGCTTGGTTCTTAAATATTTATATTTTGCGTTTCATTCAGATTTAAATTCAAACTAGCATAAGTTTGCTCTGTTGTAATATGTGCATGTATTTGTTGCTTTTTTTAGTTGTCTATAAACTTTTGTAGACAGTTCTGAGCTTAAAACTATATTTTTGCAGGTTTCACTCATCTATTAATGGAGTCATTCTGCCTGGCAACAAATCGCAATCTGCACATTTCTCACCCAGTATTTAAAGTACTTGCCCCTCATTTCTTGAATCTATTGGCTATTAACAGGTAACTTTTTCAAACGGTGAATAAGTCCCTTGGATGATAATACTTTATAACAGGATTGTCATACACTCCAGTTTAGCAGGGACTTACATGAATCAGTTTTTGTATCACCTGTTCTAGTGTCATCAAAAAGTGTGATGTTTTTCCAATCTCTTTGTCATTTTCAAACACTCTAAATGTTAACCTAATAAAAATCAGGGCACCGCTAGTAAAATAAAAACTACAAATAACAATTTTTTTTCTAGTAATAAACTTTTATTTAAAATGCTGTTAGAGATAGAACACACATGAGTAAGAGAATATGAAATTTCTTTTTCTCATTTCTTTCCCATATTAGTTTAGCTGTAAGTGAACTTCTTAAGGATGGTGGATGGGTAGACAGCATCATGAATTATGGCAACAAAGGAATGTTTGCTCTGATAGAAAAAGGGTAAGTCATCAGCCTTTTTTTTTACTCTTTTTTTATATCTTGAAATTTGTAGCTATTTGCATGGCACTTAACCTAGTTTTATATATTTCTTTTTACTCTAATAGACTTAAGGGTTGGAGACTAGATGTTGATGGAACTCTACCAGAGGACCTCAGGAGAAGAGGGGGTAGGTTTGTGTGATGTGGAGGCCTGAGGGCGCAGCTGGTACATTGCTCTGGAGCCCACTAAGCTCACCAGATCCCCAAAGATTTAAATGATATAAAATTTAAGTCACTTTTTTAATAATCATGTCTATTAAACAAGGCAGGATTTATGATAAAGCCAAATAAATGTGATTCCGCTGCCCTGCTTTTAATTGTATGAAAAAGGACAGCTAAATATCTAAAGCAAAATATTTAAGATATCCTATTGTCTTTGACACCATGTTTGTATGCTATAAATGGAACTAATCAACAGCTTGACAGCCTTGATGACTTACCCTGTTATCATTTTGGAGAAGATGCAAAGTTACTATATGGTGCCATTAAGAGATATGTTGAAAACTACCTGAACCTTTACTACAGTAAGTGATAATTTCTGCTGCATAAGTATGATTAAAGAAACTAATATTAATAAAATATTAAACTATTCATTAGTGTCATTAACAACTTCGGCCCTCTCTCAATATTGAAACAAGCCGTTTATTGATGTCACTGCAACTAATCTTTGTTGCTGCAATATCCTAGAATTGGCTAGACAAAGGCCATCCAGCTTTATTTTTTAACAAAAGCCATTTTACAGTGGGTTGGATTCCCTAGGGACATTAACGTGACTTTAGTTTTTCATTCTTTGCTCTCGTAAAACCACTCTAGTAAATGTGTTTGCATTCATTTTTATTTTTGCCAATATATATTATGCTGTTGAAGCCAGTATTTTTAAAACCTTTTAATTCTAGCTGCAACAATAGGCTAGGTATACAGTTTTTATATTATTAAATTATTGGTTTGTAGCCTATATTTTTTAACCATTTATGTTCCCAACTACTATTCTTATTTTATAAATTGACTGTTACACATTATCAGGCTAATTTTACATGTGCCTTTAAAAATAAAATTTCCCTAAATAATTAGACATATTTCAAATCACAAATTTGTTGGTGCATCTGTATCTTTATTTAACGATTGAATAATTCTTAATTCCATTTTAATGTGGTCCATAAATGTGTACTTGGAACATTATGTCAACAATCGTGCACACTATACCCCACAACCATATCAAAGGATACAAAACTTTGTTAGCCAGTTGACATTTAAACCCGATTTGGTAGAAAAATTAAGGATGTCAATTAAATTTACATGTATTACATTAGCATGTCCTGTTTTTTTTTAAGACATATCAAATTTATGTGTTATAGAAATGTAGTGCATGTAAAACATGGAATAAACAATTTTCTCAAAACTAGAATCATTAAATATCAAAACACTTAATCTTCATATTATCAAATTCTTATAGCTTCACCTAAAGATGTACTTGATGATCATGAAATTCAAAGCTGGGCTCAAGAACTTGTTAAAGAAAAATCAGAAGGTGGATTTGGAATTAAGGTGGGTTTTTCCCCTTTTAACATAAAATTTGCTAGTTGGAAAGTGGCAAATTCCTCAGGATGTTTTTTTTTTTCTTAATCAGGGAATTCCAGGAAATGGCCGCCTCACTACTGTAGAGCAGATTCAGCAAATAGTAACTAGCATTATCTATAAATGTAGTGTTGGACATGCTGCTGCAAACTCTGGACAATATGATGAATATAGTTATCCTCCAAACTATCCATTGGCAATGTATGGGAAACCACCAACAGATCCAGTATGTTTTTACATTATTCACCTTAATTCATTGCAGTTAAAACCAAAATACATGTTAAAAGATTAATGACATTGCAAACAGTAGCTTTAAATTTATACCGACTTCCTGTCTTAAAAGTTTATTTTAAAATATTTTATTTTACTTTAAAAAATTAAGTTTTAAATTATTATTTTTAAAATTATACGTGATGTTTTGAATTTATTTCTTAAATATGCTCATGATTTTTTTTATTTGGTTTGTCATCTTTTGAATGATACATGTGATCGTTGAGCATCGGCGCATGCTGCCTTTGTGCATCGGCGCATGCTGCCTTTGTGCATCGGCGCATGCTGCCTTTGTGCATCGGCGCATGCTGCCTTTGTGCATCGGCGCATGCTGCCTTTGTGCATCGGCGCATGCTGCCTTTGTGCATCGGCGCATGCTGCCTTTGTGCATCGGCGCATGCTGCCTTTGTGCATCGGCGCATGCTGCCTTTGTCCATCGCCATGTGCAACTATTGTACATCAGTACGTTCAACATTTGGAATCCATTACATATGGGTCTTTATTAAGATCTTTTGAGTTAAATTATCACATGTGATCTTTTACATCCTCCTTTCTGTGGAATGTATCTATACATAGAGTATTTTGTTAGTCTGTTAACTTTGATATGGCATGATTTTACTTATTTTTTATCTCATCTAGAAAGTTGAAATGACAGAACAAGATATTTTAAATTGTTTACCAGACAAAGAAACAACTGTAGAAATTATGGCCGTGACCAAAATTCTGAGCAGCAGAGTAACAAAAAGCCTTGGAGATTTTGAAGTCCAGTACATTGTTGATCCTAAAGCCAATCCAATACTTGACCGGTAAAATATAATAGCACATGTAAATTTTGAATCCTACATTTAAAATATGTTAAGTTTCAATCTAACTGAAATTAATATTTTCTTTTTCAGCTTCCGCAAAGATCTTCATGCAATTCACCTAACCATAAGATCAAAAAATGTAAAAAGATTTCCTAAGTACAGATATCTGAATCCTACACTAATTCAAAACAACATTGGCATCTAAGTTAAACTGGACAGTAGAATCACAATTTATATGCATGATTAAAACTTTCATTTAAAATCTTTTTTATTAAACATCTTTTTCTATGAAAACATGTTGTTTGTTGTTTAACATTAATTTAAATATTTCATTTAGCTAGCCTTAGATCAATAACAAAAGAATTTAAGAAGTATGATTTTTGAATTCATGTGTTCTAAAAGCCCACTTAAGTCATTAGATTTATATTTTTACCATTTCAAAATAAATTTTCAATGTTTGCACAGAACACATTCAAGATTTTTTTACCCACAAATAAGGTAACTTCAAGCTACTTGAAGAAAAATTTACTGAGAAGCTTTTATTGAATTTTTATCAGACTGGGAGGCACGAGGCACTATTCTTTACTTTTACTTACAATATTGCAGTAATGAAGTTCCCTCAGCCCAAATGGGCCATTGGGGCAGATGAAGTGTAAAGCTCAACTGTTTCAATAACCTTGGCATATAAAGGGATTGTGTGGTTAGCACAACGTCCAGCTACCTTTACTCCCCCAACTTAGAGTCAAGTACCCATTTAAAGCTGGGTGGACTTCAGGACTTTCACCAGGACCTGAGAAAATCCCATGGTTCTTACTGAGGATTGATCCGGGACCCCTCTGGTCCAGATTAGAGCGCTCTACACCACATGAACACCAGTCCCTGGCACTGGGTTATTGTAGAGCATTTCAAAAAGCATTTGATTGTAATTATCAAAAGAAGTCTTGAATTCAGTCTAATAACTGATCATTTTAAAAATGTGTATACCACCCTTTTAAAAAGAATATTAAGAAATGATTAGATTTAAATATACATCTTTCAAAGTCCCCCCCCCCATCTAATAAGCCACCTGGGCAGATGAAGTGTAGAATTCATCTATTTCTGTAACCATGGCATATGAAAGGATTTTGTGATCAACACTATGCCCAGCCACCTTAAGTCCACCCAGCTTTGCTGAGGAAGTTAAGGGGATATTTTCAAGTGAAATTTAGTGTTGTCTCAAACATGGTCATCTGTACTTAAGAGGTGCAGAAGATAATATTTTTCCCCTCAAACTGGGTCACTTTCATTTTTTTCCCTCTAACTTTACAATACCATCTAGTTACCATGTTGTTTGGGATCATCTTCAGTCATTTCTCCAGTAATAAGTTTTGATTATTTAAAAAATTGCTTGCATGAAATTTAAATAGTTATTGCAAGAAAAAGTTTATAATTAGTTTAACTGAGCCATTCAGAATTTAGGGCCTGATTGAAAATCCTCGGCACCCAATGTTAAATTCATCTCTGGATGAATTACATTTTACTATTTACTTTTCTTTTTAAAAAAAGACCAGTCTGGTTAACTGCTCATAAAATACAAAAGCAACTTAAAATTTAGATTGCTAAAAAAAAAACATCCTTGATTAAAGAACGGTAATTTAAAAAAAAAACCAATGATTTAATTTTCCCTTAAGTTTCCAGCAATAGTCACTTGCAATAAACTTGATTTTTTTTTTCACATTATGACATCATCCCATTCATTAAGATATTCAAATACGCAGAAGAAATATATTGATCTTTGGCAGCTAAAATTATGAGAATCACTATCACTCTACAAAACATGAAATATGAATCAGCCCTCTTGTCCTGGCCAGCAATATATTTTCCATATTTCAGTATATTCACTTTTTTTTATTGCAGCTATTACATTGCTCGGTTCAACTAAACGATAACATTTTTACAAGTTAAAACCAAAAAAATTTACCGTAATCGAATTAGAATGTCTCATCTAATATCCTAAATATGATTTAAATTTATTTTTGCATTAGCTAAAAATAATAATATGTAATTCAGTAAAACACTAATATTACTTAACATATAAAGCTGAATTTTAATTTACGTTAACATATTTAATAAAAGTTATTTTTAAATTGTCTGTTGATCTAAAGTTGCCTATTAAAAAAAAATAATTCTCTAACAAATGTATTTACCTTTAATCAAAACATGTAATTTTGAATTATAATGTTACGTTGTTATACAGCCCTTTAGCAGTGAATATATATGCCCTTCTTTAAGCAATAATCTGGTAAGTTGATCATGTACTCAATGATAGTGAAATTTAAGTATGAACGTAACAAAATCACTGTTAAACATACTTTAATATTACATATACACATTAATTGACTCAACAATGAATCCATCTAAATGTGCAAATTTAAAGCTTTTATTTTCAGAAAGAAAAAAAAAAGAATAGCAAAAAAACTGCCATCTACAACAATTACAAGAATTTCGTAATAATTTTTTTAACAATCTTAAAAAATCTATAATTAAAAAAAAAGGCACTTAAAGACACAATGTGTAGAGAATTTGGTATAAACAAAAAAACACCCACAACCAAATTAAAGAGCAGCTAATGTTCACACTCAAAGGCTTATAACAATGCCATAATTAAGAACACATTAGGTCCCTGTAAAGTATTTAATTACACTGTTGATATTAAGGATTTCACTAGCTTGTATTATCAAAAAAAAAATGTCCATTGAAAGACTGCCGGGTCCAGAGTGAAGAAAGTAAAAAAAAAAATGTTATTTTCTACCTCTGGTTATGTTCATACATGTATTTTTCTACCCTTGAGAGAAAATAATTCTAGTTTAAGCAGGAATAGCATTCTAAGTCAATTGGTTTGTCCAATCTGAAATGAGGGTGTGGCCATTAAAAGAATGCAATTAACTACAGAAAGTGAAAAGAGGTCAAAACTTTCTGTTATTCACTGCTTTTACACAGCAGTATAAGAAAAGACCGTTGAGGCAGATGAAGAAAAGAATTCATTCATCTGTCCTTAGCCATATAGCAAGTTAAAAAACATTGTGTGGCTAGCACCTTACTTCCCCAAAAAATTTCAGGTACCCATTTTAGCTCATCAAAATACCCAAGGGGGATCTGACTGGGACCCTCAGGTCGAAAAATGTGTAAAAGGCACAACAATCAGTAACATCACACAACAGGACAATGCCAGTTATTGATACATGTAGTTGGTTTTTTTTTATGCTTTCCAATAAAATCAATTTTGTTTTTTTTTTAATTTACTCCCAACGATCAAAGAATTCAAGTAGTATTATAAAAAAAAACATTAAAATAACATTTCTATATAAAAAAATATATCATCATCAAAGGAAAAAAAAGTATCACTGTACATCAGAAATACATGTAAGTGTATTTATAAAAATGAGACTTTTGAAAAAATATATTTTTAAACTCAACATCTTAGGTCTTCTTCTTGATCTATGAAAATGCATACATTAAGTACAATTACTGTCTTGCAAAAAACTAAACTGAAGTGCAGAAAAAAAATTTAATTTGGTTATACATTAACTAACAACAATAAACTCCATAATACGGTGTATAAAGATTGATTTTTCATAGGTAAACTGATTTTGTTGAAAAATTAAGACTCACAACCATACCCGATTAAATATTTTAGGAATTCTCATAAGTATTGAGCATCAAATAACTTACAAGACAAGAAGAAAGACAAAAGTTTGATTTAAAAATTTGAATATTCACATGACAAAAAAAATCCACAACTTAAAAAAAAAAATATTCATAGCTTTTGACTAGCTTAGACTGCATATTTAAAAATATGTCCCCTTGATGTAGTTAACAGAATACTGTTGTAATTATTTTATTTTTTACAATTTTTGTAATTCATACAATAAATAAAAAAAATAAATAGAAAAATAAATGAAATAGACTTATGCAACAATGCAACCCAGCTGCTCATGAAGTTGCAATACAAATTATCACCCAAATTTCGTTCAATTTTTCACACAATGAAAGCAAAAGGGAAAAAAAAAAAATGACTAGTTAAAAATAAAAGGCATCATAGCAAAAGCAAAATATAAGCAGGACCAATAAATTCGTGACAAGAAAATAAAATGTTAACCTATAAATCACTTTAGCACATTTTTAAAGTAAGTTGCCATTTCTTTATTAAGTTACTTAATACATTTACAATATATATGTATTAAAAAATATGTATTTCACCAATTAACATTTTTATTGTGAATAAGTTTTTTTTTAAATGTAGTAAACTAGCTTAATTATATACATAGTATACTATATTTACCTTAATGTAATGGAAGGGTAAACTAAATAACTTTTAAGTCTATCAGTTGGAGCTCTATAAATTATTACTTCTAGCCCTCCCAACCCAAATACCACTAGACACCCACTTTTTATGCCAAAAACCAGTCTTATTTACATTTTTTGTATCCTTTAGGTGGGAGCCAGTACTTAATAAATGAATACTATGTACTGTCCTGGCCATCTAAAAAAGGTACAATACAGAAATATAAGAGTACAAAAATACAAAATATTTGTTCTTTTTATGAAAAATGTTAATAATGTAATAAGTTATTTTCATTGGCATATTAAATTCTTCATTTTATTATGAAAAAAATTATTTTTAAAGAGGCCAGATAGTCGCAAGCAGCGAATTCAACAGAAGGGATAGCAAATATGATTTTATCAAAGTGGCAAAAAATAAAGCTAATTCATATAATAATTTATTTTTTTTAGCAGGTGCCAGCAACTTTTGTTTTTATAGAAGTATTTAACATATAATGTTTTTTTTTGTCATCCCTGGTCAAAGGCCTACTGATCAAATATCTATTTCACTTGTCATAAAATCAACAGAAAAAAGAGAGAAATGAAAAAGAAATAGAAAAAAAAGAAGCCCAATAAGAAATTTAAAGGAAGAAAATAATAAGCTTGCAAAGCAAAAACATTAAGTTCTAAGTTTGAAAAATCTAGCTAAACATTTAAGTCTATTTCTAAAAATGGTACATAACACAACAAAAAAAATAAGATAGGCATTTTACTTTACCAACTAACTGATGGTGATGGAAACAGTAGATTTTTTTTGTATCATCATGCTAAATGCACACATGATTGATGTTCCCAAAAACAAACAAAAAATACATTTTAAAAAATGTAATAAAAATAATGATCACAAATTAAGCAAACCGATGGGTTTATCAAATTCATTTCAAAGATTTCCCTTTAAAGCGGTTAGATAAACGAGTGGGATTTTTTCTTTGTTTTTCAAATGCTGCATACTGACCAGAAATCTCTTGATTCTCCTTGTCTTGATTCTTCAATGCTAAATGAGGACTTGATAAAATATTGCCTCTGTGTGCTTTTGAAAGTTCTTTCTCACCCTTATTGCTGTATTCATTAGCATGGTGGTTGGGATCTAACGGAGTCTTCTTACCAGTGTTGAGTTCAGAGTTCTTTTGCTTCAAAGCCTTTGAAATCTTGTTAAAAAAATTTGCCAGAGCTCCAGATTTTCTTTCTCCCTTTTTTCCACCTCTGATAAAATTTCCAGTTCCAAGGTCATCATCATCTGTGGAAGTGTCACTTGATACAGGCAGAGCGATTGTAGGGCCAGATATCAATGCAATCGGCTGCTGATAAGGATACTTTTTACTACCAGCCTCCAGGTTGAGCGTGGCCAGAGTTAGTGAGCTTTCAGGTTTGGCTAAAGGAACAACTAAATTGTCTTGCTGAACTTGTTCCTGATATCTGAAAGATTGATTATAGCTGAATTAGAATTGATTGGTTGATATATAGTTCAGAGTTGTTAAAAATTGTTTGTGCCAATTGTAGGAAACACATTTTCAAGTAATATGATAATAATGTGTCATTATAATGAGTAACATGCAATAGGTGGGAATTTAAAAAATGTAAACATGTATAAACATGTTTTACAAGTAATATTTATGATAAATAATGCCGAATAAAAAAATTACAGCGTACTAGGGAAATATTTCAACTTTCAAAATCAAAGTAAAGAAAGGATTTTGAACAAAGAATAATAAATATTTCAGCAAATAAATGTATAAAAAGTCAAGTGATGTGTAAACCACAGCATTAAATGTTTCCTACAATTGTTTCCCATCTTATCTACTACATGTATCAAGTTAACCTCAAAAGCAAGAATAAATATTTTTCATATCGCCTGAATGCTGTAGATCAAAGTAAGAATACTGTTTCCTGTTTAAATATCAAAGGCTTTTTGTCTGCAGCTCAATTCAATAAGTGTTTTTAAACAATCTACAGTTATAAATAGTTTTTATGGTCTTAAATATGAGACTAAAATTCTTAAGTATTAAAAAGTAATACATGTACATGTAATAAAATATCAAGAGACTATTTTAAAATGGTCAAATGAAAACAGTTATAATAATTTCATGATGATAAATATAGCCGCATTCATCATAACAAATTTTGATTACAAAATTTTATTTTTTAAAGTCAATCTAATAAAAAAAAATGTCCACAAAATTGAACGTATAAAATTAAGTTCTTGATTATTATATCATTATTATTTCTAAATTAAATACTGCTTCAATTTGTTTTTTAAATTACAAAGTAAGACTATATATTACTAAGTCTTACATATAGACTAAGTGTAAGTTCAAAAATAATCTAGCAATTTTCAATATAGTTATAAAAATGTCACTTTGAGAGTGCAATTTAATGAAAAAATGGTTAATGATAACCTCAAAGTTGAATAATGGTCTATCACTATGCAAAGGTTTAACATGGTGCAGCTAGTAATCTAATACATGTAATAGACAAACCTGATCCATTTTTGAGTTACATTTAGTGAATCTGCTAAATCACTCCGGCTTCTATGGTGAGTTCTTGCTCGAACAGATTTAGTTTCACCTGATGCAGTAGGTAGTTGTCTCTGTAGTCCAGTTTGATACGTATATGGTGCTGCCTGCAGGTTTTTTACTGAAAAGTGTAAACACACACGGATTATTCACTAGCACATCATCATAGCCTATCCAGATATTTTATCCTGTATTAAAGTTTAAAGTTACAATGAGTGCTTATTTATAAGACAATCCACAATTTCATAGTTATGCATACTGTTTATTGTCATACTAGTGAAAGAAATGATCATGTCAAATAAATATATTATTTAGCCAAACTCCACTAAAACAGCCAATAGTTCACAGTAAAAATTATCAAATCAATTTTCCAACAGCACTCTGTAAATTTTATTATTCTATCCTTTTAAAATATTTTGTGTATAATTTCTGCATAAATTATATCATATACGGTCAGCTAAAAAAAATGACCTAATAATAACATGAAATTAAATGCTACAATGTAAGAATTGTATTTTTCATTTTACAGTAGAAACCTTGAACAAAATCATAACAAGAGACAAAAGTATTCATGTACCTAGGATTAACAAGTGATTAGCCTCCACAAAATATTTAAGAAACGTCATTTACATCGATATTGTTTACCTGAACTAGTAACAACTTTTGATGCTACATTTAGTGCAGTTATGGTAAGATCTGCATCAAAAATTTCACTGGAAGGTCTATTAATCATAGGTGTTCCCATTAAACTAATACGACTCAGTTCCATTTGATTTAAGTCACGTTCTGGTGTGGTGCTGCCAGATCTAGATGGTACATTTAAAGGTTTTGGTGAATTTTTAGCAGATACTCCTCCATTAGACTGTAATGGTATCATGACAGATGGCTTAAAATTACCACGGTGAAGCTCTGTCAAAAGTGTTTCAACCAAGGGCTTTTTTTCTTCAACCATTGAGGAGCTTGCAGCTGTAGCAACAATAAAAATTGAACAATGACAACGGTTACCCAATTTTCAATATCTATCAAAATAATATAAGAAATTTTTTACATTAAGAACATTATCTAAAAATAAGTTTGTAAGTTTTAATCTATTTTTTACATTACAAATTATCAAATAAACCTAACCAAATCATATAAGCATTTTTTACTACAGCTGTCTTTAAATTAGAAAATATTACTTTACTTTATTCATGCCAAAATAAACTATACTATTATAAGACTTGACCATTACAAACTTTAAAAAAAAAAAACTTCAAATGATAAAAGAGTTTAAACCACAGATCATCAGCTTGATTCAAAAGAGAAAATTAAAGAAAACTATATTGTCTATAAAAGAAAAAAAATGCTGAAAAAGCTAAATTAATGGGTAAGGAGAAATGCCATTACTAGGGATGAGCCGTAGGCAACCTTTTGGAACTCACTGCCCCTCAAAATTCAAAGTTTTAAGATTGTGGACTCCCAACCCCAATACATTTTTAGTTAGAAGGCTTTTTTTTACCCCTGAACAGTCACCCCATCTGAATGTGAAGAAGTAGGTAAGGATACTGTTAACCAAATTCTCTACAAAGTGCTTTAAATATTCCAGAATCAATTGTATTTTTTTTTTTATTATTTCAATTACATCTTATATTACTTAATGAAATTCTGTCAATATTTTTTTTTTAAATACATAACTCAATCAACAGAAAAAATATCCATGTGACCAACTTATTTCACCTTAATTACTATTCCTGAAATTATGTCATGTCATGTTTACAGCATCTTCTGTACATTACCCAATCCATTTTGTGTTCCAGGAAATAGGTTAAAAAATCTACCAGTCAAGATGAGCAAATAAGTAGTTCTTTTAACACTCCATGACATCAAAACTTTTATTTAAACAAAAGAAGTTAATCATTACTTATGTCCACAAGTTGAATGATTCAGTTGATTTTCAAAATCTTTAGCCTTACTTCAATTCGGCGACTGACATAGGAATTTTTTGAATGTTTCTGAACAGCAAGCTTTCCCTAAACCTCTTCATCGGCTAGTAAAGTGGTCGGCAAACTTATCAGCCAAAGAGCCAAATATGAACATTTCATCAATTAAAAAAAAATATTGGGAGCCAAATCTGCTTGTTTAGTAAACTTTTATTACACTAAATTTTATTACACTAAATAAGTAGTAAACTAAATAAAACTAAATGCCATAGCCGCACTTAAGGAGCCAAAGAGCCGCCGAACTTTGCCAACCACTGGGCTAGTACATGTAATATGCATGGCCATATAATACTTCAATATAAGGATTTTTTACTTTAAGTAAAAAAAACAAAACATTGCGAATCAATTGTGATTCGCTTGTATCACCATCTCAAGTATTTTAATGCAATAATTTTTTTTAAATATTATGATGTAAAGATGTAACTAAAGATGTCCAAATCATTGTGTGAACCCTTAAAATTTCCCAGTGGACACCTAGGGATCCACAAAAACATTGTTGCTCACCGCTGACTTACATCACAGTCTATGAACGGAAACGACAAACTTTTAACAAATAACAAGAGAAAAAGAAATTAAAGATCACTGGAAGAGGTACACAAATGATTACTGCTTTATTCTCAATAAGTTTCTAAAAAGAATCAAAACTAAATGAAGTACCAATAATGAGGAAATGTAATTTCTTAATTACTATTATAGGAACATTAGTAAGATGCTCAAAAAAATTGATTCGAGGGAAATGATAAAAGTTAAGAGGACTGTCTTAGAAGACTTGAGTGTAAAATATAAAAACAAGATTTTCAGACTATCGATGGTAAAAGCAATTTAAAAAAAGAGTGGAGCATCTACAACAATGCTGATCACATGTATAGCTCTAATGCGGTTTTTTAATAGAGTACGACCAGGATGATACATTACACTGTAACCGAAAAACACTTCTGATTTAAAAAAGAAATTATTAAGACACTATCACTTACCAGCATCCAGACCAAACTTGAGGGCTAAATGCTTATTCCTCAACTGCTGACTGAACATATCATTATGTTTCTCTGTTATACTTTTTTGTTTCCTCATAAGCTGAACCTCCTAATGTCAGTTGGCAAAGATAAAAAAAAAAGTATAACTCATTCAAAACATTAAATTTTTTATAACCTCTATAAATTAAAATTCTGGGTGTTTGTTGATATAATAAATACAGATTTTAAACTCTAAGACAGACATCCATAAATCTGTTTTTGTATTATAATAATACATGTATTCATGTGATGTTCTTTTTAGACAACTCAGAATTTTTAAAATTTCGACATGTTAAAAAATGTAACATTTACTTCAATACACCAACTACAGCACTTTAGCAAATATATACATATAATGGCACATTAGCTTAAAAAAATGTTGAATAAAAAATAGTTTTAAATGTTTCTTTTAAGTTATACAAAACTACAAGACTAAAAGCATAAGCATAAGATATCAGACTTTACCTGTCGACATAAACGGAGCTGTTTAAAAAATTCCAGTAAAGTAATAAAACAGTTCTGTATGTCAAATGTCTCAGACTCACAAAAATAGTCTGCTAATCTCTGAGACTGAAGTTTAAGTTCTGTAATGTAGGTCTGAAGATCTCTGAATGTACACTTCACCTCCTGAGTGAAAAGATATAATTGCTTTTAATTTACAACTATATTTCTAAAACTAAAGGGTTTTTTTTTAGTCAACAAGTAGATAATGCATCAATATTTCTAGGTGAATTAGTATTTCTTCAGCCCCAAATCAAATAATAAAAATATCCTTAAAGAGGCAATAAAGATTATCAAATAGCCAAAAGTGATTGCTACTCTCATCAAATAGCCAAAATTGATTGCTACTCTCACCAAATAGCCAAAATTGATTGCTACTTTCACCAAATAGCCAAAATTGATTGCTACTTTCACCAAATAGCCAAAATTGATTGCAACTTTCACCAAATAGCCGAAATTGATTGCTACTCTCACCAAATAGCCAAAAGTGATTGCTACTCTCACCAAATAGCCAAAAGTGATTGCTACTCTCACCAAATAGCCAAAAGTGATTGCTACTCTCACCTCAAGAAAACTGTCAAAGTTTTTTCTAATACTTGGACTAGCAGTAACTAGTTGACGAACAAAGGTATTAATCTGTGAATTCATTTTATCAAAGTCAGCTTTAATCTGGCTTGGACTGAGGCTGTACATCAAAGAAAAAATATAACTCATTTTAAAAAAACTAATATTTTATATTTGTAGCACTAAAAAAATACAATATCATATTTCATTTAAAAATGAATTCAGCATGCTTAAGATTGCATTCTGCTACCTTGATGCTTTCTCAAGTCGAGGAATTTCATTTATAAAAGTCAACAGCTGCTCATCACTACTGTCTGCCAAGCTGACTATAAAATGGATGAGATTATGTCCGGGTTCACAAGATTTAATCTCGGCTAATCTGGTCAAACTACCAAGTTTAAATCCACCAGCATATCCATTGAACTGACCCTGTTAATAAAAATAATACATTGAAGATAAATAATGTTATTGAATTCCTCCCTTTTGTAAAAGATTTGGAGACAAAATTTCTTAATTATAATGCGTATGATTTTTTTTTAACAAGGAACAAAATTAAATTCCTTACATGATTTAGAAAATTTCCAAGTCTCAAAATGAGCATAAGTATTTCCTTCAAACCATCACTGACTAATAGAATTCTAGAGATTTCCAGCATACTGGTAAGAACACTGTTTAGCTGTGAGGCCATTACTGAGAACTCAGCTCTTTTCAATTGTCCCACCAGAAGAATCTTGTAATTTGGAAGATCTGAGAGATGCAACAGAAATTGTTCAGCCTGTCCCAACTCCAGAAGATTGCCATTGTAATATTTTAAATGTTTAATCTAAGGGATAAAATTGAGGAAAAAATAAGTTATTAACATTTTATTAAAAAGGTGAGTGCAAAAATGTATTTACAATTTATTCTTGAAATGTTAAAAGTTGTTGATTTGAAGTATAATGCAACACAATGTAATAAAAAAAATTGCGTATCTAATGATTCAATTTAATCCAATAAACAACAAAATTTACAAAATTAAAATATAAAAAAAGGTTACAAGTTCCGCCAGCCCATAAATATTTTCAGGTAAAAAAAAGAGATGAGGAATATGTTAATTAAGATGAAATTTGTAAACATGTAATCATAAAATTACATTAGAAATAATCAGACTAAAACAAAAGTTTTTTTTTGTATTTTTGATTCTTTTGATTTACAATGCTACTGCCTCACATGGCCACTCAACTCCCGGTTAACCTCTCACCAATGTAAAGTTGCACAATCCCAAGAGAGCTACACAACAGTAAGTAAAATGGAAATAATTTTATGTTTCTTGGGCGGCCCAAGTACCATTTGATCTATGGACCGGTACTGGTCAGCAGCTCAGGGGTTGTGGACCACTGCACCGGGCTGAGAACATTGGGTAAACATGCAGCTAAAGCGAAAACAATGAAGTGAGGGGAAACCGTTGCTGTAATAAAAACATATGCTATTTTTTTGTAATTGGAGTACTGGCAATGTTGTTTAGTAAGAAACTGACACATGTGAATAAACTGCTCCAAATAAAAAATTTAATAGACTTATATGCTTGTGCTCAATGCAACTGTAACAATTATAGACCACTCATCTATATTCTAAACTAACTGGGTTATTATTTGATAGAATATAACAGGGGTGAGGACGATTAAGGTCAATGATGGATGCAATCGGTTTTTTTTATATAAAAAATACAATAAAGAGTCACACCATAATCAATTTAACAAAAGTTAGTAGGCAAAAGAAATGAACAAATAGAAATTACTAATGGTTCATTTGGAGCTGCTTAAAACTTAATGAAGAGCCGCTGTAAGATAATGACAAACTTGTTTGAATGCAAATAACAAATTAAATTATTTTTATCAAATACAATTGTGTTAATTTCAATTAAAGTTTTTAGTTATGTATTAATTTCAATTTAAAATTGTGGCACATTCAATAGTGAATCAATGTGTTTCAACAATGTTACTAATAAAAAAAACTATTACGGGTAAAAGTTTCAAAGTCACAAATGCAGAAATTTGAATGATGTTCCAATGTACACTTGTATTCAATAAAGCACGCACAATAATACAAAATTAGAAATACATATGTAACGCTCATTTTTGTTTTTTATCTATTGAAAACTTATGTACGTTTTTTATAATATTTCTTGATTTCTATTAAAGGGTCATTCACTGTATTATAAAGCAAAAATGAATTGATAGAAGACCACCTTATATCTAATAAGATTAGGACCTACACACCCCTCACCTCTAGCTGAATAAAATAGACCCTAATTAGCTTAAGCCTAGATAGCATTAAACACCTGCTTCATACAGCATGAAATTCCTTACCTCTTCATGATTAGGGATCACGTCCATCAAATGTTTAATAAATGGCAATGGAAGCCAAGGTCCTTCTCCAGTTGCTAATTTCTGGACAAGTGCTATAGGTTCTTCCTCAAGTCGATTCAAGAATAGGTTGAGGCTGAGTCTTGTTTTATTGCTTAGTAAAGTTGTCTGTAAGAATAAGTTTCCTTTCACTTATCTTTTATTACATTTAAATATCAAACTTCAAGTGGTCATTGCATGTATTTACCTCATAATTTTCATTCTTAATCATCTTTTCTCTGAATACTTCTTCAAATTGTTGAAAGTCAGGTTGTATCTTCAGCTTATTAAAATCACAATTAATCCAGATACACTGTTGGAACTGGGCTAAAAAAATGAATTAGAGAAACAGAAAAAGCTCAAGTAATAAAAATAGAATATAACAATATTAATCTGCCTAAAAATTATGTATAACATTTAAATTAAGATGTTATTTTTTTTTGTACAGAATTTCAAATTTGAATCAAATATACTGTATATGTGTATACTTTTTTAAAACACAGAAGGCAATGAAACATTTAAAAATCTCTTTGTCAAGAGAATATGCCAATGGTTATCATTAGAAATAAGAATTTCTTTTCTGAGTACAATCGATACATATTGGATATCAAACAAAAAATAGTTGTACATGTACTGATGTAGAATTTATATTTCAGATGGCCTTACATTACAAGGAGACTTTAGACACCCCCCTCCTGTATACTGCATTTTATCTAAAGCAAAAAAATTACATTATTGTTACATTAGCTAGTAATTACCAATATCAGATTCATCCAGTTTTATCCACTTTAGATTTTTCATGGTATTAGCAGGATAGGCTATTTTATTACGTTGATAGCTGAAATAGTTGTGTCGATTGTGTGTTGGATGAGCTTTATCAGATGGACTTGAATCATCTCCATTCAGCATCTCATTCAAAGAATGTGGTTTACTGGGCAGTCTTTTCATTACCAACATTGTTTTATTGTCTTTGTTAGCATCTTGAGCACTGGCCAAGTTGAGGACAGGGCCTGCTTTCCTCTTGCGGGGTGAAGGTGCTGCATATTTTGGTGGTAGTTTTATAGGGGAAGAATTGTCATACAGACTGACTCTTTGAACACTTTTTGCGCTTCCCACACTATTATTTCTGTTTCTATTGTTATGGAAAGCCTGAGGTTTTCCAGCATCTTGAGACTGTTTTGGGACAAGCTTTGTAACGGGACTGACAGTCCCAAAATTAAATGTAATACCTCCATCTGCACTGCAGCTAGGAGGACTTAATTTATCTTCGCATCCCAAGTAACCAGAATCTGCAGATGTTTTCATTCCATTTATTTCTTTTTTTATCGTTGAGCAAGGGTGATTTTCAGGCTTTTCAGCAGTAGCCAGCTTTTTTTCAGTTATTTTGGGTGCTCCAACCAAATCTGCACTGGCTAGTACCTGGCACACTGACTCTGCATCCATGTCAGATAAGTTAGACACATCATCACAGCCATGAACTAAATGATGTGTATGTCTCTCCAATAACTGCCACAAAGTTTCACTTAAAAAAAATGGAAAAAATAAGGATCATAAGAGTATAACTCAAAACAACTAAGTTAAACTTAACAAGGAAAAGTAAAATTTTTACCTCTTTTCTTTCTCCTGAATTTCAATAGCCAATAAATCTTGAAGTATATTTACAAACGATACCATTTTAGAACCTCCAAATACCTAATAATAAGAGATAAAATTAAATAGATTCAAATCAATAAACACATTTTATTTTTATCTAAAATCAATTATATAAATCACCAATGCATTTTTGTATATGCTAATATTTAAATGTCTCGTTGTCATGTTGTGTTTTGAGAAATTTTCATCACTTGTATATTCATGATGACAATGTACTATTTTGAAATTTTTGAGTCAACAAATTAAAATATCATAGAGTTGAATCTGAATGAGGGAAAATGTGGAAAGATATTTAGGTGTCAAGTACAAAACCAGTCTGCTACGGTGCAGATTTCATTTTTTTTTTTATTTTTTAGAATCTTTTTTCCAATTTAATTAAGCAAGTGCTATTCTTGTAACTCTAAAAGAATTTTATGAAAATTTTGATTTCATTTATTTTAATACTTTGAATTAACTTTTTATTACTAAAAAGTATCAAAAAATTTTTTTTAGCTATTTAAAAATAGGCATTTATTAAAATATATTAAAATGTAAAAAATAATTCCTAAAATCATATGAATATTTACGTAAATTATAATGACTAAAAATAAGAGTATGAAAGCCAATTTATGGGGACAGGTGGTCATGCGGTGTAGAGTGCACAACTGTCAATCTGGGAGTCCCAGAACCTCTGAATTTTTACAGGTCCTGGTGAAAGTTCCAAAATCCACCCATCTTTAAATCTGTATTTGTCATAGGGGGAGTAAAGGTGAATGGACATTGTGCTAGCCACACCATCCCTAAATATTCAGTAGCTATTTGGAATAGATGAATCCTACACTTCATCTGGTCTGATGGGCCTTTAAGGGCTTAAGTTTACTATCTGAGCCAGTTTGTATCTCCTATCATCTATAAAGTGAAAAAATTATGACATCAACATATTCCAACTCCATTCATTGTTAAATTTAAAAAACTGGAACTTAAAGTATAATGAAAGTACATGTACACCCACAGATAATACAACTCAGTCTCCAGTTACACATTCGTGCTCTCCCCTGCTCATACATACCATACCGTTATCCAAACTCACAGCGCACACAGTCACTCTGTGACAGTACACAACATTTATTGACAAATTGCAAGATTAAAAAAAGACAACTAATAATTGATTTAGGAGCCTGAGCTTTTTTATCCTTCGTTATAATTTCTATAAATATTTGTTTGATTTTAGGAACTATTTTCTACTTATTAGTACTTCTAACAAAAGGATTTTTTTAATCTAAATGTAATATCAAAAAAAAATTTTAAATATTTTTTTCTTTATGCGTTTAATAATAATATTAAGTAAAAAAGGTAAAAACTCTAATAAACAAAAGATCAATTATTATACACTTTTATTATAATCCCTCTGATTGACACTCTCATCTAAGCTGACAATTGGGAAATTTGTTTTCACTAATTCACCAAAGCCCAAACATTTAAAATTCTGAGCTCTTGTGTATTCTTAAGGAAAATGCACTATTTAAAAGCATCATATTCAATTAAATTCTAATGGAGTCCAAAGATTTTTACTTCTTTGATAAGGTCTAAATAAAAGTGTGGGTGCCAGAAATAATTCACCCAAATTGACACTTATTTTTTTAGTAAATACATGTATATAAAAGTAAAATTCCCTTAGCCCCAAAGGGCCATCAGGGCAGATGAAGTATAGAATTCATCTGTTTCTGTAACCATGGCACATAAAGTGATTGTGTGGTTAGCACAACACCCAGCCATCTTTACTTGACAAACTTAAATCAGGTACCCATTTAAAGCTGGGTGGACTTGTAGAACTTTTACCAACTTTCATCATGACCAGAAAAAATTCCATTGGTTGTCATAGGGGATCAAACCCAGGACTCTCAGGGCAACAGTTGAGCATCTACACTACTCGGCCATCCGCCCCACTAGTAAATATATAATTTTAATAAATAATTGTATGATCTAAGCCAAAGGAAATACATGTATATAACTTTTTAGTACTTTTAGTTAAAGAATTTTTTTTTAACTTTCCCTCAACTCCATCTCTCTAAACAATACACAGGTTGATTAAAAGTAAAAGATGTATGCTGCTGGTACAGTATTTATTTTTAATGATACATGAAAAGTAGACCATTAGATGACAGATTTTTAAACAAAGTAGGTGTACTCCATCTCTCTAAACAATACACAGGTTGATTAAAAGTAAAAGATGTATGCTGCTGGTACAGTATTTATTTTTAATGATACATGAAAAGTAGACCATTAGATGACAGATTTTTAAACAAAGTAGGTGTACTCGGCCACACATTGCAATGGCTAAAACTATTTTAATGTACGAGTAAGTATAGAGTAAGCACTTGTTTCTAATTCTATTTTTTTGTATTAATGCAGTGCTTTTGGATACATATTTTTTTGTTGTTCCATTGTTTGTGTATATACAGATACTCTGGTTTGCCAACTCTAGAACAGGCAACATATAACTGTCTTTTACAAAAGAATAATCACTAAAAGTCTAGAGAACAATTTTACTATACCGTTTGATTAATAAAAAAAAATACTGAAGAAATATGGTTAGCACTCAGTGACTTTTGATTTACTTCCTGTGGTTTTTAAAAAAGTTAAGTAAAGAGATAATTATACCAAACCGATTAATTAAATATTTTTCAATATAACAAATGTGATATCTTTAAATAAGTATATAAAATCAGGCAGTGTAATTTACTGCAATTTGGTGTCAAAATTTCAAGGCATTCGGTAAAGAACTTATGGGGTAATGATGTCAGGAATGACATCCTATTTACATTTTTATTTATATAGATATTAAATGTGATTAGTTGTTCAGAAAGGCTTATCTTACAAAGGTGTATTCAGCATGATTGCTAGCTCTTTACTTATTTTGCTAATCTAATATGTTTTTTGACTCACCCTGTTTTGAATGGCATCAGCTAAATCTTGCGGACTATTCAAATCCAAATTTGAGTTGATATCAACATTTGTTTCATCTTCATGCTTTTTCTCTATAAATGCCTGTAAACAAACAATTGTTTTTTCAACGTTTTTTTCAAAGTAACTGAACCATTTAAAAAAAAAACTCTGTCTATTACCTGCAACTGTGTATATAAATCTTCATCAGTGTCTTCTCTCTGAAGGAAGGACATTACATCCAACAATGACAGACCTACAAAGAATTCAAATATTATGTTAGATGAACTCTTTTATTGTTACAACATGCTACTATAAACACAGGAAAATAGTGTAAGGATGTATCAAAAGTTAAGATAACTTTAAAAAATGTGTTACTAATTCAAACATGCAGTGCTTTTTACTCAATTATGTTTAATATCTTTAACACATATTGTAATTACTTAAAGAAGATTTCAAAAATTAATTACCAATAAATTCATTGCGAACTCGACACCTTTGAGTGCGATCATTAGTTGAATTTATAATCGCGTTGATCAAGGTCAGCAAAGCAACTTTATGGGGCAAAGTCTCTGCAGCCTTCAACTCATTGACAATAAAACTAAACCTATGGTACAAGTGTCTTGTTCTCTGGAGCAAAAGTATTAAATGAAAATAAAGCTTATAAAAAGTTATTAAGTTGATATTTGCGGAGGGGGGGGGATCCATAAGCAGAAAAGCTTAAGAAATTATCAGAAAAAGCTTTTTTTTTACAGAAGTATATACAAAGATAGTTATACATTTTTATTCCCGTAAAGAAAAATGTGTCAGTAGAAATGAGGCAGACATTTTTCAAAAGAGTGTAATATCCAATAAATTTATAGCAATACACTGAAATACTGCAGCCCAACATATAATAGTGCTATTTAAAATTCAGTTATAAAAAATGCATTTAATATATTAATAGATTTTTTTTCATAGCTTTCTATTCAGAACAATGCATTAGTTTTCAGCATATGTTGAAATTAAAGTTTTAAAAGCACTAATTAAACATTTTATTAAATAAGCAAAGCATTTCAGAACTATTAGATTTTTACTTTATATTTATCCAAAGCATCCAACAGCCGTCTATATGCAAGTTTACTATAAACACAAACAGCTGACAAGATCTCCATTACATGCTTGCGTGGAAGGGTATTGGCTAGATCAAATCCTATATAACATGAATATAAATTGCGATAAATATTTCTTTGCTTTCAATTATAAAATTTTAGATGAAACAATAATAAAATCTAATTTTGGTGTTATGTTTATAAAGATAATCTTATCTATTTTAGAAACATATTCTGAATATTAAGATAGTTCTCAGAATATAATAAATAAAACAGTTAAAAAAAATTTTGACTTGAAATTTTTAGCTCCCTACCTTTTAGTAGTTTGTAAATTCCATCTGAACTGTTAACTATTGTATCCATGCCAACTCGAGAGTTGAGAATTGCACGGATACAAGAAAGGCAATCTATTTGCAGAATAGCATCAGTAAAACCTGAAAATTTAGATCCAGTCATATGACAAAGAGAGTCTAGTAAACTGTCCAATCCATCCAGAGAGACAAATTCCTGCAATTCAAAATGCATTTCATTGAAATGAAAGAACTGAAAAGGATTTGAAAAAGTAAAATTGCAAACATTACACAAACAATGAATATATTTACCTGGAGCCATGCCTCTGAGCTGTTTTCCAAACGATTCTTGAGTGCATAATAAACCTGGATTGAAGGGGAGTGTGAGTACAGAATACATGACAAAGGATCACAACCATCCAATTGATGTTCCAGATGTTGTGATGTCACTGTGCTGTTTAGATCTTTTATACCAGTGCCTCTCATTATTGATTGTTGTGTAAAATAAAAGCTTCAAAACAAATGACTGACTCTGGAACATATACAAATAAAGAATTTTGTAAATTTAAAATAAATATTTTCATGAAACTAATGCAGCAATATTTATGTCAAATTTTTTTTCTAAAACGATAGAGAGAAAAATAGTTTTCATTAATTCATTATACCTTAAGTTAACGAGATTATGAGGTAAAATACCATAAGGGGTTATATAGAAAATAACTTAATGGTTAAGTTGGATACTATACATTTTGACCAATAATGGAACATTTAGCCTACACAGAGTAGAAAATGATAATGACAATAATGTAAGCTAACTTATTTATTTATCAGTAAAACACTGTATACTAAATTATAGCCATTATAGGTACAAAAGGCCTTCATGGAATAAGTCCTACTATAAGTAAATAAGTTGCTTAGACAAAAAAAAAACAGTTCTCAATATAAAATTTTAAGCTTTCAATTTTGCAAATCATCATTTTCAAGTACTGATTATTATTGAACAGCGATGATTTATAAAATATTTTATATTCATTTTGGTGCCAATAATGGAATATCATGTTTTACCGAAAAAAAAAGCCTAAAATTGGCTAGCATTTCAAACTGATGAGACATGACATCATGAGATGGAGATATTTATCAACGATATAAATTTGTTTTTATGTTAAAACCTTATGCAAAGATAGTTCACAAAAAATGAGCTCGTGGGAGGACTGTCGTTAACAATTACTGTAACAAATAATTAAATAGTCATATATAAATCATTAAATGACAACAATGTCAAGATTCAACAAAATGAAGTAAACACTAGTAAGTCTAGCTGAAGTAGTAAACTAGTAAACACTAAACAGCACTCAACTGTATAAACACACAAGTAACCGTAAGATTTATAACGAAAAGAAACCAGAATGAAAATATGTGGCCCATTATAAAAGCAATTTTGAAATATGTTAAATATAAAATAACACCTTTTTTTAAATTTATTAATATGACTAAAACAAACTACCTTTTATTTACCTTTTGTTATGACTCATTTTTACACCTCTTTAAAATCCCCGCCTGCTCTGTTTACGTCTTACGATTAAAATGTCATTTTGAAATAAATTTGAACTTCCGAATTTCGGAAAGAAATTATCAAAATAGTTTAAATAATATAATAAATATTCAGTATATAGTTAGGACTTTAAATTCATAATGCGAAAGAAACGATATGAATAGAAAATATTAATGTTTTGATATATTTTTTAAAATAAATGACAAACAGGCAATAATTTCAAATCATATTTTTAAAAAAGCAGGGGGGACAACTAAGATATAATGTATGATGTTTTGAAAATAGTAAGGTGCTAAGTTACAGTTAAATAGTTAAGATGTTACATAACTGGGGTGGCCACGAGTCAGTTCAGAGCGTTGCCTTCGAAAATACATGAAGATGGCAGTGGTTGAGGGTCGCATTATGGTCAGAGACGTAGTGAGGGGTGTGCAGGGGGGGAGGTATCATGATGATGATCATGCCCCGGGCGCTACTCATAATGGGGCGCCTAATTGTATATTTTACAAATAAATATTATATGATTTTCGAATGGTAGGGGGCGCTAAAAGGTATTGTGCTCCGGGCGCGAGTTAAGCTCGCTATGGCACTGATTATGGTCTTCGATATGCAAGCAGTGGCTTTACTATGTAAAGCGGTTCCCCGTGCGGTACATACTTTAGTACTAGCCAGGGAGGCGTAATGTGGGGTGGTCAAGGGGTAGACCCCTCAGCCGGCGCCGCGCGCCGGCTACGCCGCCGAATTTTCATCCGCCGTAAATCCGCCGAAAAAATATGCGGCGCGCCTCTTTAGCCGCCGTATTTCGTTCGCCATTATATTAACTGTCGCATTACTTAATCTTATTGCACATGACCTTGCTGACCATATCAGCTCTGTCTTGAAAAGCTTTTCTGTTGATCACAAAATACTAGCTGCCATGATGGTGCTGCAATTATGATAAAGACTTCATAGCTTTTGAAAGTTGACTCTTATCAGCACTTTACAGCACACGTATTACACCTTAATACTACCGACAGCAGCAATAAAAATGAAGAATTTCAAGACCGCAATTATAGAAGACGATGCAGCATTCACAGAGGATAAAGAAATGATAAAGACCCTGAAAGAAGGCATGTCTTAAGTTTGTGAATTGCTTCTTGTAGATGATCAGCTCAGTGCATCAATAATGGATGCCTCTGAGAGCAGCATTAACGCCATCAATGACAGTCATAGACACAATACAATGATAAGTCAGTAAAGGCATCATGTCCAACGCGTTGGAATTCAACATTGATGATTATTCAGTCTATACTTGACTTTAAAATATGATGATTATAACAAAATACGAATGATCAAGCTGTCAACTCTCAACCAGCTTGACCATCGATTTCCTGTAAATGATCACATTAAGCTGCATCAGCTGCTTGATCCAAATTTCAAATCATTGATTCCACGGTCAGAAACAACCACAATTCTGGAGAACGCAATACAGTCAGCAATGGCCCGTGGATTCATCATGTCTAAAGCTGATGTATCGCATTCGCAGCTAGTCAGTGAACGTGTTTCTGAAGAAAGCTGATGAACTACATCGCGTTTGTTTTATTCATGACAATTATAAACGGATATTTTAAGTGCTTATTAAGGTATTGAGTGACAGAAACTGAATGTGTGGAATGTATTCATGTACTGTATTAGTAGGACAGCATATAGGCCTACAACTGTTTATTTCTGTTGTTTTAAATAATACAACTTTTCCCCAAGTATTGTAAAATTGTTTTATTGCTGAAGTTTTATCAATTTAATATTTTCTAGGCGTCAGTCGAATTTTAGCCAAATATTTCGTAATCTGCCAAAAATCAGCCGAAAATCAGCCGCAAATGTCAGTTTACTCAATTCATGGTCAATTTCGGCTACGCCGGCTATCAGCCGAAAAATTATGTCAGCCAGCCGAAACTTAAAAAAAATTCGGCTGGCAGGTCTAGCAAGGGGGCATCATGCCCCGGGCGCTACTCACAATATGGTATATTTTACTTATAATATTATATGGTTTTCGGTTGTGGGGGTGGTAGAAAAGTATTAAAAAGCGAGTTAAGTTCGTGATGGCACCAGAGGCGTACCAAGGGTGGAGGGAGGGAGGGTCCAAATTTGAAAGTTCCCCGGGCCCCATCTTAAGGGAGGCCCCCAAAACCATTTTTACATTAAATATTAAGTACATTATCTCATGTCATGGTGTCGAATGTCAAAATGCAGGGGCCCCCAAAGAGACCGGGCCCCCAAATCCCTAGGTTCGGCACTGAATGGCACCGCTACTAGCAAGAGACGTCGGACGGCTTTTCACCATTTTGTACTTTAAGGATGGGGCGTCATTATTATATCTCGCACAACAGCAGCTGACGTGACTAACGTTATGATATGTGTCTATTGGCATTGCAAACAACTTTCTCACAATTTGGCCCATATATAAATAAGACTGAGGATGGGTGGATGGTTGAGCGGAGTAGAATAGACGGCTGTCGACCTGAGAATCCCGGGAGTTTTTCCAGGTCCAAGTGGAAAGTCCCCCCAAGTTCACCTAGTTTTAAATGGGTACCTGACTTGAGTTGTTTGAAGGTGGTTGGGTCACAAACTCATAACATGCCATAGCTATAGAAGCAGATGCATTCTAACTTCATCTGCATACCGGCTTTCTGTGGCGACATGAGCGCACACGTTGCGCCCGCCGTTATACCCGACCCTCCGCCTTCTCTCATACAGGGCTCGATTTACTGCCGGGGATATAACCGGCATTGAGAACTGTCATCCCAGGCTCTGCTTTAGCTAATTAAGCCCTGCCGGGGATGAAACCATAGACATTTATCCCCGGCTGTGCAGAATATTTTTTTCACACCCCGGCACTGGTTTTTTTTCTTAAATCGAGCACTGCTCTCATATAAAAAAGTTTTTTTTTCTTCCTTCCGTCGGGACTCGGGAGCTCCTATATCCCAACTCCCACCAACGGACCTTATTTTGACACCACTGTGGACTTCTGCTCTGTAATACCGTATGTTCTTTAATGATATAATTCGTTAAATAAATCGAGCCTGCCATTGGCTTTAACACTTTAAGTTATATATACCTATATATATATAGGCCTATATCAGGTGTGGAGAACCACATCCCATATTGATATTAACTACCAGGGAACCAAATTATGACGATATGTCGTCTCAACTTGAACACATTCATATTTCTTATGGGTTATAATTAATGGTATTTATATTTCATTGAGAATGGATTTTATTTTTCGTTTATTTTTTTTAGGTGTGCATCACGGTATTTTGTACATAGGGTACTACTTAAGTATTATTTAAAAAAAAAAGAAAGGGGTACATGGATATTAAAAGTTTGGGAAAGAGCAGCAACAAAATGGCTTATGATCTTAAAAAGAAGAAAAAGAGGAAAAATAAAGAAAAAGTAACTAAACTGAGAAGGTACTCCCATGCTGGGTATTGGTGCCCCCCTGCTTACTTTTACCTGGCTACGGGCCTGCATAGCGCCCAAAAGGCCGGGACTTTTTTTTTTTTACTCAGCAGGTATTTATACAAATTACAATTTTATTCTGTTGGTTACTTTGTAATTTTTGTAAGTAGGCCATTTTAGGAAATGAAGGGCCATGACGGGTTTCTGAAGAAAATATTTCTTTCTGTTAGTTTTAATTTGAACGGGGCAAAGCCTGTACTTAGTTTAGATCAACCCAATTAGAAAAGTATACTATATTGTCTATATTATATTTTATATGGCCAATGTTTGTTAACTGACCAAAGTCAGACATTATTATAGCCAGTGTCCTGTGACATTTTCCAATATTCACGTTAGCTGGGTGCAACCGGCCAATCTACAAGTGACAATATGATATGAAAGAGATACAACTATTACAATTAGTTGAGCGGCGGAAAAATTAAAGCAAAATAAATTTAATGGGGACAGATTGACCACCGGGGCATTGCAGACTACCTTTAATGAACAGATTTGGTTTAGATATGTAATTATTTTGTCAATAATTGAGATAATTAAAAGCTATTAATTATTTTCTCTGTTAGGTGTACATTGGCCAGACTGTCTGACATTGGCTGTAACATTTATACATATCAGGGGTCCCCAAAGATTCTTTTGCCAAGATCCCTGAAAACGCTAGGAACTGGGTTTAACGCTGGGTTTAACCATGAGCCTATGATTTCTTTATAATAATATAGCTATACACCTGGTGGAAAATTTTTTTACTTTTTTAACAAATAGTAACGTTAACAGTGGTACTTTTATAAATACCAATAAAATATAACAAACAGTAACTGCAAAATAATGGGTTTTTTTTATTAGAATAATATAAAAAAAAGTTTTCTGCCTCTGTCTAAGTGTGGATAGTCTCCTACAAGGACACCATAAAAATGTTTCATAGCAATTTTTACAGCATTTTCTACCTGTGAAGCAGAAGCTGGATAGAACTGAATAACTGCCTTGCCTCCAGACCTCACAACTGATCTCAGTGAAAAAAAGAATGCATCTAATTGTTCTTGACATTGGCCATAAAAAAGCCATTGTAAAAATGATATACTAACTGCTAAATCAAAACTGCTTTCTTTAAAAGGTAGTCCGTATCTTAAATCCCATCGAACTAAGTCAGCCTTAGAAACCATATTCCTGGAATGAAAAAATCAGACTCAACTTGATAACAATTAAAATCCTCTTTTCTTTATTTGTAACAGCTGTACTGGTGACAGTATTGGATGAGGTTTGTGACCGCAAAGAGACTTTCTCATGTTGATTTAACATCTGTAAACTTGCATCCATTTCATTAAGATCATTTCTAAAGCCAACAAGGGATTGCAATTGTACATCAATGCCAACACATACATGTCCCAAGTTTAAGAGTGGTCTCATGCTCATGCCATCTCCACATCCTATATCTAAAACCATCAGTGGAAAGCTTTCAGGGTTTTTAGAAGACTGCCAACTTTCAGCGGTGGAAGATAAAAACAAAATTTCAGTGAACTAACACTTTTAGGATCAATAGCATTACAGAGATTTAATGCCATCAATACGTAGTTCATTTTGAATTTGCAATTTTTTTTTGTCTTTTTTTTTTTTAACTGTCATATGTTTTTTACATGTTAAATTGTTTTCCTTCGTTTGACATCTTTGGTAGTTGATTAGAAAGTTCTGGCTTTCTTTGAAAGCCACCTTGGATTAACTTTACCTTAAAATAATTTAAACTCTTGCAAATTTTTAAACCACTTGGCACTCTAACAGAATTTAATGGGCGTATTTGGAAAACAAATATATTTCTGTCTAAATTATGTAGTGAAGCAAAGTATTTTTTTGTCCTTGATATAATCATACAACCAAGCCAGTTTTACGAAATAACATGATGCAAAGTTTGACATTTCCTAAACACATAAGATGCTGATCTGTAAAAAAAAAAAAAAAAAAATTAAATTAATTTTATGGAAGTTTTCATTAATAAATATTTTATTATCATGTGATTTAAAATATCCTCTTTATGTTTATAAATTAAGTTCCTTTCAAGTTAGTGTGAAGTCCCTGAAAGGATGAGATGTTTATCTCTTAGATCCTATAAACCACTACCATGACGGTTTTATGGTGGTGCCCTTCTTTCATCCACATAATAGCCAATAGTGCAATGACCAAGGAGGTTTCACTGAAGACATAGGTAGGTGGACTGGACACACTGGGAGTCAAACCAGCAACTCACAACATGTAGATAGGACTGCAGCATGAAGATCAGGCTTACTACCAGCACCTTCCAGCCACCCTTTCAAGTTAGTAAACTGTAAATAACTTAATTATTTATTAATTATGGTAAATTGAACAGGAGTGGCCTCAGACTAGTCACATACCTGTGTTTTATATTGAACAAAAAATACTGTAAAAAGGTCTAAAATAGTTAATCTAAAAAGATTGAATAATGAAATCACAGAAAAAGTTTTTAGCAATGGGAGCCACACTCAAGTTTAGTCTAAACCAGGGTCGTCAAGTTGCAGCTCTTTCGATGTCAAATTGCGTCCTCATCAAATACCATAATATTAAAACAACCATTTTTAGTGGCTCTTTAAAAATTGAGAAAATTGTAAATTATAACTTTTGGCTCTTCCGTCTCAAAAAAGGTTGCCAACCCCTGGTCTAACTAATAAACAGCCGTGTGCTCTAGCATAATTCACATTTGATCACAGAGTCCATAGTTACAGAAAATTAATCACATTTTTATTTGCTATGTGCTCTCAATATTAAATATATTTATTTTCTGATTCACCATTGAAAAGGTCTCAAAAAAAAAAGTATCATTCTTTTTGGGGAGTGAACTATTATTTAACAGTGAAAGTAATTAATAACATTCAGAGTTATTCTTGTATATAGGCAAACTAGGTGACTGCCTCAAGGCCTCCTTTTGAAACATTCTTTTTGCCATTACCTAAAATATTTGATATGCAATATAAATTTACAGATGGGGAATGTTCACGGCCATTATCAAAGATTGTATTACTAATGCTTCCAATTTATATACTGACACAACTGACTTTCGGCTAGACCAGGGTCGGCAACCTGCGGCTCGCGAGCTGCATGCGGCTCTTCTGATGTTAAATTGCGGCCTAATCAAATACCATAATCTTACTGACTTGGCTCTTTAAAAACTGGAGAAAATTAACATTTTAACTTTTGACTCTTCCGTCTCAAAAAGGTTGCTGAGCCTTAATCAATGATACAAATAGCTTTATAATACTTAGTCTGATATCAAAGCTGGCATCAGCTAATCCTGGACCCATGAAATCTCCGCCAATGGGAACCTTCAAACATATAGCCTCTAGCTTACGCCAGTTACGGGCCTAGCCTACCCTAACCATCCACAGGAATGGGCCCTGGCTTTTTATTCCGGTTACACCTCCTCTTGAGGAGCCACTGCACAGTGATGAGATCCCCAAAATATTTAAGATTGATAACATTATGCATTTTATAACTCATTTAGGTATTTTAAAACTGATGTTTTTTTCCATTTTTTTCCCAACTTATGGCAGCTATATTGCATATCATTTTATAAAACACGCCTACTAAGGCCAGGCGCTGCCATTATGAGTTTTTCAAATAAATCATCTTTAAGTAAAAATGAATGTACGAAAACAATCTTATTAAAAGTAAAATTTACATTTTATTATCCTTTGCTTCATAATATTAAATAAAATATATTTATTATTCATACATATCGTTGAATCGTATAAATTTATAACAATAATAAATAAGTTTAGCAACAAAAAATTTATAGACATTTGTAAACTTTTTGACGTTGTGTGCTGCTTCAACAATGGCGGATAGCGATAAGAAAAGTCTTGAAGATCAGATAAAAATTCAGGGTGAAATCGAGAAAACTAAAAGCTGAAAAGCAGATAAAAGAACAGGTGAGGGTGAAAACTTTTTTCCCAATCTACTGTTACTGAACTTAAGCAACTTTCCCAGTTAATAAGTTAGTCACCAGAACCAGCCTGTACTTGAATTAAAACTAAAATTGATCTGCTTCTGCATTACTCTATGATAGTAACTACCAATCGTTTATTAGGTTAGTTATTTGATATATCAGCATCAGATTTAAATTAGGAATATCAAGGGTGGACTAACATGATTCAGCCTCTGGATAGAAGGCAGACGATGATGAGATAATACCACTGAACTCCATATTTAATTTGAAATGGCACTTGTTACTCGATTCCTAGCTAGGAGGGTCGACTACTAGCATATGTACGGGTTCGACCCGTTAATTTTTTTCCGGGGGATTTTCGCGCAAATTGATATCTATCTCTATCCCTAACCTCTATCCCTGAACCCTTAATCCTGAAAAAAAAAATTCTGAAAAAAAAAAAAAATGTATATATGTTCATGTTCCTTTATACCCTAATATAATGGTCACTAGTGGGTTCGAGTAATTAAGTGCGTTTTTAAATATAGAGCTCATTGGATGATACTCAGTGAGAGACAGATTTCAGAAAAAATGCTACCAAGCTATTATTTACACCACTGTCAGTTTAACAAGGTTTAGCGAATAGAAGTAAGAAAAAAAAAAAAAGAAACTGATTCAATGGGTGATGTCCTTAAATTCCAACCAAGAAGAATGTGGCAACATTTCATCATTTCATTTGCCACCATTTTTACATGATTCAAAAATACAGTTGATTCGCTTTAATGTGGGGACACATCGGGACCGAGGCTTTTGTCCCAATTAAGCGGCTGTCCCAATTAAACATACAAATTTACCAATTGGCTTCTTGGTTTGGTTTCTTTGAGATTTGTCCCAAATAAGCCGGCTGTCCCAATTAAGCAGAATCTACTGTATTGATAATATTATGAACTTACATTAACTAAGGCTGAAATGTTGAAGAGCTGACTCGTTTCTAAGCTTAATCAGAACTGGGTATATTTTGAAAATTTAATGACCGATTAAATGGTTCAAACCAGTGCCAGCCTCTAGACATTTTTGTGATATAGGCAAGGACAAAATGCCGCTCTCTTTTAGTTTCATTTTTCTAAGAAAAACTCTATAAATGCTATTTATTTTGAAGTAACCAAATTATGAAAATAAAAATATGATATATTTATAGTTTTATTTCTGGTCTTCGTTCTTCATAAATAAATATTTAAAATTTGGCAGCTTTATACAAGTTTTAAAGAGTTTTAAGTATACGTAGTGGATTTTAGGAATTTTTTTTTTTGCTAAGTTAAAAAGTAATGAAAAATTTAAAAAAATGAAATGTCATGTTTATTAAGCATTTTAAAAAGACTGAAGAGAATTCGAGAAAAATATGCTTGTCTAGCTTCTGCAGAAGAGGCGTAACTCTTTCAATTACTTCTCGGTCAGATCCAAATCTTCTGTAGTCGTTTGCTCTTATAGATTGTGTAGCTAAACCAATTAAACGATCCCGAGACATGGTAGAACGTAAGATGTATGTTTGAGCCAATGCAGCTTCTCTCTGCACTCGCCACTGTTATTGGGAGTAAGCAAAAATTGCGCTTAATGCCACGTACACATTTAAAAGAGCAACCGAGCCTGTTCCACATAGATAGTTTAATATAAAATCCAAATAAATTGCATATGATAATGTTAACTGCATAAATCAATCATTAACTGATTGAATCGCTGTGTATCCAATACCTGGTTAAAAATTTACTCTGAAATTCATTTCTGGCTCCGAGAATTGGATTGTCTGAAACTTCATAGTCAAATTGTCTCTTTCTTTAGTCGAGATCTTATTTGTATTTCCGTAGGGAAATTGCAGACTCAATACTTAATTCTTCAGCCAACGATTTAGTTGTTGTAACTGCTTTGACAAAACCTATATCTATTCTATAATTCTGGAGCATAGTTTTAGTTGCATTCAATTGTTGAATTGATTTCTTAAATCAAGATCTTTTTCTTGAAATGTTTTGCTAGATATATTAATCTCTAAATAAAAACATCATACTCAAAATCACTAATGAACAAATAAACTTGAAATTGAGCATTTTTTGTGCGATTTCCTTAGATTCTGCACGTGGTCTGGGTTCCACGTGGTCCAGAAAGTGAAATGTCATCAGCAATTGAAACGAGTGCATCATAAATTTCAACTGCTTTGGTATCGAATTACCTTCACAGCATTAACTCGACTTTCCCAACGTGTTGTGCATAGCTTTTTAACAGTTAAACCTGCTGCCTCTTTGTTTTGACATATTCTAACAATACATTCCAGCGTATGTGTTGATGCAGAAAAAAGGTGTTTATATTTTGAATTACCTCAAAAACATTACTGCTTCTTAACAACAGTTTACGGCATCATTCACCACCAAATTCTGTCGAATGCACATTGCATGGGACATAAAAGGCTCTTTGATTTATCTCTTTAACTCTTGATTGGACACCATTATGTATTCCCCACATGTTCGCTCTAAGTTATTCGTAGCATTGTCCCCCTCATATCATCTAGACAATACCGAATCTGACAGTTCTTTAAGTAAAATTTCCACCATACTTCAGCCTGTAGATTTTTCAAGTTCTACGAGTCCAATGAAGTGTTCATATTTTATTTTGCTGGAATTTGCCGCTCCTCTAAAAAAATGCCGCCCAGACAGCTGCCTATATCAATATACCTAAAGCTGGCACTGGTTCAAACAATCATAACCATGAGTATTTTTACAATCAAGTTATGACATATTGATCCTGCGAAGTGATGGTACCTTAATAGTCTATAAATTGAATAATGTCTAAAATATAGTATTTGTATTTCTGTCATGAATATCAAATTTATCATTTTTTATTTCTGTTAGAATGTTTTTACAATAAAGAGATGAAAAAGTTCCCTTAGCCCTCAACATGCCATCGGGGAAGATGAAGTGTAAAATTCATCTGTTTCTATAACCTCGGCATATTGTGTGGTTGGTGCACAACCTCCCAGTCAGCCTTTACTTCCCCAACTTAAGTCAGGTACCTAGTTTAAAGCTGGGTGGACTTGTGGGAAGACTTTGAAACAACAATTCACCTGGAAAAATTCCCATGGTTCTCACAGAGGATCGAACCCAGGACTCTCAGGTCGGATAGTCGAGCATCTACACCACTCTGCCAACCAACCTCCACCAAGAGATGAAAGGCACTAGAAATATCTGTTTGAAGTGTTTGGATTCTCTAGATACAGTAAATTTTATTTAGAAGAAAATTAAAAACCCAGTTTTGTATGAGTTTTTTAAGGGGGAATACAGGCAATATTTAGTGACTTCTTGGACCCTTTTTTAGTTTAATTTAATCTATACTGTGACCCAGTTTTCAGAGGGGCTAAAACTATATTGGAAAACTGGAAGCTAAATCATAATTAAAGGGAAAGAGGATAATGGAGCGGTTTAATTTTTAGCTGTAAGCCAAGAAACCTTGGAGCTGCTGAAATAAGTTTGTATTGAGTACGCTTAGTGATGCCACCTAAAGCCATGTATTGTTTCAGTTTTATAATGGATTAGATATGGATAATTGAAAATTTCTCATGCAGTAAACTATAGCTTCTTTACTAGTAAGACTAATGTTTTGAATGATTCAATCAATAATCCTAATGATAAGGATATTGTAGGTAGTCATGGTTAAGCAATTAATTTCCTTGCGTCAAAATCCAAGACTTTTTGTGTATCTAAAAATTATTATTAATTAATTTGAACTTTTTCTTCTTCGAATTGACATTTATAAGCAGCCCTTTTGGTTTGTTTACCCTAGCAGAAAATATAAGTTTTCCCGAAAAAAACTCTGACTGCTGTGCATGTCTTTATCCGAATATCATTGCAAACAAAACAGGTTTAACCTGCGTAGGTCATTAGACACAGAAATTTTTGACCGGGTGGAGGCATACCTTAAAATGCTATATTACACAATCAGCAAATACTAGAGCAAAAAATAAAACAACACAGATCATTATTAGGATAGTTTTTTTTCCTCATACATGTACTTATTATTTTTTTACTTTTATTTATATTTCATTTATGATTAATTTTTCTATACACAACAGTACATGAAATAGTTCTATACACTAATATTTGTATAAAAACTAAGTTGTCTTTATGAAGCATTTTTTTTAGTTCTTGTATCGATGAGATTTTTATCTCTTAGGTCAAGTATAAACCACTTAAGGGATAGTTTATGTAGTGTTTTCTTTTCATCCTGCCATAACCCAGAGTGCGATAACTATAGAGTGCATCAGGTGAGATGAAAGAGGTACTAGCACAATGCCTAGCGGCCTTTACTTCCCATCTAATGTTAGTTATCCATATTCTACTATTTGGACATGAGAACTTTCAACAGGACCTAGACAAATCTAGGGTCTCTCATTCTACACTTCACAACCATCTGTCCCTAAAATATAACATTATGTCTTAAAATCTTTTTTTAAATGGGTCTTGCTAATAGTAAAAAAAAAAAAGCCAATTGGGTGTTTTAATTTTTTCTTTTATATTTTGATTCAAGATGACATATGACATTTTTTTTATTTTCACACATTTCTATAATGATAATGATATTCTGCTTAATGTTGATTGAGATTTGTGTGTGATTTTCTGAATCATCGATTCTTTCTAAAACTCTTGTGATCAACTGTGATATATGGATGTCTTCCTTCATTTGGCTGTTGTTCGTTTATGCCACTTTCATCAACGATTGCTGCAAAAACAACTTGGCTTTTCTATCTACAACTCATTGACACGGATATATTCTTCAAAGGTATTTAATCTTCTTAACTTTTTATGGCTTTTTGATTCATCTTTACATGTTTCCATTATTTTCTCTAAAGAAATGAAAATACAGTACATCTTTAAATTCTTAAAATAATTTCTTGACTTCTAAATTGTGTCTTGTTTTTTTTTTTGTTTTTTTTATAATTTATTAAAGTTATTCACAGAATTTGATTTCACCTGCTAAATTTTAAAACATTTTCATAGTTGGCATGAGCCATTACGTACCTGAAAGAAACTCAAATACTATTAATAGATAAAAGCTTTCGCATGTTTTTCTTTTCTACAATTAGGCTTAACTTCTTTCCTGTGACATGAAAATAAAGAAAAATAAATAGAGGGGGGTAGGGGAGCATGTAGCTTTAGCAAAAGATAAGGATTGTTCATACTTTTAGTTTGTCTGTTGGTTTGTGTTATGACCTGGTGTTACTTTCAAGGCTCTGTGTTATAAAATAAACAATATTGGCTTGATATAAATTCTGTGGATTACTCATGATGCAATTTTTTTATGTTGAGATGTCACAGTCTAAATATTCATCTATTATAATATTTTTACTAAAGTATCTTAGTTTTTCTTTGTGATTCTTATGGTGAGATTAAACTGTTGTATGCTACAATTTTGAACACTTTTAGACGTTTAACACATGACCCAGCTTAATATTATGGGCTGTAAACTTAAATTGAACTATGACTTCTTGAAGTTTTATAAATATTGAGTGCACTGATACCTGCATTTATTTATGGATAAGTGTGACTTGTGTAAAGAAAGAAATATAAACATGAGCGAGGTTGAACTTAGCAGTATGGAGCAATGTGATGGTGGGATACACAAAAGCATTAAGATAAATAACGCCAAAGCAACTAAAAACCAAAGGTAAACATTTCGTTCTGTTAGGGAAGAGGTATTGAACTACTTAAAAATTAGTTTTAACACTTGTGTTTAAAGCCGCTTCCAATCGTTTTTTTTTTTGGGTGACAAAAACACCTGTACCAAAAGGACTAAGATACTTGCAGTCTTTCATATGAGGAAAAAAATATGGTATATATTAGAAATGGGCGTTTATATTAGTATTCCAAACAGCTTGTGTTTCACAAAAGAAGTTTCATAAACAAGTTAAAAACTTGACAAACATAAAGTAAATGAATATGCCAGTAAAAATGAATTGATAAATATATGTATTAATTTTCTCTAGTGTTGATATGAATTTAATATGCTGAATTAATTATATTTTGGTTTTGAAAGGAGAATTTTAATTTTGAATTAAGTTCTTTATGTGCAGAATATTTCTTAGGTTGATACTGTATTTTATTCATTTATTTGTATTTTTATAATTATACATACTTGGTTAAAAAAAGCTGTCTTATTGTAGATAAATGCTGAAGTTCAGTAAGCTTGTTGAACTCAAGAAACAACTTGGAGATGATGGACCAAAAATTTGTACTCAAAACCTTGTATAGGTGAGTTATTTTAGATTTTAAGAGCTATAGGTTTTATAAGAACTCATAAGATTCTTGGGAAAAGAAAATTCTTTGATAAAATTATTTTATGTATTTATTTATCTATCATCAGGGTACCAGAGACTTTTCTCCCTGAGCAAATGGCAATTAGAGAAGGTGTTTTTAACAGCATCATAAAGTATTGCTTCAAACGTCATGGTGCTGAGGACAATAGGCACACCAGTCTTTGAATTGAAGTTGTGTTTTTTGATTTTTTTATAAAAATATTTAGTATTAGCATGTTAGTATTTGGTTGATAGAAATTTCAAAAAATATAATTTTATTATCATTAAATTAGGTTTTAATTTTATTCATCTACTGATCCTTTATTATTCATAAATACCAGGAAACATTGACTGGGAAATATGGAGAAGATTCGAAACTAATTTATGATTTGGCAGGACTCAAGGAGGAGAACTCTTGTTCTAAGATATTTGACGGTTTGTAAAGCTCTTATATAAAACTTCTTTAATATGGGAGTAGTTAAGCCTTTTTTTCATTTCTTTTACTAAAAACACTTATAAATATTAACTAAGTGAGCAGATTTTTTTTTTCAGATTTTAAATGTGATTATGTCTGGAAAAGGAATGTTTATTTGTGTTTCGTCTTTTAATTAGGTACCATTTGCTCGGTTCACATCTTTGCCATGAACATCAAAGTGAGCAACATCGTTCTATCATATAGCTAAAGTCTCATCTGCGAGAGACAACCCTGCTATGAATAGAGGAAGATTCTAGAGAGTTTTGTATCAGTGTGTTAGTATAAATTTGGCATTAGCATCTAAAATCCTAGTAAACTGTCTTTGATTTTTTTTTACATGCAGTTTAATGTTCTAAGACTTCCAGATCATAAAATACATTTTTTTTTATTATTCTATTTATTTATCAGCAAATATTTTTTTCTTTATATCATTGAGATGCTCATATGGGCAACTCACATTTAAATTCTTTACCTAGTAATTAAAACTGATGGATCATTTTAAATTTTCTGGCTACTGATTGTGTTCTTTTTTTTAATGAGGATTTTTGATATTGCTGGTTTAGTATGATGCAAATGTTACCTGATGCAGAATGTATCAAAATAGTTGTAGAGATATTGTCAAGTTTAGGATGTTGGTGATTTTGTTGTCAAAGTAAGTCATACTCTTTGCTAAAGTTGTTCTGTGTTGAATTCGGAATATTTTAAAATAAATCAGTAAATAAATCTTCATTGATTTCAGGTAAAACCACAGAAAACTTCTGGATGGTATGTTTGCTGCTTTATGGCGTCCAGATGATAAATTTAGACCCATCTGTTCTCCTAGTAGATAAATCTGGATAAAGTATGTATCATATTTTCAGCAATTTGGTTTAGTTTTTTTAATATTTTTCCACTGCTTTATAAAGTAATTAACTCATTCCTTACCACAGAATGCATTTTCTTTTCAAGATTTTGGATCATTTTAGACGCATGAAATGCAGGAATTTAGCATTTTCAGACTCACCTTATAAAAAAGCTAAAATGATTAATGCTTGGATTACTATGACTTGAAAAATAGTTAGAAATATACGCATTTATGCCCAAAACAAAATTATACTTTTGTATTACTTTAATACAATATAATTTATACTTATTAAAATCATGATTGTTTTAATGTTATGTAAACCTCAGGTTCTTTTTATCTTGAAACAAAATGTCTCGATTTCATTGATTCAGTGTTTTATGTTGCAAAATGTTTAGGCTATCGAACCAAGTACTGTAACAAATTAATAGTTTGTAATTAATAATTAATTAATTAATTAATACTATGTCATATGACCTCAAATTTATCCTGAAAAATATGCTTGTATTGGGTTTTTAGCAAAATAAGTAATTTTATCCAGAAACAATCAAAATTTGTATTTGTGTTACAGATAAAAGATTTGTCCTATTTTGTTCAGAATATAGTGTGATATGGTTTGAAATTGCATTAGAAATAAATTCTGACATGCTGCAAAATAAAAAAAAAAAAGATTTTTTTCATGAAAATTCTCAGCCCTAGTTAATGACTCTTTTAATTAGGTTAATCATACAAGTATTACATTTCTCATTGAAGTTATTTAACTAAATGAAACAATTTATTAAAATTAAATTTAGTTTTATGAAATCTTAAATTATGTCTGAGGAGATAGAAAGCAAGCTAGAAAATGTAAACTCAAAAGCAGAAAATGATATCACATTTGTATAAACTTCCAAACAATTTTAATATTTTACTCTAGATAATTATTGGGGCTGATTTTTTTGAATGTATGTGTGGGTTTTAATATATGTAAATGAAAATAGAATTTTAAAATGTATTTTCAAAAATCCTGGTTGAAACTTGCTGGACTAAAGGGTACAAGTTGAAATAATTTATCAAGATTTAATATACCTCATAATACACTGGACTTGTTCTTTTTATTGTGTACAATACATTGTATTGGTAAACCCGATATTTATGAGTATTTAGCAATTTGGCCTCATATTTTAGAATCATGATTAATTAAAAAAGTTTCTAGTTGAAGATCACTAGAGTAATTTCGCATGTGTTTGTTGAAATACATTTTTTTCCTTGAGATAATTGATTTTTAATATTAGTTTTATTTTTTTTTTTTTTTTTTATTTCCAGACATTTTGGGATGATGTCAGGTCAGAGATGCAGTAGATGAAAAAGGTTTATAGATCCCAAAGCTGCAGATATGATTGGAGAGTATGTCAGATATAAAGGTATATTTATATACAGCGCAAAATTATTCTACTAATATATTATGACTTGGCATCCTACGATTGCCACCATTGAAAAAAAAAAAAATTTCAATAATGCAACCAAACTGAACATTGATCTAAGGATTGGATTATGTTCTGGTTTGGAAATATGACTATATTAAGTTTTAACATGTTAATTGCCTGTAATGCACAGAACATTTTGATTATCATCTTCTATATCAGATACATGTAATATGTGAGCGCTTTAGTTGATTATGATCTCTCTTGTTATTTTTTACATCTGTTTTGAAAAGATTTAACTTCTTTGCTTTTCAATTTATACCCTCACCCTTCTTTGGTTTAATATGAAATTTTTTATGCAGCATAACGAGCAGTCACTGGGTAACAGAAGTATTGTCATTACTGTTAAATAGGTTTTTCTATAAGCTTGGGCTCTGCATAAAGCGCTTCACAATAGCTGATTAAATATAAAATGGATATTCACAAAATAAAGTCAGATACAACCACCATTATATTCAACAATTTGTTTGACTTTCTTTGTAAATACCTTAGTAATAAATATTTGTATCTTATTTACTATTTATTAATTATGATATCACACCCAGTTCACATTATCACACACTTTTTTTATTTTATTTACTCGCTTGTAGCAAGTGTTAAAAAACTTTATGCCCATCCCTCTCTCTAGATCCCACCATATTCTGTATTTTCTCATACTTCTGTCTCATTTTATTCTTTCTTCAATCCCCTTCTATTTTGCTTTTTCTCCCAAGCAATTTTTTTTCTGCTAGAGGAGTTGAAATATTTTTATCATTACTTTTTTTTTAACCTGTTGGCTTTGTTACATTAAGTTTAAGCATTCTATAACAATGTCAACAAATAAATAGAAATCTATATAGATGTATGGAAAGAGATTGGTCGATTCAGTTTTTAAAATTCAAAAACAGCTAATCAAGAGCATTCTAATTATCATAATACATGTATAAATAGATATGCCTAGTTTGGTGTTTATTGTGCTATTTGATAAATAATTGTTTCAAATACAGTTTTGTTTTATGGTATCTTTTAAATTGTACATCCCTGGCTATAAAGAATGTTATTTTTTCATTGGATAACTCCTCTAGAATAATCCATGTTACAGTTTTGATGTTGTCAGCCTGGCTTCTGTCTACAGTTATTCATATGTATTCTATCTATTCATGCTCCATTGTTCATGGTGAGATACCATGTCACATCACTCTCTTTTATAGAAATCTTGTGATGGATTTTGTCTAGTATGACGATTAACTTTGCATACATACCTGGAACCCAGGTGGATTATTAAGTAGATTATAAATACAGTTTTCATTTTAGCTTACAATAGAAAATTTTACAAACATGTAAGAAACTCTAAATCCTTTGGCCATAGAAATCTTTCAAAACTTTTGTCATGTATTCCTGAGTTCAGATGTATAGAAGGGTTATAAGAATACAAGTAATGTTATATTTTATTTCAATGTATGTCATTTCTTTTGTGTTAATTACTTTAAAATATTTCCTAAAAAGCTTATCAACAATCTGTAAAATAATTTTTCTATTAATTTTTTTTTATCAGGAGGATTAGAATTAGTAAAAGAGTTTACTAAATGACTGTAGAATCTTAAGCGTCACAAAAAAATGCAGTAGAGGGACTTGAAGATCTGAAACTTTTACTAACATACCTGTGAGTCATATGGTGTTACTGATAAGGTAAGTAATTTAACAAAGAAAATACCTTCTAACCTATTAATCAATATTCATATAGGCCTGTATGCCTGATTTTCTCGTTAATAAAATAACTGATCCAGGTCATCAATTAATCCATAGGTTGTATTTTGATATGAGTCTTTGCGAGAGGTCTGGATTATTATACAGGGGTTATATATGAGGCAATTTTAACAGGTAACAACTTCTTGGCTTATACATGTAGCTTTTATGATTATTCGTATTTTAAACTTTTTTTTTAATGATAATTGTCTGTTTTTTAAACTCTCTTGTTGAAATGTGTTGATGAGGTAATATAGCCCTGTATCAATTTGTAAAATATTTGGAATGTCTAAAGTAATTTTTGGTTACAGACTTCGAAGTTAACTTCTTTTTTTAGCCTCAATTTGGCAAATTTTATTTTTTATAAAGAAGTTTAATACATTTTTATTGTTTTACTATTTTATTGGAAAGCAAAATCATTAAAATGAACACTAATTTACTTAAGGAATACAGGAAGTCGCATAGAAAATTGAGATTTTAATTTAGATAATGGTGATACTGCTATTTAGAATATCATTATTATTGTTATCAAAAGGTCATACCAATTCAGCTAATCTGATCAGTCTGGTGAAGTTCGTTGAGTTGTAGTGCTATTGTGGATATTTCTAGTGATATTCATATATACTGATATAAGCAGAAACCTTGTAGAAAGTAGCATTGGGATTGGACAGACACTTTTCTCTATTATGGAACAGTCCAGAACGAAGATCTTCAATGGAAGCTTTTGTGTTTGTTTTTTTGTTTTTTTTTAAAATCATCAACTTGTTTTTTTTTGTTTCTAGTTCAAATACTTAGTAATGTTCTGTTCATTTAAGAAGTTTGCGAGTATAAGTATATGTAGTGGTTAATTACTGTGTCATTTAATATTTAAATTTGTGTTCATACAAATTTTTTTTGTTAATTTCAATTGTAGAATTTTGATTTATTTTGAAACAATATTTATTTATTACACATAATTTTTGGTTCCAAATGAACCAATTCAAATGGTCATCAGACTTTACTTGAAGAATTGCTTGTTTAAAAATTTCACTTCAATGAATGGCTAAACCTAAATTTCATTGAATGCTTTTAGCAATGAGAGATTAGATGCATAAGTAATTTTATACATGGTTCGTATATTCTTTCAAATCAGAATATTTCTCCAATGTCACAGTGTAATAGGTATTTTTAAGACAATCGATTCTAAAAGCAAAAATCACAAAAAATGTATACAGTTTTTAAAGTAATGTTTTTTTTTTGGTTTTTTTGACTAGCAAACATTGTGGGGAACTGATACAAAAATTTTAGCATTAAGATTTTATTTATTGTGGTGAATAGACCAGGTTTGCAAATTTTTTTTAATCACAGGTTTTAATTTGACAGAAATAGCAGAAAATTAAAGTGCTGTTCCTAACAGCAAATGGAGGAGTTTAATTGTACTTAAAATTGGATGCCATATCAAAAACAGCTAAGCATTTAATTAAGCAAAATCACATCACTGCTGTAGTTTTCGCCTTCGATTGCTGGTGATGAGTTTGATATATACACCTAAAATATGTTAAATTCTTCTATAATTATAGGTATCACAAACAAAGATCTTAGATGAAATAGAAACTGAAGTGTTTGTGATAGCTTTTGCACAAAAAAACATGGTTGAAGAAAAGATTGAAATTGAATTAATGCTCTTTTTTGGGATGCTGATATTAAGGTAATGTAGAAATACATGTATTCAGTGATGAGCAAAAATGTTATCCCATCACATTTGACAAGGAAATAAATCTTTCAGGCACAAAAATAAATAAATTAAATAATTATTTGGTTCATATTTATTTCTTTGATAGTATGTTATAAATTGAAATCTCATGCATCCATTATGGGAAGTTGTTATTGATTAACTTCATTATGTAAGATATGTTTTTATGATTTTTAGTCAATTAAAATTTTATTTTCTGATGATCTATTGTTTGATTCCAGACAGAGCAGTCTTATAAAGAAAAATACAAAAATGCTGAATGAATTCCATTATTGTGAACAAAGGTATACTAATACTGTCATCATAGGTCGTGTCAGAAATAGAATCTGGCGTTGTTGGTTAAAAACCATTGGCTCAAGAGAAGAAGTAAGTTCTTTTTATCAGTCATTTTTTTATTATTCGCGATGCTTTTACATATATTAAATTGAACATGCAATACAAAAACATTTCTTAATCTGTCACTCATAACACATGACTTGATTTATTATTCTGATTTTTTGTTAACCTTTTTTCTTTAGTATATAGCATTTCAATTTCTTGGCCTCAGATTTTGTGTAATGTCATACATATTGTCACAGAGTGGCTCTGTGTGTGGGGGCAACATACAGGCTTAAAGCTGAGAGATTGTTGTGCACACACTGCTGCATTTTACATGTATTAAAATGGGCAGGGGAGAGAATCAGTGTGTGGTAGTAACATAGTTGATGACCAAATTTTGTTGGGACAATTAGTGAAGGTCACTAGTAGGGGAGATGCAATTAAAGAGATAATCAGGTTGTAATGCTTTATTCAAGCTGCAGTTAAAAGAAGAACTTTTGGATCATATTTTGAGTTGGAGTTATTGTATTGTCACATATGGAGTTTCTGTTATTTCTAGTAATTCACGACAAGTGCACGTGATACATATGATTAAAAAAATTTGTTTTAAAAAATCTTATTTAATCTCAGTCTGATATTTATCTTGATGGTTCTATTTTTTTTTAGAGAAGTTCTAGCTAACATGATAGAAGAAGTAAGGAAGACCTTAGCATCTATTAAACAAACCAATATACAAGCCAAATAAACAGAAAGTTAAGAACCTTGAATCTCATCTTGAGTAATTACTTGATGGACTTTAAGTACATGCTACAGTATTTGAAGTTAAGTTAAATTAAAATTTGTCATTATTGATATCTTCTTTGTCATTGTACAACTGCATATACATTTAAATAATTTTAAATTGATCTAATTTATTAAAATTAAATGAAATAAACATTTTTTACTAAATTTCTTAGTGTATTTATTCGTGAGCTGATAATTAAACATGTTATTATTCACTAAGGGTTGTAAATGTGGAATAGAAATCTGATAATAAAAGCTTCATGATTGTTTTTTTTAAACTATTGGCTAACATGGGGTCATTTCACTTTATAAAATTATTTTGGAATATATTTGTTATGTCATTTTATCCATTATGAGTTAAATGATGGATATTTTTTTAATGTTATTCTCATTTCATGTAACTTTTCATTTCTAGATGTATTTTAAAATTAAATATTTATTTATTAAGCTCATGTACATGTGACTTGGTTGACAATATTTCAAAACAAATAAGTTTCATATTCTAAACTTGCACTACAGCTAATGATTAAATCATATCTATCTGCATTTTCATTAATAAATTTCTTTGATAATTTTACTGAAATAAAATAAAATCAAACATATTTGAAAATCAGAAGTTTATTTATGTATCAATAAGTTTTTATTTTTCGCTTGAATGAATATTCATTAACTGTATTATAATTATGTGAAGAATTAAAATTCGTTCTAAAACATTGAATGGCATTTTTTACTGAATACTTTTTTTATTTACCTATCAATATCTCTAGTATTTAAAAACGCCTTACATTTTGAATGGATAAATCACATTATATGCATTATAAAATATTTCAGTGAAACTTTAAGTTAAATGTTTGGTAAGGAGATTATGGAATATGACAATGCTATACATGACATAATTACTTCACTAAGTACTGGTGAAGACACTCATATACATAGGCAAAGTATAATACAGAAAAGTCAAGTATCCGCTCTCTTTGATTAATCAGAATTACATAGTCTTGTGTCAAATTAGCATACCAGCACCCTGTGTGGATAAGGAAAAAGAAGTCATAATAATTAATTTTCATAGTGCCAGTATGTAGAAATTACAACATGTACTAAAGACATAAGATCTGTGAAAATTGTTTTCCACCAGTTTAAACCGTCCCCATGTATTATAATTTAGATTTATATTACATTACTCAAATCTTGTACTATAAAGTAAATATCATATAAATTCATTCATAACATTGTTTAAATATTTTTGAAACAACTGTCTCTGAATATATATATATGTATATATATATGTTAGAGTTGAACTCGTTTTTCTTTTGACAATTAATGTCAAATCAAAATACATGCATGTTATCAATTTATAAAAGAAACTTTTTAACTGGCATTTAGTCTGCACCACATTTAGGTTCAAAGCCCAAGGTACCTACAGGGCCCATGAAAAAGCCTATAAATTACATTTTAAATATGAATGTACCCTAATATACCTAAAGAAACAAAAAATTCATTTCATTTATCATTTTTTTTATTGTTGACAGTCACAATATTTCTAATACTCACAGGTTTATAATCTTATAATAAAATGATATTAGTTAACTTAAAATTAGTGTGTATATTTCACCATTTGAATTAAATAAAATGAAACCACAAAATCTTTAAAAGCAAAAAAGGACTTAAAATCATAAGATGGGGGGAAGTGAACTAAAATGTTCTCCTGGCCGATATTATTACCTGTCTTCTGGGATTCTTATTTGTTTGGCGAAGTAGATGGCCACTCGTTTGGCCAGATCGTGTTTTGTAGTTGGTTGGCCCACCTTATCTGAGTTGTGGAAGAGCTGTAGGCTGAGCATAGTGGAGGCGGCCCTCACCATGAAAACGTTGGTTTGGAGCTCCAGAGTAACGTACTGTGAGATACAACGAACCTAGAATTGATAAACTATATAACAAACATTTCCGTGTGAGCTTAACATATTGCCTCCAGGGCATACTTTAACAAATTAACGTACTGTGAGATACAATGAACCTAGTATTTATAACCTATATAACAAATATTTCCGTGTGAGCTTAACACATCCTCCAGGGCATACTTTAACAAAGTAATATGGTGACTATTGTGTCATACGGTCAAGCAAGTATAAATGTTTCGGTAAGATTATATCCAGACACTGGACAACTAAACTCATTTATGTATAAAATAGCTCTATAAGTTAAATTGAAATTACTTAATTAAGGGCGTCATCTAGAGACATTATTGGTAACATAAATGCGTCAGCCCTCATTGAATCCCTTTCATGATTAATGTATAATAAAATCTAATCGTAATCAGTTTTTTCATGGTGACCCCATGACGGTGGACAGATGCGAATCTTCATTGAGCCATTTTAATTTTGCTGTATTTTCATGACTTTTCGCGCCTAAATGTTGGTACTGCATCGTCTTCATTTGCATACTGAAAAAAACAAGCTCTATTGTCCCCGTTTTGTCTGTCTGTCTGTCATCACCTCTAGATTCAACAACTATAAGTCCTAGACCCATGATATATATATCGATTTGTAGGTCTTGGCCTGCTAAGAAATGACTTTTTTCCATTTCGCGATCTGACCTTCAGGGCCGTAAAAGGGGCCTTATAAAGTACCGTTTTTTACTATATAAGCTATATTAATAATGGAGCGCCCTATATCTCAGTAACCTTAAGTCCTAGACCCATGATGTATATATCATTTGTAGGTCTTGGCCTGCCATGTGTACATCAAAAGTTCATTTCGCGATAGGACCTCTGAGGGCCGGGCTTCAGGGCTCCTAAGGGCTTATATATTATATACACCTGGTAATGTTCAATAACCCATTCATTTGGTGCGAAATACTGCAGCACGTAGTTTCACCAAGATTTATTAAGAAACCTTAACAAATGAAATAGTAAGCTTGTGTTCTGAGTTTAATTGAAAGTATCAGAGCTATGCAACAAATTGACGGAGTTTTTAATGATTAAATGACTACAATTTCGAATGTTTTCAATTATGAGTCCTATTTCAGTAACCACAAACCACTTGTAGTTAGATTTAAGAGAAAATAATTTTTTTTTTCAACATAAAGATAGTCTTTATAATATTTTTTTTACAGATATATGCATTACACAATAGAATTTATAAACATTTCCAAAATTTCCAAATATTTACTGAAAGCTAACAAACGTACTGATACATAACATGAAAATGCGCTAACACGTCCTGTGTCCAGAATGGAACAGGTTTAATTGCTTGTTTTTATTACTATATAAAATCTGGAAGTTGTCAAATGACATTGGTGGTATAATTGATTATTTTAATTGGATAGTTATATATACTATAGTGGATGATAGAAAAGAAATGGCCAGACATTATTCTTCAAAAGAAAAAGGGACATATATATACATGGGCGTATTCATGGGGGTGCATTCGCCCCTCCCCCCTACATTTTGAAAAAATGTCATTTAATAGGGGGGCATTTGCCTTCCCCCCCCCCACATTTAAAAAAATGTCATAAAGTTGTTATTTGCCCCCCGGAAAAATTCCAGCGACGCCTATGTATGTATATATTAGGGTGTCCCAAGAATGCCTGAAAATTTTTTTTTAAATCTTTGGTGTCTCACCCCCTGAAGGCCCTGGGTACAATGAATGACTATGAAGGTCATCGAAATAACATTTAGAGGTCCCCCAAGAGCTTTAAAATTCCAGTATTAGGCCAACATAAAAAATCCAGACGAATCATGGCTCGCCAATTTGCAGTTTTTGCAGCTATAGTTGAATAAAAATTAAGTTTAACATATACTTATATTTATCTCATTGCTATCATTAACTAGAGTTGAAATTGTGCATTCTTAATTAAAAATGTAATAAAAGCTAGAAAACATATAAAATACCTAATGTGCAAAATTTAAGCAATGTGCATATTTTTTGGAAGATTTAATTTTTTTAAACTAAGTATGCTAAATTGTCAGGCATCATATCACCAAAAGTTTCTGCAGTGATAAACAGAACGAACACCAGCATTAGAAAATCAAAAATAATACTTGTATCCGCATTCAACGAAGCTGGTGTCTGGACATTATCTGACACAGTATTTCCAAGAGCACAATGCATTGTCATCGCAAGCTTTGAGTGTCAACAAACTGCAGCATTTATAAAAGAAGACTATATTCCTTCAAAATCAATTGTACATTGGGATGGTGGTCATTACTGATGTTGGCCGGACATGTTACCAACAACGGCGATCGATTACCTGTCCTGCTCTCGTCACTTGTCGATGGCAACAAAAGCTTCTTGGTGTTCCCAAGTTAGCATCAGGGTCAAGATGGGTAGCTGATGCAGTATATGCAGTCATGACAACCATGGAAGTGCAAATCTATGGTCAATGGCATGTGCTTCGACACTACGGTTTCCAATACTGGAAGACCTCAATGAGCTTATACGATGAGAAGGTCTTGGACGTAATCTATTATGGATGGCATGCCGTCATCACATGTTGGAAGTGCACTTCTTTTCGATCCATTCAATGTTTGTCTTGGACCATCTACTGGACCAGAGATTTTGCTTTTTTAAGAGGTTTCGAGAAAATGTACTGTGAATTAAACCACACACCCGAAGCCAGATCCGCTTCTTTGATAATCGTGTCTGATTCGATTAAAGAATTTATTAAATGTCAACTTGAGGTCAGTCATTCATGTGATGATTATTCGGAATTCTCTCGCTTGCTGCACAAATGGTTGGGTTGAGGCTGATGTCAGCATTCAGAGATCTGGTGCCCTACATAGCAGGTGGATTGCGAAAGCAATCTATGCATTGAAAATCGATCTATTGTTTGCAGGCAATGAAACCATCTTTCAGTTAACAGCTCGAGAATTGCTGTTGCAATCAGCGCTTTAATCGGTTTACCATATGTGTTTATCTTCAATCATGGCTTATGCAGGCTCACCGCAGATGCACCTGTGAGTGATATCTTGTTGATAAAGCATTTATACGAATATGATGATGCTGTTCTTCGATCGACTGGATTAAAACGATGGTGGTGCGTCACTCATGGTACTTGAGTCCGGAACTGTCGACGCTTGCGTTATTTTAAACCCTTTTGTCAGACAAAGAAAAATTGGCCTTGTTCGACAATTTCCAATCAAAAGTGTTGTTGATTTGCTTGCTTCTACCACATTTTTTGAAACATCCAACATTGGCGCCAGTTTTCTAGATGTTCCTGTTGAAGCCTGGTCAGATACACCATCTTAAAGTTGCAGCAGATTTTGTAAAGAATCTGGCTTGTATCAATGACTCTGCAGAGCGGAGTGTGGCATTGATACAAATTAATAGATCATCAAGAATGAAGAACAAAGACAATTTTTGCTCCAAGTGGTTGAAAAACATCGAAAATTTTGCAGAGTGTAATCGTGAAATTGTTGGCTAAAATTTAAATTTGAAGAACTTTTTAAAATTTTTGCCTCATCTTCTATGCGTCAAAGTAATAAAATAAATAGCAGGAATGCTTATTTGCATTGCTTATTATTATTATTTTTCAAGCAGATTGACATTGATTCAAGAATTAACTTGACAAAATGAATAAAACTTTGTTTTTCATAATTTTACTTAAATTTCAAATTTAAAATAAAACAATTCAAGATTTATATATTTTGTTTCATTTAATATTATAAATAATACTAAGCATCAATTTGTTACTTAATATATCAGTTTCGCATATAATGCAACATTAACGCCGTATTAGATTTGACTCGCGAATGATTTTACACCAAAATCTGGAACTTTAAACCTCTTGGGGGACCTCTAAACATTGTCCAAATGAGCTGAAATTTTGGCAGGTTAACTACTGTTACCATACAGACATATTCTGTAAGTGAGACATCAATATTTCAAAACTTCATTTTTTTGGGACACTCCTAATATATATATATATAATCATAGCCATTCTTGGCTTTTGTGGGGTTTTTTGATTGTCGGGATTGTGATGCCAACAAAAAAAAAGTACTCAGCTTTAAAACTTACAAATGCATAAAAAAAACCAAAAATATCCACAGGTGATATATCAGACATATTTGACTATTTCCACGTTTAGAAACTTTTGAGATACTTACCTGGACATCAGTATAAAACATTTTAGACAACATATTGGAGCACGATGACAGGAAACTTCACGATCGATTTGTTGTCTACATTCGTGGTGATAAAGGCGGCAAGCTGGACTTTGGCCAGTTGGGTGCTAAATGCTGGAACTGAAAGACAATCTGAAGCATTTAAGCAGGAATAGCCTTACCAAGCTCTCTTACACACACACACACACACACACATATATATATATCAGAGGCGTACCTGGGGGAGGGGTCTAAATTAGAAACCTCCAAGCACCAGCTTGAAAGGGTCACAAATATTTACATTAAATATTAAGTACATTATCTCATGTCACAGGAATGTCAAAATGCAGGGCCCCCTAAAGAGGCCAAGCCCCCGGGCCCCCAAATCCCTAGGCCTGGCACAGATATATGTGTGTGATGGCATTTGGCTGTTGTGAAGAAGCCACATTATCCCTTAGGCTAGTGGCTACAGAAAAACGCTCGACTGTCGACCTAAGGATACCTGTTTCGATCTCCGGTGAGGACCAAGGGATATTTCAAGTCAAAGCTAAAGACCCCGCTACATGGCCATTGCACTATTGGCTATGGTCATGTTGAAAGAAGGGCACCATAAAACCGTCCCATTAGTGGTTTAGGCTGTCCATAAAGTACGTCACGCTCCAAGGGGGGGGAGGGGCATAAGAAAGCGTGACAGTTGTGACAGGGGAGGGGAGGTCAGGCCAAGTGTGACGTCACATTTTTAATATATTTTTAATTTTATTTCAATTTAATTTTTTTTATTTTTTTTCAGTAAAACTTAATAGTTTTAAAAATAATTTTCAAAAAAAAAAATTGTGAAACACTTGAATTAGTTTTATGTCAAAATAGTATGAAATGCATATCTTTTCAATGTGTTGTTCACAATTCCTCATGCTAGTTAGGACCGCTAATAAACTGTTGCAAAGCTCTGCTTTATCAGTAGCCTACGGAAGTGTTATTATTTCTTTGTTGTCTGCTGCATAATTATATCACTGATAAAGAAATTTGGAATGTATTATAAATACAAAAAATTACCGTAATTGAAGTTACAATCCATCACTTCGTTAAAATAATATTGATGCCTTATTCCTCAACCAGTGCACCAGGAAGAAGTGCTTATAATCGCGGAACATCGAATGGCTCCATTTAGCAGCGAATGTCTGGTGTCATATTGCCAAACGAACATTATGGCATTCACTTTGATTCGCAGTGCAGAACAATAAATGAGGATTTGGAAGAACAAACTTCAAGTTTGCAGGTGAAACTTTGCAAAGGAAATCTGGTCGCATGTGATTGTTGACCAATTTCCGTCATTGCAGAATATATCACCCCTGAGAATCTGAATTGGATGCATAGAGACCGATGTCGAAGGATAAGAATTGTTTCACCACCATGTTCTCACCAGCCAATACTTCACTCAAATTGTGAAATGTCAGGACATAAAATGTTGCGCCAAAGTACGGAGCTCATTTTTCAACGTTTTTACCTCGAGATTATTTCCTCCTCCAAATCCAATCCTTAATCAACCAAACAACTGATGGACTCAGCTTCAGAAAGAGCAGATGCAGATGCACATACATCTTCATTGTTTGTTGTGCCATAAACTCAACAAGTTTGATGACATTATGCCAAGACCAGCAGGAGTTTTTAAAGTGCAACCATATGATCTGTATTGTCCATCTTTGCAGACCATACATGATCGAATTCCGCAAAGTGTGTCACTTATACTTTGCCTCATAAACAATGTTGAAGAAACATACAGGATAACACAGAGCTCGCTAGAGAATGTAAAAAGTAAAGTTTCCTTAGCCCTAAAGGGCCATTAAAGTAGATGAAGTAGAATTCATCTGTTTCCTTATAACCTAGGCATATGAAGGACTGTGTGGCTGCCAATTCCCAGCCGCCTTTACTCCCAAATATAAAGCTTCAGTACCCATTTAAAAGTTGCGGACGTGGGAACTTTCACTCAGGACTCCGAAAGTCCTGTAAGCACTCACTGAGATTCCAACCCGGGACCCTCCAGTCAGACAGTCGAGCGCTCATACCACTTGACCACCCGTCTCCTAGGAGAATGTGCCAACCCCAAATTTTCCAGAATCAACTCAGATAAACGCATTCGTCCTTTGAGAATCGCTGCTAGAAGGCAAAGATAACTCATGGCAATTATTGGCAGAATGGAAATGCACATTCAGAGAATGTTGAGTGGCTAGATGAGGATGAAGCTGATCTGTCTGCAACTATCCTTCCAGGAAACGATGAGGGGAAGATTTATGTCAGTCTTAATCTATGGATGAACACTCACTCCACTATGGATGGATGATGTCAGCACAAGAGCTGATCACATACTTTGTCAATCTAGCCCTTTTTTGGTCATATTGTTTTGTTTCCATTTTTATTATTTAATCACTTGGTTGAGGTCATCATGCTCGCTAATCTATTTCTTATCCTGTGTCAATAGAATGCATAATCGGAAGATTATCTCAAAGTTCACCTCACCCATTGTAAATGAATAGGTAGCAGATAAATGATGTTATTATATCATTGTCAATCAATTTTTTGCATTTTTTTTTCAAATTAATTGATTGAGTTACTGTTTCAAGAATAACTGATACAACTATTGACAATTAGTTATTCTACTATTAAACCTATTTAATAATCTGATAGTTCTTTTAATATTTATATTTTAAGGCAGTTTAATAGTATGCGATTTAAGTTTTCGATTAAATTTTAATTATTCTTAATAAAAAAATTTTTTTTCGAAAGTGTGACGTACTTCTAGGGGGTCCTGAAATTTGTGACACTTTGTGACAGGGAGGAGGGGGGAGAAAAATCGTCAAAAATAGCGTGACGTACTCTGCGGACGGCCCCATTATTAGATTTAAGAGATTTCATCTCATCACGCACAGGGAACATTTCATCTTCCCCCGATGAACTCTTATTACTTTGCTTTATGAAGCTGCCGCCGCGAGAGCCACAGTTTTTCGTTGATACATCACTTTATAATAGACAATGGGTTTACATTGTATATATTCCCTGTATTTTGATAGAAGCACGCCAACATATCTAGACAAACAGTTTTAGTGACGACTCGGAGAAAAATAGGAAGCTTAATATTTATTGAGCATTAATCTATTGTGGCCAATCGTGAGGCAATGTGGTGAGTACGTTAAAGAAGGACATGTAAGTCTTGTAGCAACCAGGTGAAGTTAATCTCCTAAAGCTTCCCCCTCCCCTCACACCCACCCTCTCTCTGACTAATTAGAATTTGCTGAGAAAAAATATAAATGTACACAATAGACTTAAAGGACAATAGAGTTGTTCGACATTGATAACACGTTTCTGTGTTTATGTACACAACGCTCGTAATACTGAGAAAAAATCAATACCGATATCTTGATAATAGAGTGTCGGAAGTTTGATCGATTATGTCTAACAATGAATTAAAAAAAAACGATTATTATTATTAAAAAAGGAATTATACCAGTTTTTCGATGAGTGGGGTGGTAAATGGAGTAAGATCGATATTTTTTTGTATTTTAAGAACCAACTTTCTTTTATTTCTTTGAGTCTAACAATAATGAATTCTGAATGTAAAAAAGAAAAGAATTGAATCACAGTTCAGTTTGCTGATATGGGAAATAAATGAAAACAGTGGGTATCAAAGTTAACTCAGACCGTGTGTGTTAGATAACTTAGTATTTTTTTTTAGTATTAAATATAGGGGCAGTCGATATATATATATATATATATATATATATATATATATATATATATATATATATATATATATAACGATTGACTGACCCATTTTTTTGTTCATTTGAACTAATATATTTTAAGTTATAGTGGTAGCTGAAGTCTTTTATATTAACGCACAATTTATTATTATTTTTTTTTAAATTAATAAAATACCTAAATTTTTCGAAGTAGGTGTCGATCTCTGTCATATTATCAGAAATGGGGGTGGGGGGAGGGACTGGATTGTTATATTTTATTTAAAATTGTAAAACAAAGAGTATAATCCCCCCTCCTCGCCGTTAAAAGTAATTATAATTAAATCATTCCTCACGTTAATCTTTTGAGCTATTTCTATTTATTAACCAATTAGTGGTGACTTTTTAGCTGTGAGACCCATGACACGATGCGATTTGGGGGGGGTCGCAATAAGATATTCTTTTCATCGCTGTAAAATAAACTAACTTCGATGTCATGTGGATCTTTGCAGAAGTACCCACTTTTTGCCTCTCCCCCACCACCTTCCCGCATAAGGCCGCTCTAACCTTGATTAGGTTATTACAATATTTTACATAAGCTTACTGCGAAACAACTATTGAGGCAATGAAATATTAATGGAATAATCTCGTCAAAAAATGTAAAGTCACAACTGTAGACCTACCTTGACTTCAAAGTTGTGTAGTCCAACAGTTCCAGAGCAACACACGTACCACACACATGCCAACACCATATACATAGGCCAATCAAACCAGCCCATTCCAGACAAGAAACTAGTCAATAAAAAACTATTCATCTGTGACTGAATCATGAAGACTGGGACGTTTTTAAAGACTCGCCTGGTAGTAAGTGCCGTGACACCTGGTCGTGTCACTTTGAGGACTCAGTTTCTTTCAATTTGCCCGCTTTAATTGGAGAGAGAGAGAGAGAGAGAGAGAGAGAGAGAGAGAGAGAGAGAGAGAGAGAGAGAGAGAGAGAAAGAGAGAGAGAGAGAGAGAGGGGGACATCTAAAAGTTTTGTACATTAGGATACTGTCTTTTAAAATAAATAAAGCAGTGCTTTGATGAACAAAAATTACCCCCCCCAATTATTGCGTGCATTTCAGAAAGGTCACAAACTAACTTATACATACACTTAAAAACCAACAAAGTAATGTGAAATTGTACTAAGAATTTTTTTTTTTATTCTTTCATTTAGCAGTATGATATGTAATTGATACAATACAACACTAATTTTTCGAAGTAAAATTTTTAAAACTATAATAGTGCAATTGTGGCATAAATTAGGATAAAGTGCACCATTACTACAATACATATTACATGAATATAGACAATTCAACAAGTAATTAATAATACCCATGCAAGTATTACACTAGAACTGGCTGCTCGTATCTAAACTTAGTGTGTGTGTATGTGTGTGGGTGCTAGTTGTGTAAAAAGATAATGCATGCAGAACCTTGATAAAATCAAAAAGACTCAGAATAAAAAAATACTTCAAACTCACTATTCTAACTTAAAGCTAAATGTTGCAATTCAAGCTTGATCTATCTATTCATAAAAAAACAAAAAAATATGTCGGCACTGCGCGAGCGACAGTGCTCTCTCTATTTTTTTCAAAAGCCCCGCGTACAGCTACGTGAGTTGTGAGCATGCACGCAGAGACCAAACAGTGTGAAATACAGTTCCATGCAAAGAGTTTTCGTATTTAAAAGATAAACTGAATGATGGCTGAGACATCTACCAAGGGCGATATATTTACAAGGCATAAAGAAAGATTCAAGAACAAAAACGATCGTAATGTTAAATGGTATTGATAATATGTGCAAAAAAAGGGTTGGCTACAGTTCTAAGAGCCAGACGCGAACCGTCACTGTTTAATTCCAGACCATATACTTACATTCAATACCAGTACAAGATTTATGAGAACAAATAAATAAACAAAGTCACGGAATAGTATTACAGTACAATTACTCCTACTCTAACATACTCTATTAAAGCTTCATTTTTTAAAATTTCCAAAGTCAACATTAATAAGACAGTACAAATATATATTTTTAAAAAAAAAAAGACAGTTTAACGGTTAATAATTAAACAGACTAAGGAAAATATATTTTGCTTTGCAGCCAAAACAAATGAAAATACATAGTATCTATTCTCGAGCTTTTGCCGATTGGCCCATTAGCACACATGGAAATAAGCAAAAAACGGGTGGTGGCATGGGAGGGGGGGTTGGAAGTGTATTGATAATCTACTCACAGTTTTACAGATTTACACAAAACATTGCCACTTGAGGGCTCAACTAAATTGTTCCCAAACTGGGACTTTTGAAAGTGAAATAAGTGAGAGATTACCGCAGTTTTAACAGGACCACATTTTAATTAGTCAAGAAAAGAAAGTTTAAGGTGGTGATTGGTTGGGATCAGAAAAAGTCCGATGCTGCAGTTTTCTCTTCTAGAATCGGCACACACGCTTTTTGAGAACACTACGGTACATCTGGAGATATTCAGGAATGTCACGCCAATGCCAGTAACTATTTGATAGATTCGGTCATATTGTAAAGACAACATAAATAAACAATATATATAGCAGGTATAGATCAAACAAAAAATATAAATATAAATTATACAAAATATTAAAAATAAACAATAAAAAAATAATATACAAGTAAGTACATTGATATACAGAGTATGTGTGTTCCCTTCTAACACCTAGGGAAGACCTTGTGTGTGTTTTAATGTCACATTAAAAACAATTGAAAAAAAGTAGATGTGTTGAGAGAAAGAGAGTTTACAATATATACATACACGTAAACATATAGAGCGGAGAAGTATATAAAAGCTGATTTAAAAACAAATTATAGCAACCTATTGCTTCGTACAAATATTCTGAACAGTTGATAACTTCGAAATTTGGTTTTCTTTTTAAAATCGAAAAAGAGTTTAAAGCAACCAGCTTCAGTGGTCAACGATTTCAGCGAAGAGATAAATGTTAATACGTAAAATATCTTTCTTCATCTTCTAATCAAAACGCTGGCTTAGGTGTCCGTAACCTCTTTTTATAGTAACAATAATGAGCATCTTATTGATTCTACTAGCTAAGTTAATTAGACGCGTAAAGCAAGCCAAACAAATGACAGAAAAGCCATCACATGAACATAACTGGACACAATTAGCCCCATTGTTGATATGCTTTTGTTGCCTGTTGTATTAGGAAAAGTTATGCTGATGTTTGCCATGATCTATTCTAGTAGAAGTGCTATTCGTTTGACTTGAATGTTGGGTGGTAGGGCGAGAAGTCACCGATTGCACCAGCTCTGGCGGTCGTAACCGTTTTCGTTGGAACTGCTGATCGCTGTGCCAATATCTGGAGAGAGTGCCCCGGTCTAAAGAGGCCATGAGCAGTAGAAGTCGCGGCGGCGGTGTTGCTATCGCCGTTGATACGATTGATGTTTGAGTTGGAGGGTTAATGTGGTCATTAGCAAGGGGTCAGGGTCAGATTTGTTTTTAAGATCCTGTGTGAATGTTTCCTTCAGGACGAGAAGTTGTCTGCAAATGTCAGGGAGGATCTCTGCTGACAGCCATGATATCATGACCTCCGACCCACAAGGTTGCATGGCGTGATTTAAGCAGGCGGCACGTGCAACGGATGTTCTGTTTTGAAATAGAAACAACAATGTCTGCATTTGAAATCTGCATTGCTCTCCTATGAGCTATCTAGTCACACACTTTTTAAAAAAAAAAAAAAAAAATAAGTTTAGCACTTTTTCAGACATCACCCTCCCTCCTTGTCATCAAAATAAACTTTCCAGATCCCCACTAGTAAAATTACGACAATTTTTACCTCCCTTTCCCTAAAATAACAACTTATAAAAATAATAATAAACAAAATATCTCCTCCCCAAATATGACGTTAAATAACAATCTTCAAACTCTGCACCCAAACTGTATTCATTAAATCTAATTCTACAATATAAAAAGCATCATAATATAGTCATCGACAGTCTACAGTATCTTTAAATCAAATAATAATATATTGTTAAGTTTAGAATAGTAGTATAGCTGAAAATGAAATAGAATGAAATTAATTTAAGAAATGTGTTGTCGGTTAACAAAATGAATGGTTTCGTTAGATCATATCAGCGTCCACAATTAACTGTTGGAATATTTACATCTAAAACATATAGTACCAGTTTTAGATTACTGAATGAGACGCTGAGACAGAGATATATGACAGAATACTCAGACTAATTCTATTAGAACATTTTTTAATGTAATAGCTTAAAATAGGTCTAAGGGAGTTAATTTATTATTTACTAGTATACTATATGCTAATATTCATATCAAATGCACCTTATTAATATTTTAGACACCACATTTATTTCATTGATCGGAGATTCACATTTGCCCTAAGCACATATAAATGAGCGGCCATACCGTTAGATGCACAGCCACGCAAATGATGTATGTTATCATCCATGGCGGCAGATGTTGTGGCTAAACTCACCCCAACGCGCTATCGGCATGACAGTCACGCGCTGTGTGCCGCCAATTATGGAGGTCTGGTCGTACTAGTTAGTCAACAAACCAAACACCCCCTCCAAAATGTCAATAACTGTCAAAATTTTCAGACCATCCTCTCGTTATTAATGGACAAGCCCTTATTATAATATGTATTAATTCATAAGGAATTTGTAGAGCAATAATAATGACACTAAAACTGTACAAATGTTGCAGCCTATTTTTAAGAGGTCTCAACTTGGAGGGGGTTCTGTTTTAGGCGGGGCTCCTCTTCCTGAAACATTTTGCTGCCCCTCCTGCTGTTGGCAGCACCACTCGGGGAGCCTATATAATCGTGGCGTAACGTGCAAGATCTTTGAGTCAAGAAAATGGTATTGCAATGATGGCTTTCAAACAGATTAAAAACAAGGTTGAACTTCTGACATTATTAAAAAAAATACAAAAAAAATACGTTCAAGAAATATGATATTGTAGATATATTCCATCAGTCTCATTGTTAAAAATCAAAGACACAACCACCGACCTACCTGCAGGCTAAAGTTTGTAGTTCTTAGACCATCTAGATTTGAATTTCCAAACCATTCATCCCTGATGGCCTCCAGCTCACGACCAAAACCTATTTCGCATGTTGCCAGATTGGGATGCGCTTGGCTGAAACAACTGATTTTACTGATTACTGTGGCTGCAATTAAAAAAAACATGAAATCAAATCCTTAAGAAATTAAAAAAAAAAACAAACTTGTAAATGTCACAAATTTACAGAAGGGATCATCAATAAGTCAATAATTCTATGTCAGTCTGTCGATCAATATATCTACTTTATTCTTTTCCCAAACTACTGGATATATTTCAATTAATCTAACTCCATGCATGTCATTCTGCAAACGTTCTGAATGAATGTAACTTACATGTTTTATCAGTGCTTAAAATTATAATACAACAATATGCTCAATTGACAATCAAACACTTACTCTCTATTTGATCACAATATGTTTTCTGTGCCATGGCGTTAGCCTGGTCAAAGGTCATGACAGCCAGGTCTTCAAAGTTGGTGATGTTACCAAGTTCACGGCCATAGCAACCGTATCTTACAGGGTGGGTTCTGAATGGAAATTCTAGCACATATGAACATACTCTCTAACAGGAATCGAAATCTGATAGCTCTCATACCATGCCCACCGTTCATTTGACCCTATTCAGTATTCAGACCATACCTCAACCGTTCATTTTACCTGCAATCAATCTTCACACCATATCAACCAATCATCTCACCTGCAATCTGTCATCAACATCATACCGATCAACTATCTCATCTGCAATCATTCATCACACCATACCGACCAATCATCTCACCTGCAATCTGTCATCACACCATAACGACCAATCATCTCACCTGTAATCTGTCATACACCATACCCTGACCCATCATCTCACCTGCAATCTGTCATCACACCATACCGACCAATCATCTCACCTGCAATCAAACTACACCATACCGACCAATCATCTCATCTGCAATCTGTCATCACACCATACTGACCAATAATCTCATCTGCAATCTGTCACCACACCATACCGACCAATCATCTCACCTGCAATCAGTCCACACCATACCGACCAATCATCTTCATCTGCAATCAGTCCTCACACCATACCGACCAATCATCTCACCTGCAATCAGTCCTCAGTCCCAGTATCAGAAAGTCACGAAGTGAAACAGGTTTATGTTGATTTGGTGGCACGCCCGCTGCTTCTTTGGCACATTTGTCCAACTGTTTCGGTGAGTCGATCTAACAGAATACATGTATATCTTTTCATTAAGTTCACCGTGAATTAGCGAACCACATGCCAACTTTTGACATGCACTCAATCACGCAATCATTTATAATATTATAAGGGCCACCAGCAATAGTGGGGTGGAAGAGGGGGTTAAAAACTGCAATGGGTATACATCATGGCCCTGAGCCTTTGGATGCCCAATCTATTTTCATTTTCTTTTAAATTATGTTTAGTTTTGCTGCAATGAAACTGATCCTTTATTTACATCATGAGTCATTTTTCATTAAACATTAAGAAACGAATGGGGTTCAAACATATCTTATTTTCATCCTCGCCTCTTCACCCACTCATTGACTGTCATTCCGCAATACGCAGTCATCAGTTAAGGACTTTCTGTTCGAGTAAATTGCGTGATATTAGTCCCTACTCAGGCACGCCGAGAGGTATAGGGCCACAGCTAGGCTCCGCATCTGTAAGGCCTACGTCAGACCATGTCAATTGTTTCACGACTCATTGCTTATTAAGGGGTCGGCAATGATGTCCTGCCCTGGGGCCTTTTGATGGCTCTCGGCGCCCCTGCTCTACCTCTCCAACCTCCTTTCTCAAGGCTGGACCTTACACCTAACATCAGGGGCACATCATGACGGTTGAAGGCCCAGTCTGAAGAATTTACTTAAAAGAGAGTGGGGATAAAATATGTGTCTGTCAAATTGTAAACAACAACAACAACAACAACAACAAAAACAACAACACAACTACGACAACATGGGGTGGTAATAGGACTGTCTGAAACCAAACTTAGTGTCATACGATGCTCGCCGTTTAATTAGTCGATGTCTATGAAACATTTTACTTCGGTTCAGGGTAAAAAAGTTTTTAGTGTACAAAAGAATGCAGGTCTATAAGTTGTCGTACGTAGCAAGCGTAGCAAGTAGCAAAGCATGTTTTCAGTTTGAAAGTAACTAAAGACTGTCTACGCGTAAGTTGCTTACTCAGTAGGCCTACCAAAAAGACCGTTCGTGTGTTTTTGTAGTGTATGGGGGCATGGGCGTCGCGAATTTCTTCAGGGGCAAACATTTTCCGGGGGGGGGCAAATAACAACTTTATGACATTTTTTTTTAAATGTGGTAAAAAGTGGGAGCAATGCCCTCTTATATGACATTTTTTCATTATCTTGCCCCCTGAATACGCCCATGTATGGAGTGTTTATCTAAATGCAATAGCTTATCCCCTTGTTTATGTTTTGTTATGATTGTACCTCTATGATCATTATAATAATCATTTTCTTTTGTATACATTTTACTTTATTCTTCATTTATCATAATTAAAAGCAGTTTTTGAAATAAGCATGTCTAAGATACATATTAAGTTAAGGCTTAGCATGTTAATGAAATAATTATATAAACAATTAGAGGCAATGGAAACAACATAAAATATTATTTTTAAGCTGTAATTGTTGCTGAAATCATACAGCTAAAATCTCATTTCAATACATTTATGTAAATACAAACAATGTGCAAACGTTTTGCCTGTCGTTCACATGCCTGCATTCAATACAGTTGCCTATATCACACTACGATAGTCATATGTCTTAAACACAATAGAATAATATGGTTTGAAATGATATTGTTTTAGAAGAGGGAAGGAACCCAAGGTCAGAGGTTTTTCAGGGCCTAACGCGCTAGCGGCGGCCCTGATTTTGACACGAGAAATAATTCATATAGTAGGCTAGATATTGGGGAAAAAATGGGCTTATGGGACCTATGTATTTTATTTTAGTTCCCAGTTCAGAGATTCCTCACTTTTGTACATTTAGGTCGAAAATTCCAGATCAATAAAGGTTTTTTCCCTTTTTATCTTCAGCAAAGACAAAAGGAAAGTTCTTTTTTTCCTTTAAATTTGACTGACAATGTTCATGCGCTTACCCGCTGATTTGTCCAAATTTAGCGATGGTGACTCATTTGTAAAAAGAGAGTAATAGTTGACCAACACGGTCTGAAGCTTATCACAGGTAGTGAAAGAGTCTCTTAGACATAACGTTGTTTGCATGACGCTGAGGAAAGTAATTAAATTTAGAAATAATCATGGTGCAATTTAAGATACTTGTGGCTAATTTCCCCAGTGTACAAGGGAAGATTTTTTACATGTTCAGCTAGAACTTTTTGATGCACACCACAATATATTTCAACAGGAAAACACATCGCTATTTTATTCTACCAGTGACTAAAAATGCTGCCACTTGTGTTATTTTCCTTTTAATATTGTAATACTACTAATTATTAATAAACAGTAGAATAATACACACAAAAATGGCTGCTTTCGAAAATAATTTTAAATTGACCATGCCTATTGTATATAATTTATATTCTGTGATGCACTCTGGGAGTTAAAAAAATCTAAATTGTACACCTATTACAAAAGACGAATAAGATTTTTTTTTCAACACAAGTATAGCTTCGATCATTCTAAATAAAATGCACGCTGAAATAAATTTGTTTCGAATTTCCGCAATTTTATGTAAAATGTTTATTGGGAAATAACTCGAACAAGTAAATAAGTACAAATGCATATAAAAATGTGTGATAAAAAAAATTAATACATTTTTTAAGTGAAGTGATGTGATGCATATTTAGTTATCATCGTTAGAGAATGCATTAGAAAAAAACTATCCACACTAACGTATATCATGGAAAAAATTGAAAGACGTATTAATTCAAAGCTACATACTCGCAGGCTACATCTCTTAGAAGCTCTAGTGGCAACTTTTTCCTCATTGTGCAGACCGCAAATATGTGCCAGGCCAGAGCTGAAGGAACCCAAGCAGGAAGTGACGTATGACTGATTGGTCGTGGCTGTACACCCCCAACTTGTCTCTTTTTTTCTGAAATAATTTAAATGTGCATTCGCAAGAGTTGTCCACATAATTATAACCAACTTAAATAACCAATTTTAACAAATTAAAAAAAAAAACATTAAAGACATGCTTGAGGAGAGTGGCGTCACTATGGTTGGTTGTTCCACGGTGCGGATCCGAGCAGCTTTGAACTGTATTCATTTTCCTAAGCCCAGACGCTCTGCGTGGTGGCACCATGTGCTACTGCTCTATATGGTGGCGCCATGTGCTGCTGCTCTGCATGGTGGCACCCTAGGCTACTGCTCATGTTTTTAGCTAAGATCGGTTATAAAACCGACTATACCGAGTTATATCGACTATAAAATTTAGAACTGTTCATTTTGGTGGCTCCCCTAAAATGCTGTCACCCGGTGCAGTCGCACCCTCGCACTCCACCACCCCTCAGTGACGCGACTGGGGTACGTTTCTTCGGGGCCTTGATGAACGGTATCCATACATTAAAAGAATGGGCTTACAAATAGCTTTTAACAACAAAAAAAGAGGTAAATATAGAAATAATATTTAAATCCAAGATTCCTCTTTAAATGAGTGAACAAAGATAATTTTTTAAATAAATTATTTTAAGTTAAGCATTGGCAGATCCGCCGCACCCCAAACATCATTAGGGACCCCGAGCAAGGGCGTCATTTGCAGAAAGAGGAAATTATCGCCACCGCATCCATGATCCCTTAATATTTTTTTTTAGTTTAGAAAAAAAAAAGAATAACGAAATCATTGTAAACATGCGTAATCTTAGCACATTTTGGTAAAAGAATTGGGTCCAATAAAGTCTGAGAAAGCGCCACCTAAGTTTATACCTCGGCATGGAGTGTCATTTCGGGTACGGCTTGGAGAAGGGAGGGGATGCAAGTTTAACGTCTGGGGGCAGTGTAGGGGGGGGCAACCGACTTTGTATGTTTTAACGGTTTTTCCCAATTTTTCAGTGTTTTACGTAAATGCGAAAATAAAATAAAAAAAACTCGCATTAAATAGACTTAGTTTTTTTTTTTTTTTTTTTTCAATTTTTTTTTTGTCCTTGAAGTAAGAGTATTAAATATTTTATATAAGGGTAATAGACAAACCATTGTGCTATAAATTGAAACACTCCATTTTTACAATTTTAGGCGTCATTTTTTTTTTGCACGTTTGTCCTAAATATAAAAATCAAGGGAAAACTGGGAAAAACTCCAATGCGTTTTGCCACCCCCCCATAAGCTGTACCCAGAAATGCTGTAATTACCTTGCAGGCCCGGAGCCTTGGATTACCCCATTGCTAATAAAATTATTATTTTCTTTATTGGAGGAAAAATTGGCCCCCAGATTGTCTAAGTTGCCTTGAAACATAGATAATTTAAGTTGTGGCTTGCTATTCAATTAATCGTACATGAGGTTTTATTAGTTAAATGTCTTAAATATGTAAATAATTCTTGAAAAACCACCAAGATTCATTCTAGTTAGAAAGAAAGGTGTTGCCACTCCAAATTCAAATTTACATTGAACACGACAGGTAGATTATGATTAAACTGAACAGTTTTTCCAATTAAATTCTGTAATTCTGTTTCCATGAAAAAGAAGTTTTCCTAACTTTCATTAACTGTGTAACAATTGTTTTTCTACACACAGGCCTACTGCGACAGAAATTTCGGGCCCCTGGGCAGGGCTGTCACGGCCCCCACCGTGCTAATAATAATATTTTCAAAAGTTGATTGGCCAGCTCAGTCAAGGCCCCTAAAACTCGCCCGGCCCCTGGGCATTTGCCCCCTCCCCCTTTCTCGGCGGGTCTGCATACACAGACTAAATATTGATATTATGTGATAACATGTTGAAAGAAGACTATGACACTTGTGACTGACATTGTACCCTGGAGTAAAATTTCCACCTAGATATTTACATTTCACAGTGCCACTACTCTTGCGTCTCTCAGCTACTGTTGGCTGTAGGTTAAGTTGACAAAGAAATCCAAAGCGTTGTTCACTCCTCCCCCACTTGAGGTGTAAATTACGTCTGAGACAATTCACAATTGTCTCGTTCACCAGTGTCTTTAGAAAGAGGAACATTGTGATTCAAGTTTTACGTCATCCATATTTATTATGAAATACATATATCAATAGTAATAAAATAATACGCTCTTTTCAAGATGCCATGTAGTATGGTGGTTGTAACATAAAATGATGCAAAATGGCATCCATAAAATACTGTTTATTATCTGTGAACAGGCCCCTGTAAGGGGATGAGATGAAAGCTCCTGCGAAACCACTAATGGGAGGGTTTTTTATGGTATTCTTCTTTCGTTCCCAACATAGCCAACAGTGCAATGGTCATGGAGGCACCACGGGAGTGATAGCGGGGACCTGAAATATTCATTGGTCCTCACCGGAGATCGAACCAGGGAACCCTCAGGTCAACAGCCAAGCGCTTTACCACAAGACCATACGATCCCTTCGTAAGCAGAGCGTACATTCGCACATTACTGTATTATCCTGAGTTTCTCTGTTTGAATCTAGTCAAGAGGAAGAAAAAAGAAATTTTAACCCAAGGAAGCATGATGTATGGTGGAAAGGCCTCCCACTCATCAAAGGCGGCCTTAGCTAAATCACGAAATAAATGCGTGGGGCCTAGGGCGAGTGTCGAATTCGGGGCTCTAGAGCCATACACTGAATGCTATATGTCTTTCTTTTCCTTCCCCCTCCTCAAACGCCACTATTGCCAGCATAGAATATAAATGAAAACAGAACAACAATAACCATCAAACAAATTGTGATAAAAACAGACAATAGTACATTCATGTATTTACGTTTGTCAGCATTTTTTTTATAAATGCGTTTTTTTTTTGTGCTGTTGTTGTTGTAGTTTGTCTTTTTTTAATTTGTGGTTCCCAGTGAGGGGGAGGGAGAAGTCTGTTTTCTTGCCCACACTAAAACACCCAGGTCAACAGATGACGCCAAAAGCAATGACAAGAGAGACTGCACACCGATGGGAGGGGCTGGCTGTAACATGTCTAACAAATAAAAATTGAAGATGTGCCTATGTGTGTGTGTTTGACCCAGGACAGACTGGAGAAGATAAACATACTGACTTTGACACATACATACACACTCACACTGCACTGGGAGCCACGAGAGACCGGCTGAAGAGGGGGGTGTCAATAGACCATGGGCCATGAACTGCTAAAAGTGAAAAAAAAAAACGGGGGGGGGTGCAGTGCAAGTCAAATATCCCAGAGAAGAATGAGTTAACAGTCAGTTGTTATAGCAACATAGTGAACAAATAACTTGAGGTTTGTACCCAATTAATTAACTCTGAAATAGCCAATGGCGGTTTTTATTTTTTTTATACACGTGACGTACCATGACCTTGATTGCTTGACTTAATTCTGTCGAGAGAGATCAACTAAATTGCAATTAAAATCAAATATTTCTTCAACTTGTTTATAGTCAATCGTGGACATATCAAAAATAATACTCTTCGTAGCCGGTGGCACCTGCAAGCAACCCGATGTACCTTCTGCTTTAGCCCGATCTACATGATTTACGCCACGGGCTGAAATTCCCTCGGCCAACCGAGGACTGACAATCTGGATATTTTTTAAAATCCAGATCTAGATATATTTAGGGGAGAATTTAGATATAATAAAATTTTATAAAGTAATAGCATCTGGATAATTTTTATTGTTGTCATTTGATTATTTGCGTTGTAATTAATATAATTTTGGATATGTTTCATATACATTCTGGATAACTCTTCAAGAAAATAGTTGGCATATTCTGCGATGCCCCATAGTCATTACACAAATGGTGGGGATGTAAAAAGGGTTAAGTGGTTTCCCACAAGATTAAGAGATGAACATTTCATCATGGGGGGGCTTAAAATAATAATGAAAGGTGAGGCACGCAACAAGTACAAATAATTGCATCTAATAATATTAGACAATTTGCTATGTTGGTATTTGAGCTTATGCCACTTTAAAAAAAAAATTTTTTCCCCTCTCAAACGGTGTTCAAGAGTTTGAGAATAACATGATAATAGTTAATGGTATCCTTGTTCAGCTCAGAAGAAGCTTCAAAATCTACGAATAGAATTATATACCGTGCAAATGCGTATATTTTTTCTTTTTTAATTTAATAGAAAGAAATATATTAAAAAAACAACAACAAATAAACGTGATTTGGTAGTTTTAAAAAATATCAAGTACTCTAATGTTGAAATATTAAAAGTAGTGAGTATCGTAATGTATGCAGAAATTTAATTGGTTTTTTTAGTTTGGGTTTGCTAATCCTGACCATACAACGATTGACCCCAATCAACCTTGTTCATTTTCTCCATAATTTATCTCATGTATGGTTTTTCCTGTAATATTTATTCACATATTGTCAACACTTATTGACACCAAGAGGATAATATTCTGACGCCGGTTTTGCCTCCACTCTTGATCTTGGCTATTGCTGCCCCAGCACTTGAGCCACATTGAAAGCCATTCAGTTTTCGTTTACATTTCTCTGCCCCCTGGCACAGTATTGGATGTGAAGACGGAAGCTGGTTGATGACTCTATCAAGGCACATCAATCAACTGGCCGAAGTGAAGGAAGGCAGGTCTCTATTGACTGATTGTTTGTTTGTATGGGCGCAAGTTTTTTTTTTTTTTCCGGCCAGTGAGAGGAATGCGTCGAGCAGTGTGTGAGAGGGAAGGCTGGTGGATGAAGGGGACTTATTGGCCCAAGTAGGTTTGATCTGAAACCTTAACATTTTGGTGGACAGAGGGTTCGGACAGAAAAATCTACGCCATCTGACAAATTCTGACATCTTCGGGCACCTCTGCCTCTCCCCTTCCCCCCTCCGTCCTTTCGCCAAAAACATTTCCTAGCTTTGTTGAATCAAATACATCCAGTACCAATACGTGTCTAAGCGTCGGGGCTCAAAGCCGCACGACAAATGTTACCCCCTTGTGACGCCCCTGAGTAATGTAAAGTAAAATAAGAAAAGAAAGGGGCCTTATAAAAGTGAGCTGAGCACGCTAAATACAATGACAATTGACACAATTTAAATATTTGAAAAAATTACATTCAAATATAGAGCCTACATAATGATGCATTTTTGAATATTAATGTGTTGAGACGTGTCTGAGTATCATTAAAATCATACACGTTAATTTACACATATAAAGGCATTAGTTTTACATCACGGGCGTTTGGGGGGGGGGCATATGAGATTATATTACTTAATATGCCTTTGTGCCCCCCTTCCTCTGACTTTTATATGTAGCCCTAATTTAGGGATGGTCGAGTGGTGTAGATACTCGACTGTCGACCTGATGGTCATGGGTTCGATCCTCCGGTTAGACCCATGGGAAATTTTCCAGGTGAAATTTTTTTCAAAGTAGTCCCACAAGTCCACCCAGCTTTACAATGTGTACCTGACTTATGTTGGGGGAGTAAAGGCGACTTAGTGTTGTGCTAGTCACACAATCCCTTCATATGCCGAGTTACTGAAACAGATGAATTCTACACTTCATCTGCCCTGATGACCCGTTAGGGCTAAGGGAACTTTACCTCTATACTTATTTAGGGACTTTTTCCAGAAATTCAAAAGGGCTCATGACAAAAACTCTGACATCTGTACTTCCCCCAAAAAAAAAAATTACTTGTTACTAATAATAATAACTTTCGAACGTCTCGGGTCTCGAGAATTGTTTGTGTTGCTCCCCCCCCCCACGCACTCTCTGGCGCTCATCTTTGATTATGTGTATGGCTGTTTATCACTATCCCTAAGAATTTTATTTTTGCCCCATTTGTGGTGGTCTTCCTCTGTTAACTGCCACTACTGGCCTCCATCAGTATTTATAAACGTTCTTGCATTACATAAAAAGTCGTATAATTTCACGTTACAAGGACTACGTTAGCAAAATCGTTGACCTGTTACAAAGGTCGACTTGCCTTATGCACCTCGCGTATTATGTCTCCAAGGACATTTTTTTAAATTATTGTTTAAAATTAAGATATTGGAGCTGTTGTAGAGACCACATTACTACCTTGTATTGTATTTCTATAGATTTGTAAATTAGTTGTCAAAATTTTACGCTTTTCGCGATCCACTGAAAAAAAAACTGCGTTGATTTTTGCAACCGAACTAAAAAAGAAAACAAGCAATTTAAGCCTGTACCGTTTCGGCAGCTGGGACGTTTTAGAGCATTTTCGTGGTATGGGTTTTGATAAATAGAGAGGGAAATATAAAACATGTTTTATAACTGTTATTAAAAAAGAAGTTACGCTACTACTGTATGCCCCTTTGTTTACATATAGTAAAAAACGGTACCCTACGAAGCCCTAGTATTCGCCCCTCAGGAGGTCAGATCGAAGAAATGGACTTTTGTTGTACCCATGGCAGGCCAAGACCTACAAAATGATATATACATCATTAGGTTCATAGGACATGGTTGCAGAGATCTAGGGCGCTCCTTTGTTAATATAGCTTACCAAGTAAAAACGGTTGCATATCACTTCAACTTTTTCCGGCCCTCAGAGGTCAGATCGCGAAATGGACTTTTAATGCACACATGGCAGGCCAAGACCTACAAAAGGATATATACATCATGGGTCTAGGACTTATGGTTGTTGAGATCTAGGGTGATGACGGACAGACAGACAGGCCAGATATAAACAAAGATAAATGCTCTAAAAAAGTACCATAAAGAAAGAGATTAAAGTCTCTAATTGTATTCATGAGATTTCCTCGTTTACTTTGCAAATGTACAAAATATTATTAGTTTTCTAGAGTTCTAATTATGCAGGTGTACATTATCGCTCCTTAAAATAAAGCTTCCCATCATATCAAACCCATACATGAAATCCCTCATAAGAGCTCGACCCTCCCTTGGGTCTCAACCAACTCCTGCAAGAATCATTCAGTCTATACCAGTTTATGTATCTACAATAGTAATATAATTTAAATAGGTTATATCAAATAGTTTGCACTCCTTTTATATTTTTAAGAAAAAAACAATAATAATTTAAGTTGTTCGTGAGATTTCATGTAGTCGACATATATATATATATATATATATATATATATATATAATTGAATCACCGGTACTTACTAAACTGGTAGGGTTAAAGGTAACTGTAATTCCTTGTCGTGGTTGAAATTTTCTATTTACTTAATTACAGGACAAGTGGAGACGTTATAAGGGCTGGTGTAGTTATTTTATGCGGTTTCTAAAAAAAGCATTCGCGCAACAATCAAATAGCACCTATCCGCACAGTTGACTTCAGGAAGAAACATAAAACAACAACCCAATTATTTCAAGTAACACTAAGCATTTCAAGAAGAAGGTGTAAGGTGGAACGAAGGGATTCTTGAAGGGATTCAAAGCAATGTGTATTTTAAAAAAAAATGCTGAAGCGCCACCTAAAGAAGATAATGAAGACATTTAGGAAATGAAAATCAAGCGATTATTGAAAGCAGAATTTAGCTAGTGAACCATTCTATTCAAGGCATAAGAGAAACTGAGACTCAACTAAAGTAATCAGAGTAAAACATAAGAAAACTGAGACTCAACCAAAGCATTTCTCATCAGACAATTAAACAACATTTAGGTAGAAGAACCTGTGTTCTTTTAAAAGGTTTTTTTTTTACATTTTCTAACTTGTTTTCTTTAACTAAAAATTATTTTCGCAGTCATTTTCTATAAATTAAACATTGTCCACACCCATAATTTTCTAAAACACGTATAGAATAAGTTAAATAATCAAAACGTACCAATAAGACGCATTCCTGTTATCCAATTTTTCATTTTGTTTTATGATGAAACGCCACAGCTAATGAACTTGTCATGCGATATATATATATGTATAAACCCTCTATTTTTACAAAGAAAGTCTGATATTGAAGAAACGTTTTGTTACTTTTCAAAAAAAAATGTACGCAACAATCCAATAAGTTAATATATAGCATAATTCGAATATAGCCATTCAATTTAACTGAGTGCTAAAGCACAATTAAAAGCTTCGAAGACAACAACATAACATCGGTTTTGCGCTATACGAGATAGTTTGGTGCTGGCGTTATTTGTGAAAAGGTAAAGGGAGTTCCCACCTTCCCCCTTTTAACTGTCCCAAGTCCTTCATTTGAAATTATATTTCCCTATAAGTTCCTGGCCAAGTCCATTGTGCTTCTCTGGTTAAATGTCAAAGGTCAGTTAATAAGGAGAACCAAACATATTTTCACATTCAGACTACTCGGAGTTTCATTTGAAAGCAGAGTCTTAGCACATTGCCCTGGCCATTCAATTTAGTGAAGAGATAATTTACAATCTTAAGGCATTCATTACTCATAAACATTTCCCCAATCAACGCAGGACCGCAGCCAGAAAAAAGTAAGGCCTTGGCCAAAGTTCAGACAACTAGGGGCGCCTCTTTTCATGAAAACGGTCTTGCTTCATTAGGAACAATATTTTAAAAAATAAAAATTTTGAAAAAGTGATAGGATCCCAAAAGAATAGTCTACAGCGCCGAGGTTCTTAAAACTTACATGTCTCGCAGACCCCACTTGAAAAAAATTTTTGACGGACCCCATCCCAACGTTAGGTACTTTATATATGTTGAGGAGAGCCAGGCTAGTTGACATGTGGGTAAAGTTGCCATAATCGTTTTTTTCGGAATGTTGTAGCATGTTTGAAGCTGTGATTTTTGGTATAACATAAAGGAGGTAAAATAATAGCTCCTCCGTTGTTCATCGACTTCGCTGAATTATGGCTATGAAACTGTTTTTATTAGATGACTTTGTCAGTAATCTATACATGATATCTGGAATACATCATTCTTTCGAAATGCATTATAATTAAACACAAAAAAAAAACAACTTTCATAAAGAAAGCAGCTATTTTACATCATATCTGGCAACGTACCCTAAGGACATTTTTTAAATTTCTTAGATAAATTCCATGTATGTCACACAGAATGGTGTACACATTTTAAGTGACTAGTTTTTGAAAACAAAGTCGTCCCACAAGTCACACCCAACTTCATTACCGGTACCTGGCTTTAAGTTGGGGAAGTCAAGGCGGCTGGGCGTTGTGCTAACCACACAATCCCTTCATAAGCCCGAGGTTATGAGAAACAGATGAATTCTACACTTCATCTGCCCCGATGGCCCATTAGGGTTAAGGGAAGATTACCCCCGCAAAGCCGACAGCTCGACCAAACAGAAAGCTCTCCTATGCATTCGGGAAAAACTTGGGTGGGTTGAAATCCAGACACTTTGAGATGTTTAAGCATCATATGAAGTAATATGAAGTAATAATACTTGAAAGGAGACCCTTTTCATGTAGGGCTCTGTAGACAGTAATCTTGTCTTGTCATCAATAAGAACGGCTCTGCTGACAGATACCCGCTTTAAGCAGAGACTTGGAAAAGTTAAGAATTATTCCTCATTAGGGGATATCTTTAAACTTTTATTTTAAACCCTAGACAGGATAAAATGGAGGTCGGATAGTAACGAGTTTACAGTAAATGCGATTTTTTCTTTTTTGATGAAGCCATTACAGATATTCTTGCTACAGAACCATGTTTGGACAACATTGTCACCTGTCATAAAGGTAATTTGTGTGTGTTTGTCAATGGCGCAAACTTGAGTCACTCTCCACTCAATAGAACACTTTGTGGTATGTTGATTGATACTCTCAAGCGCATTGTTTCTCAACCCTGCGTCCGTAGGAGATCAAGGAGAGTACAGGATAGGCAGATTTACCACCTTCACTGTACATGAGCCTATGGCATCATTTGCAAGGCCTAAAGGTGATGTCAATAGCTGGACTCTAGGGAGAGTGCCTGGATTATTAAAAAAATAATGCCCAAGCCCACGTGGGGCCTGTAGCCATCTAGCCCAGTTTGCCCCAACCTCTGAAGCTGAATTTTATTTTACCATTTTTGTAACTTTTAAAAATGTAATATTAAACTTCTATCTTTTTTCAACGGAATAAAACGTTATGAAATGTATTCCCTTCCTATTTTACAGTGTTATTAAATTTCCCTTAAAATTTACACCGAAAAAGAAAGGATTACATTTAATATGATTTACACAGCAACATACTCATTTGGCCCAGTATCTTTGAGTAACCCACATTCATTCACGGATTTTAAATTCATGTTTGGATGAATGATTATCAAAACCATTTCTTATGAAAAACAAATAAATTATTCCCCCTTTTGAACATGACCGAAATTCGAACTAAGGGAAACAATTATGAAAATGTGAAGGAACAACAAAGGAATGCGATAAAGACATTTTATTACAGATGATTAATTAAGAACACAAAAAAGTAGATAACAGGCACTCGTATGGTTTCACAGATATGTTTTTTTTTTTTTAAAATGATTTATGTGACGCCATTTCTATAAAATCAACTTGCAAGCTTATGTTGAAAAAATATTGAAAATGCCAACAATATGAAACACGACAAACTTCTCAGTTTATTATTATTATTATAAAGTTTCAACTACATACTTATTACAAAAAGTGTCACCTACATCATTAAAAAACTTTGACTTTGCTAAAAACACTTTCATTTAACATGAATAAGCAAACGCAAATTTTCAGATACTTCTGATCTCCGTCAATGAGGTTATTTATGTATGTTAAAACCTGAAAAAAATTGGCATAAAGCTGACATTTTTTTTTTTCGGCGAAGAACAAACAGCAACACATTTAGCATAGGAAACAGAAGTTTCACATTAGCAACTGCTTCA
>JAGDYQ010000034.1:6268654-6388276 GCA_021962125.1 Bulinus truncatus
TAGGTGTAAAAATAAACATATTTTTAGCGCTTACTTCCAATCAGATCAATGTCAACATAAGCAAATTGTAAATATTAAAACGTAAACATCTTTTATATTTCCCTATCTTTTTCCATTCACATGGGTAACAAATAGCTCGTTTGCAGCTTGCACTGATGACAGGTTGCCTCAAACGTCCGGTGCCTAGTCCCTGCTGTCCACCAAGACAAGCACGCGAGGTTGTAAATTAGGGCAAGTTGTTTGTAAATATGTTCGCTGCAAGAAAGATAGAGCGAGATAGCATGATCTGCCAGTAGATAAGATAAAGGGTGAGATAAAGCCAGAGATAAATGGCTGGGTCCGTACGCGGGCAGTGTTTCGGACTTTTAAAAAAAAACTTCCGTTGTTTTTATCTTTACCTCTTATGTGTATGTCGATTTGTTTGTCACTTAGTTCTCTGGTCATTTTTTGACTAAAACGGTGTCAACATTTGTGGGCACGGACACTTGTGTGTATTTTCCAGTGCGTTTGCAGGTTGTTGTTTTTTTTTTACCAACTAGAGTCCCGTCTAGTGACAGTAATCTTGTGAACCCGGTTACATAGAAAACAATTGATAGAGAAATTTAAAAAATAAAACAACTCGAATCCCGATGGTCGTACCGTGAATACTGCACGTGACTAAATGTATGATGAATCTTACACCTCCTTGTGTCTTCACCCAAACATACTCACCATCCCCGTGTTCCAGACATCGACCTACCATGGTTACTTTATGAGTCACTCTTACTCCCCCCCCCCGGGGTCCACCCCCCCACTTCATTTTACCGATAGCTCGATGTGCGGCAATCATTGCTTTGATGAAGTATATCACTCTCCCCCCCCCCCTTCCCCCAGTTAACGCGAGTTGTTCGATTTAACGCTCACACTGTTTGGTGTTCATATTTACCATGACCCTATTCATTTCACAATTGCGGCTATTACATGTATTGATCGGGTAACTTGCACTGGTGAGAAGCAGAACGGTTTTAACCCCCCCCCCTCCATCATCACCCACCCTCTCTTACAGCTGCTCATTAAATCACGCCGTGGTTTGCACGTTTCTGTTGTTTCTATTTTACGAGTGTGTGTGTGTGTGCTAGCGTTCATGTACTTCTAACTTCTTGTGCATAACTAATGAATCTCTTTCCGTCGTCGGCACAGTTTGTGTTGCCCAAGCACTGCTTTAAATTGATTTATGATATACATGGGAGAGTTGAAGGTTGAGATCTCAGTAAATCAATGGCATATGAAATACATGTGTACTGTACAGTGTCATCTTTTCACATTATTTCAATATCTGATTTCAATTTGAACAAAGTAAAATCTAAAAGCTTTTGGCATTAGATTTCTGGTGCCTTATGTCTTCAGTGGTTTCCACAGAATGTATATCATACAGAAAGCGCATCTCATTTTATAAGTCCTCTAATAATGACTTTTAAAAAAATTTCGGTTATTTTCCTTTTTTATAATGAAGCAATTATAGGGGCTTTAGGAGATGTCAATTTAAATTGATTGTGGGCATTCTGTGTGATTTATATTATCTGGTTGTGTCTCTATGGCTATTGCATTCTGGGCTAGGGTGAGGATGTAGAAAAGGCTCTGGTAAATACAGCACCATTGGTGATTTATTGGGTCAAGAGATAAGCATCTCATCTTTCATTGACTTACAACTAGGCATTATTGCATTGTCATTCTGCAGGCACCCTATGCAGGACTCTTCCACTTAATCCTACCAAACTACTTATATTTAGATGTATACTGAATTAGCACAAGGTTATCAATACAGAGTGCAATCAAATGAGAGGCACCAAACAACTATGGTGTTTATATTAGTTCTAAGAAAATGAAACAAAAAATCACAATAATGTAAAGGTAATTGTTTTTTTTTGTGGCTACACATTTTCTTCCACTGTTTTGGTCAACTCACCTAAGTTTTGTTCTTCCTATTTCTTTGCAGTGTCGTGAATTTGTGAAGGCTGGAGCGCTAAAAGGAAACAACCCTGCAGATGTAGTCCAGTCATGTGACATCACCTTCACTTGTGTGGCAGACTCCACTGCTGTCAGAGATGTAAGTGGAGAAATGCCGGCCAATGGGACGTTTATATTTAATGTACATCACCAGTAGCCCAGCTTCCACTACACCATCCCATTGTATTTTATAACTAGTAGTGGCCCGTTGCATTCGCAACTAAAGGTTTTATCTCAATAAAATGTTTAATATGAGAATAATCATGTCATAAACAGAGGCGTCTGCTAATTCGATTACGATCACAATCAATCAACGAACGATGTTAAAATGCTATCTGTTGTAATAAAAACTAAAATAATTTGGATGATATTATATAGTATTATTATTTAATATTTGGAACTTTTACATTTTACAATTAAAAAACCACAGAAACTATTTAAAACTTTAGATTTAAAAAAAAAAAAATCAAATCGACACACGGGCATGACACCATTTTGAATTTTTGTTTTCGTTGGTCACGTGATTACTTTAACAAATACTATTGTTTTATTTATTTCTGCCATATGCGCAGCCGACGGCTTTTACGGAGGTTGTTTATTTATAGAATGGATTCCCCACACGGATGGACGGAAGTGTCCCGGACTTAGCTGCTTTATAAGTTAGACTTTTCGCAAGTACTAATAACTTTAATCGCATTATTACAGATCATGTTTGGTAATATGGGAGTTCTTGATGGCATTTCTAAAGGCAAATGTTATGTAGAGATGTCCACAGTGGATGAAGAAACTGTTCAAGATGTGGCAGATGTAGGTCAACAGCTACTGCTGTTTTTTTTTATTATTATTTATTTATTTTTTAATTACTATGATTTTAAAAGCCTTATTTATTTCAGTTTGAGTAGTTTTGTGTTAAACCTTAATCTCCCCCCCCCCCCCCCCCTAAACCATTCTCAATGAGTGTTTATTAATTTCTTGCCTTTCCTCAGAAAGCCATTAGTGGCGTTCAATACCTTGGGGATTACTCAAGTAATTAAACTAAATTGTTGTTGCAGAATTTAAAACATGTTTCCATTTTCAGAAACGTGTTTCCATTTTTAGAAATTTAATTGAAGCCAATTTCTTTTATTAAAAAAATGAATTGGTGTTTAACACCAGTTATCAAAGTGTTTATATATGTAAAAACAAAAAACTATAAGAAGCTTAATTTCTCATGTATTTTTTCTTAAAATTCACATGTAGGGTCTTTAAATTCTTCTTTTTAATATTCCATTGTTTTATGATTTAAATCAGTCTTCATTAACAATATTCTAATAAATACAAGCAAAATAAGGCTATCTGAAAATACTTGATCAGGTATTTTAAGTATACTGGGGGAACTAATGGTTAATGAAAGCAATATGAAATTTTAGGCTTATACTGCAACAGATGCTGGTTTTTACACATAATGACTTTTTCAAAAAAATTTCAATATTTTCTTAAAATATTTGAAATAGTTATAATCTGTTCATTTGTTTTAATTACTTTTAATATAATTTTATGAAAATGAACTTAATATTGTTCAAAATTCATACAAAAATACAATGTCTAAATATAAACACCAAAATTGATATACAAGACAAATATGAATTTATAAGTTTGATACATGTACATATATGTTATTTAAATAACTCTTTTCTGGTGCAGTTAGACACTCTTTTTTTAAAATGCTATGCACCAATTAGTTAGGGGGAAATTTATATTCTACCCATTAATATATGTGTATTGAAAAGTGGAAATCTTTATTTCAATAATAAATTCATTTTAAGATTTATAGAAATATATACTCATTTAAACCAATAATCCACCAGATTGCATTTTCTCCTAAAATATACTCTGTACCTTAAAAGATTGCTATAAACTTTTTTTTTTAATTTAAAGACACCATTATCTCTATCAATAATTCGTCAGCTGAGAATTATGAAGCTCTATGTCCAAAAACGGAAATTTTTCATCTGAAGCTACAGTATTATACTTTGTCGTTGTGGTCTGTATCTCCTTTATACTTGGTATATATAGTGTCAAAATTGATTTCACAACATAACAGTTTTTTTCCGTTCAATATGTTCAAAGTACACAAGCGTGAACTTTAAATTTCATTTTACTCAAAATCAGTTTTTGTGGACATTGAGCTCCATAATTCTCAGCTGTTGAATTGTCTAGTCTAAGGAAAAATATTTTTATAAAAGCTTATTTAAAAAAAAAAATTCTGTTTATTTATCTTTTTCTTTTCAATTTATTTATTCTTCCTGTGCCACATTTTGAATTCCACTTTCCTTATGTGTTGTAGGCAAGTAAAAAAACAAAAAGTTTTGAAAGCACTGCTTTCATCCTGTATAGCCCAATGTCTCTAATTTGACCCTTTTTTAAGTGAATACATGTATCTGTTTTTTGTTGGCCATAATGGAAGACTTAAAACTCAGAAAGAAAATTATAGAAACCACCACTATGATATCTATCTGAAAACGATCAGTCTTGTCTATTCATACATCTAGACTGTAAAGGCTAACAATTTTTTTTAATGTTACTGTATTCTTGGTTTCAGGCTATCATGGCCCGAGGGGGTGCTTTCTTGGAGGCTCCAGTTTGTGGCAGCCGTGTCCCTGCCCTGGAGGGTCAGTTACTGATCTTGTCTTCAGGTGACAGAAAACTGTTTGACGACTGCTACTCTTGTTTTGAGGCCATGGGCAAGAAGTCATTTTATTTAGGAAGTGAGTATCAGAGAGGCTAGCTGTTACGTTATTATTTTCAAATATGTAACATTATTATATCTTATACTTTACAAGGCGTAGGATCGCCAAATATGTTACGTACATACTTATCTAATACATATATATCAACAGCAACACTGGTATTTAAACTCAAAAATCCATATTTAATTGCTTCTAAACATAGGTGAATATATATGTATATACAATATAAGTCCTTTGTCTAATGATGTCTACTTAAACAAATGTCATTACAAGTTTACAACTAACTCTTAGAATCTTAGAACTATCTACACTACTCTACGTCTAACTCATATGACTATCAGCACCTTACTAACTCAGAGCACCTAACTAACTCAACTACTGCTATTCGCGTATTTATAAGGTCGGGGCGAATACGTTGGTGCAACGTTTGGGGGGAGGGGAATGACGATGTCTGTCACCAAAACGTTGGGGATGGGGGGGAAGAACGTCAGTGAAACGATTGGGGGGAAGGGGACGTCGATGAAACAAATCTACACAAACATAGCGGCTGGAACCATGACCCTGTGGTGAACTGGGGTTGGTGGGGGAGAAGGGCAATTCTACACGTCACATACCTCCCTCCTTTCCAAGTTTTACGCAGTAAAACAAACTAAAAAAAACATGATTATAAACAGGTCTAGTGAGGAAAGTATTACATCACATTGAAAATGGTATGGATGTCAAATCAAACATGTCTAGACTACTTGTCAAGCATCTATGCATAAGTCAATGTAATATAACGTAATACATTTTAATAAATTACAAAACTTAATAAAGCACGAAACAAAAAAAAACATAATTTATGCAATGTTCTATAATACAAACAAGTTCATTCTGTTACTGGCTTGTATTGCTCCTTGATGTCTTGGTTCAAATAGGTGATGGGGCATACAGGTCAGTTTTACACAACGTGTCCAAGGGAAAGACGAAAACGTTCCATTGTCTGTAATAGTCACTCGCTGGTGAACTTGAGGTCGAAGTGACATTAACTACACCTCTTGTGATAAACGTGTCAATGTATGAGGCGTGGTTTTAGTTTTGTCTGTTTCATTGATGTAAACTGTTGATGACGTTCTGCATATCGTTGGTAACAGGAAATTATTGAGTGCGTCTTTGACTGGGTTTACGCTTGAGTGAGGGGCTACACGTAGAACAAATATGATGAGGGGAAAACAGGTGAAATTAGATCGTTGGTAACAGATAAATGTTTAGGCCCTCACAAAGGTGGCGACTTGAACTTGTATGACGATATGTAGGTATTGGTCTTTGTTAGTCAGCCTGTGAATAACTAGCTATGAAATTTTAAAGGCATATTCTTTAGATTGGGAGGGGGGGGATATTGAACATATTATCTCAGTATCTTAGTGCACGAGTCAAATAAACAAGACATCTAAACTTACCGTGTAACTTCTGGACTTAGCTGATCATACTTAATTCAGTATATCTATCTAGTGTGACCTATATCACTTACCTTTGACTCCGCATTTGCATATATTACTTAGCCTTAGCAAACATCATATTCCTACTACTGTTATAGTAACAACATCAACTTATAACTTATGGTTTAATTGACATTCTACTTAGTAATTAAAGCTATAAACTCATAGTCTGCTTAACTTGGGTTAATTTATATATTTCTGGTGGTAATTCCTATTATATTCAGCAATTGTAGAGCAGAACTGTTCTCTGTGACCCATTTTACAACACTGTCTACAAATAACTTCATCTACACGCTTTGGACAGGCCCTAGACTTGTGGTTGTGTGACCCACAACGAAAACAAATGATTGGTTTTATACTACGGGTACTACTGTGCTGTACGTCACTGAATCTAACTCTGGGCTTTTGTTTGTAATTTGTCCTAGTTTGCCTGCTATTTCTATCGTCCTTGATCTCCACAACACTATTACCTATAATAAGGTCTGTAATGAGACTGTCAACTACCTGTGCTTCCACTCTACCATTAAAATAGATTGTCTGTATGTCTATTTCTGCTATTGGGTAAGCTGTAATTTGTCCGTCAAAGCCTCTACATTTACCAAATCTGCCAGTGTATTGGGAAGGTCAAACTAAATATTTCTTAACTAAAACTGTATTACACCCTGAATCTCTTAGCACGTCTACGCTATTATGTCCTACTCTACCTTTTGTTACTGTCAAGGGCTTGGATGGCTCTAATGTACACATGGTGTCATGAACCCTGTCTCTTGAACTACTTCTACCTCTTCCCTGATAATTGTCTCTACGGTTGTCCTCAGGTGACCTAGATTGTCTATTATTATGGTTCAAAGGACAGTCCCTAGCAAAATGTCCTTTTCTGTTGCAGCTTCGACATATTAATTCTGTCCTACCTGCCGGTCTATTCTCATTTACTCTGTTCTGACTATGTCTGTAATGGGACCTGCTTGTGTCGCTACTAAAACATATAATGTCCTGTATATCATTTTCTACTGTAGTTGTGGGTCTGTCAGGGTGAGCGGTTTTATACTTCCTAATCAGGTCCACGGCTGTCTCTACTGTCTTTGGTCCCCTTTCTAAAATGAATGACTTCAATTCAGGGTGGCAGGAATGAATGGCCTTGTCTAACAAGAAAAATGTCCTAAAGGCTTCGGATGTCCTTTCTACCTTAGCATATTGTAGCCATTTATCCAAGGCAGTACCTTATTTGTCAAAATATGTCTGGGGGTCATCGTCCTTTTGTAAAACTGTCTGATGAAACGCCTTCCTAAAACTTGCTTCTGTCTGTCCATATGCCCTTAGAAGCTGTTCTCTAGCTACCGGGTAACTGTCCTGGTTTAAACATATCTTAAGGGAAACGTCACTAGTAAAAGATTTACCTAACAAGTATGTCCATTTGGATTCGGGGAAGTCAAGTTCTCTCATGTCACGTTCGAATTTGGTGAGGAAATTGTCTATTGTCGTCTTCTGTTCATCAAATAGATGGTATTTATAGTGAGCTATTCTATTTGCAAGACTATGATCTATGGTTGATAGTGGGGTGGGTAGAGGGGTGGGATTATTGAGCTGGCTATCCCTTAACTCTTTCTCTAATTCTAACTGCTTGATTCTTAACTGGCTTTGTGTTATGTTGTAAGAATGTTCCTTATCTAACCTAGCCTGTTCCTTCTCTAACCTAGCCTGTTCCTTCTCATGTTCCTTATCTAACCTAGCCTGTTCCTTCTCTAACCTATCCTGCGCCCATTTCTCTAATTTTTTTGTCTCTATCCCTAATGTTTGTCCTAAGGTAACGAACTGTTCGAATGACGACATTCTGAGTTATGAAAAATGATTTACAAACAAATTAAGTTACCTTGACTTACCTTAATATTAACTTCAACTAAATAAGGATAATGAAATACTTATTATCTACAATCTAACACACAAACTAAGTAAATTTCTGCGGTACAAATACAATACGAAATAAACAAGACAAAAAGGCAGAGAAAACTGATAGTAACAACAAATAAAACAATACTGTCACATATACACAAACTAGACAGTAACGATCTAACAAATAAATGTTATGTAATCTCTCCGAGCACCGCTTTTAAACACTCCGTTACAAAAGTAACAAAGATGTACTCAGTGAGAGACTACCAACAAAATATCTATAAGGATTCAAAATAAACGAGACATTTGATTGTGCACTAAGATAAAATAAAAAAAAAACTTATCTGGTTTTAAGAATATATCAACACAGACTGACTGACTCCTCTTGTCGCCTTCTCTGCTCTCCTAGATCATGTATGAGTCAGTGTGGCTCCTGTAGACTTTATGAGCCGGTGTGGCTCCTGTAGACTGTATGAGCCGGTGTGGCTCCTGTTGAGTCAGTGTGACTCCTCTCTTGGCTGTTGTTGAGTAAGTGTGACTGCACTGTTGGCTGCTGTTGCTGACTTAGATGAAGATTCCTTAAATATCTTTGGGCAGGCTCGCCAAATGCTACGTTATTATTTTCAAATATGTAACGTTATTATATCTTATACTTTACAAGGCGTAGGCGTACGTACACACTTCTCTAATACATATATATCAACAGCAACACTGGTATTTAAACTCAAAAATCCAACTTTAATTGCTTCTAAACATAGGTGAATATATATGTATATACAATATAAGTCCTTTGTCTAATGATGTCTACTTAAACAAATGCCACTACAAGTTTACAACTAACTCTTAGAATCTTAGAACTATCTACACTACTCTACGTCTAACTCATATGACTATCAGCACCTTACTAACTCAGAGCACCTTACTAACTCAACTACTGCTATTCACGTATTTATAAGGTCGGGGCGAATACGTTGGTGCAACGTTTGGGGGGGGGGGGAACGACGATGTCTGTCACCGAAACGTTTGGGGGTGGGGAGAACGTCAGTGAAACGATTGGGGGGAAGGCGACGTCGATGAAACGAATCTACACAAACATAGCGGCTGGAACCTTAACCCTGTGGTGAACTGGGGTTGGTGGGGGAGAAGGGCAATTCTACACGTCACACTAGCTAATGTTACTTTTTAAAGTGACTAAAATATTTGTCTCCATTTCTGAAGTATTATTTATTCTTAATCAAAGTTTACATGTATAATGTCAGGTTGGAGGTTTTTTTTATGTGTATGTTTCAAAATAGAAATTTTATGTTTCACAGAACATTAGTTATTTGATTTTCTCTTTACATGTTATGGATGCTTTTGTGAAGGGTTTATAAAGCATTGGTTTGAATTTATGCAGCATTTCTGTGGGTGTTTTAATGGCAACCTGACTGTATTTTACTCCATTTTTTTTAACAAAAAAAATCTTATTCTTTTTTGAAGAACAAAGAATGGTAATGTAAAAAACAAGGGAAAAAATCCTTAATAAGAAAAACTAATTAAAATTATGTCTTGACCAATAATGCTTTAAAAACTTAATTGGAATTTTTTTTTTTTCATTCTTTTTAAGCATTTTCCCACAAGTTAATGCAAGAAAGGATGATAAAATTTATCGGTTATTTTAGAAAAGAAAAAAAAGCCTTTGAACCATTGTACTTGACAGTAGTTAATTTTTTTATATACATTTGTCTCAATTTGTTAGCTGAAAATTATAAATATTTGAAATTGTTAACAGATGAAGTTGGCACTGCAACTCGTATGAAGCTTATCCACAACATGATCCTTGGCAACATTGTGGCCAGTTTGGCAGAGGGAATGGCTTTAGCAGAGAAAGTAGGCATAGATCTGGAGGATTTTGCTGAAGTCCTCTCCCTTGGCTCTTTAGCATGTCGTACAGTAAATCATAAAAGTCAAGGTATGTCGAATGTTCTTTCATAATTTGATTTAACATAAACAGTATTGAGACCATCGAGTCCGATGATTAATGGTGACAAAGCTGCCTATCCCATTTTAGATGCATGTGTTAGTTTTCACATGTTACTTTCTGCTAGCAGGGCCAGATTTAGACTTGATAAGGCCCCAAGCTATTTGAGATACTGGGCCCTTTTTGAGTCCAGATATTATATGTCAGTGCCCAATACTTAAGTATATATATGATATTTGCTTACTCTGACAATGTTGGAAGGGGCCCAAGAAAGTGGGGGCCCAAAGCAATAGCTTGTATACCTAATTTGTAAATCCTGCGCTGAATGCAAGTCGTCCACCAAATAACGTTTTGTGAGTCGTGCTTTTTTTTTGCTTCTTTGGTATTGCTCTTCCTATTAAAGAGGAATAAACATATTTCTTTATAAGTAAGAAAATTTGTCTCACACATTATAAAGAGGTTGTTAATCTTTGAACAGATATTTAAAAAGAAAGTTTCTGGTACTTGTTCCACATTATTAATGCTCAAGGGAGATAATTGGTGAACCCTGCCAAGATGGGGAAGATTTCCCTATTCCATTCAAAGATTTTTGTTTAGATAATTCAAGAAAACATGTCCATCAAAGCTTGTTCAGGCCTTTTTTTCAGGGAGAGTTAAAAGTTTATTGGAGAAATCAAGAAAAAATGAAAAATACTCAAGTAACTGCCAATAATATGAGTTTTTGACTTCCCTTTACTTTCTAGGAACAAAAACTGCATCACTGTTATTTAGTCATTTGTCAAATGCTAAAAAATGGACTTAATTTCATTTGCTTCATTTAATAAGACACAGTGAATGTGCAGTCCATTAGGGTGACTTTAATGTTTTTGTAGTTTCTGTAAGAGCCAAGGAATAAAAAAAAATGAAATCACTAATCTTACTTGCAGAGAATATGCTTTTGCTTAACTGAGATCCTAGAATTTGAGTCATAGCTATCAGCAATCTAAAGCTTGACATTTTTTTACTATTTCTGAAGTATATTTATTTAAAATAATATCATCTTTCATAAATAATGGTAAATTAACGCTATCTAAACCTAATTTAATCTTAAGGGATTTTTTTTTTCTTAAACAATTTTACACAAAAAAGCATGAAACATTGCCACAAAAATAATTTTTATTAAATTATAATTACATCTAAGTATCTAATTATAAGTAAATTTCATTGATTAACTGTTAAAAAAAAAATTCTTATATCCACAGCTATTCTCAATGGAAGATTTGACCCACACTTTCCCTTACAGCATCAGCAGAAAGATCTGCGTTTGGTACTAGGATTAGGTGACAGTGTTGAGCAGCCCTTATTCCTTGCAGCTGCTGCTAATGAATTGTTCAAGAAAGCTAGGAGGATGGGTTTCGGTGATGCAGATGTAGCTGCTGTTTTTAAAGCTGCCAGTAAGTTTTTCATTGGTTTGCCCTATTCTGTATGATGTTGACGGATACTTTAATTAACATCTAATACAAATGAATCATATTTTCTAAACATTTGTGAAGATTATTCTAACATAACTAATTATTACTTTTATCAATTCATTCATAAATTTCTTTTAAAAAGTATATAATGTGCACTTGAATTCTTGATTATCTTCCAATGCTTGTTAAAAAAAAATATTCATAAACTGTGATGAGTGAGTCCCCAGGAAGAAGGGGCATCGTCGAAATAAATGTATTTTGAACTTTGAAGACCCTTAACAATTTTTTGTGTTATTTTTTACTTGCTTTTTCCTTTTATCATGGCCTGCAGTTCTGTGACCTCTGCTCTAGTTTTTGTGATATAACTAATAAAAAATGAGATCTTTAGTACATGTACATACTGGTAATCCTAAGTGAATTTTATCTCTATACTATTGCAAGGAGTTTTTTATTCTAAGAATAACACTTTTTTAGAATTAAAATTCGCCAACTGGTAGATTGTAATAATTAGGTAAGTTCAATTTAGAAAACAACATTATGGAATGCATTAAGTGTTAGACCTGCTATGTGAGATGCTAACAAGGTAGTATTGCATATCTCAAGTATAGATGACAGTCTCTACTCTGTGACTCAATTTTCCCTAATAAATTGTTGTAGGAAAGTTTAAGTCAGAAATGTAATAATTAATATTTATAAATCACTAATGCTAAACTAGTGATTTTTAAGCCTATATAAGCTGTGTTAAGTTTGTGAGATATAAATAAGAATCACATCTGAATGCTGCTAAGATAAAGAAAGAGGATACAGAGTATCGCAATTTTAATGAAGAATAAAGTATTTCTTAGAAGGAACAAACTGCTAGAAAGCAAGTTGGTTGGTATGCAACTTTGAAAGAGAACAATTTAAAGCGTCGCTTTAAAAAAGTCTAAAAATATCTATCATCATATTCATAGTTACCTAGAAAGTCCTTTCTTGACCCCTTTGACAACAGTTTTGGTTTTGCAATGCCTCAAAACACTATTTTGCTTTCGTTAACCCTCCTGTTAAGAAAAACAAAGATAAAACTGAGAAATTTAAAGTGCCCTTTATTGTACGTATAGATTTCTCCTTTTACTTTTTAGATTTACAAATGTTTATTTTTTAAACATATAGAGAAATAAAATTGTTAACATGCATATGAAGATTCTCAATAATTGAATTAAAAATTTTCATTTGGTCCTGACAACTCCACTCCCTAAAGGGTCCCAGCAAGGGATGGATGAAGCAACTAGTCTTTTTACATTTTTTTTTACTTTGCCCGTTCTTTCTGTGGACTCATCATATGTATCAAGTTGAGCAATTTTTATTTTTTGATTCCTTTTCCCTCTGCATTGATTTGATAATACTTGTACAGTATATCACTGCTTTGCCCACTGTTACTGAGAATTGTTCTAAACGTTGGAACATGTGCTATTTAAGTACCCTTATGCTGAGGAACACAGCGAGTTTGATCTCATGGGCTCTAAGAGACTAGGTCTCAGCTCACAGATAAACTGAGAAAGTTAGAAGAGAAAGTTATGGAAAGAAATGGTACATTTTGAAAAGACCTTCAAGTTAGGACTATTTCATGGTAGATAACTCTTTCTATAGGATGTTCCTTGAAAGATTTAGATATTAAAATTTGTTATTTTCTGCTAGGCATTAAATTGAGTAGTGTAAATATTCAGTGATCTCTACTTATTTTATGGTTGATAAAAATAAGTTTTAAGTAAGCGGAACCCTTGATTAATAACTGAAGTGCAACAGATTGAATTATTATGAATAATATAAAAGATTTGGTGTTATTGTTCTATTAAGATAACATTTTTTTTATTCCAATGGTAGCTTGTCAGGTTGAACTTTAAATAGCTTCAGACTTAACTCCAAGTTGTCAACATTATTGTAATGTATTTTCGTTTTTTTTTTAGATGAATTCTCTGCAGGAGATAAAAATGAAACCAACACAGAAAACTTGACCAAATGAAAACTGTCACTGCCTCTTATGCTGTCATTATCATCTTTGCTATAAACAAATACTACATCACAACCGAAATTTACTATTTTCATTTTATTTTATTTTTCACAAATAATTAATTATTCATGTCAAGAAATTGTACCATACAATTTTATCATTCTTATGTAATTGAAAACTAAAGTGTTTTTTTTTATTTAGTACAGTATCTTTTGTTCTTCCATTTTTTTTTTTTGGATTTCTGTTATAATCTATTGTAAATGATAGTTTTTTTAGACCATATATTTAATCCAGCTATACTTACTTCATTAATTGTCTTATGTGTTGAAGATAGGTGACATTTAATTAATATATACAAATTTGTATGATACCTTTTGTTTTTACTTAAAGTAGGAAACACCTGTTTACATTTTATTGTATGCTTTTTATTTAGAGTAATGCTGTTATGTCATAAATCAATAAAGAGTCCTGCTATCAATTACCATGTAAATAATTGTCACATTTGTATGTTCCTTAAAATGAAAGAAATTGTAGGGGAAAAAAGCTCCTGGTGTATGTATCAGACAAAAAGAATATGTTCTTCACTTTTCAGTATTTTTTTATTGGGAATATTATAAGAATTAAACAACTTTGTACTTATTTTTTTCCTTGGTAGTACAGTGTATTTCATATTATTATTATTATTCATTTTGTTTGTTTTGTAAGTCTAATGCTTCTTGGAGTTGTTGTTTTTTAAATAAATTAATGAAACTATCCCTGACTACCCAAACAACTCTGATTTAAAAAAAAGAAAGAAGTTTCTTTATTATCGAATTTCCATTTTTTTTATTTATTTAAAAATGCATCGTCAAATGTTTAAAATTTTTAACCTTGTGTACATATGTCAAGTAACTCAACACAAGTCAGTGTCTGCCAAGTTCATTTTGGCGAACCTTTATTTTCTCAGACTTAAAAATCATTTCCAGCTGTCATTTCTAAACAAAAAAAAAATTTTCCATTTTATTTATTCATTTAGAATTATTTAGATTTTTTTTTTGTTTACACACATTTTGCTACCATTGCCATCATTTATTTTTTTTTTTTTTATTTTCATGTACAAATTCTTCATTTACAGTAAGAAAAATGTATGTTGCTTTCTTTCTTTTTTTTTTTCTTTTTAAACCATTAGAATAAATGTTATCAAACTCAACTAACATATATGTGTTCAGCAGATCCACTTATGTAAGTAAATCAAGAAAGATTACTATACACGCATTTTATTTTTTTATGAAGTTAAAAGATCAAGTACGGTTTGTTTGTTTGTTCGGCTATTACTTTTTTTTTTATATATATATAAATGCGAACAAAGGTTTACTAAACTTTTGTTTACTTAAAGCATTGGAGCAAGCCTCAATATATATATATATATATAAAAAAAATGTGTTGTTTAACCCTGCAGCTTTTATCTTGGAGAATTTGGTGTGTATGATTTAGGGTGGTGATGCATGCCTTCTTAAACAAGACATTGCATGAAAATGTAACTTTTTTTTTTTTTTTAAAAAGAGATTTTCATTTGAAGCAGTTGCTTAATGAAACCCCTGTTTCCATGCTAAATGTGTTGTTGTTTGTTCATCATTTAAAAAAAAAAATGTGTCATTTTATACCAATTTTTTTTTTAGGTTTTGTCATTAATAAATAAACTCATTGACGGAGACTGTTACCTGAAAATTTGTGTTTATTTACTTACGGGGAAATGAAAGTGTTTTTATAAAGTCAAAGCCTTTTAATGATGTAGGTGAAATAATTTGTAATAAGCATGTAGTTGAAACTTTATAATAATAATAAACTGAGAAGTTTGTCATGTTTCATGTTATTTTGGCATTTTCATATTTTTCAACATAAGTTTGCGTTGATTTTATAGAAATGGCGTCACATAAATCAGAGTAAAAAAAAAAAACATAATTGTGAACCATACGAGTGCCTGTTGTCTCCCCTTTTTTTGTGTTCTTAATTAATCATCTGTAATAAAATGTCTTTATCGCATTCCTTTGTTGTTCCTTCACATTTTCATAATTGTTTCCCTTAGTTCGAATTTCGGTCATGTTCAAAAGGGGGGGAATAATTTATTTGTTTTCTCATAAGAAATGGTTTTGATAATCATTCATCCAAACATGAATTTAAATCCGTGAATGAATGTGGGTTACTCTCAAATACTACCAAATGAGTATGTTGCTGTGTAAATCATATTAAATGTAATCCTTTCTTTTTCAGTAAATTTTAAGGGAAATTCTAATAACACTTAAAATAGGGAGGGAATACATTTCATAACGTTTTATTCCGTTGAAAAAAGATAGAAGTTTAATATTAATTTTTAAAAGTTACAAAAAATGGTAAAATAAAATTCAGCCTCAGAGGTTGGGGCAAACTGGGCGATGGCCACAGGCCCCACGTGGGCTTGGGGATTATTTTTTTTTAATAATCCAGGCACTCTCCCTAGGCCCAGCTATTGACATCACCTTAGGCCCTGCAAATGACGCCATAGGCCCGCGTACTGTTTAGGGTAACCGCCTATCCTACTCTCGATCTCCTACGGACATAGCGTTGAGAAACAATGCGCTTGAGAGTATCAATCAACATACCACAAAGTGTTCTATTGAGTGGAGAGTGACTCAAGTTTGCGTCATTGACAAACACACACAAATTACCTTTATGACAGGTGACAATGTTGTCCAAACATGGTTCTGGCAAGAATATCTGTAATGGCTTCATCAAAAAAGAAAAAAAAATCGCATTTACTGTAAACTCGTTACTATCCGACCTCCATTTTATCCTGTCTAGGGTTTAAAATAAAAGTTTAAAGATATCCCTAATGAGGAATAATTCTTAACTTTTCCAAGTCTCTGCTAGCGGGTATCTGTCAGCAGAGCCGTTCTTATTGATAGACAAACAAGACTACTGTCTAGGAGCCCTACATGAAAAGGGTCTCCTTCAAGTATTATTACTTCATATTACTTCATATGATGCTTAAACATCTCAAAGTGTCTCACTCCCCACCCACCCCCTTTTTTCCCGAATGCATAGGAGAGCTTCTGTTTGGTTTGTTGTCGTTTTCAAAAGTAAACTTCCCTTAACCCTAACGGGCCATCGGGGCAGATGAAGTGTAGAATTCATCTGTTTCTATAACCTCGGCTTATGAAGGGATTGTGTGGTTAGCACAACGCCCAGCCGCCTTTACTTCCCCAACTTAAAGCCAGGTACCCATTTAAAGCTGGGTGGACTTGTGGGACGACTTTGTTTTCAAAAACTAGTCACTTAAAATGTGTACACCATTCTGTGTGACATACATGGAATTTATCTAAGAAATTTTTAAAAATGTCCTTAGGGTACGGCCAGACATACGTGAAGAATAGCTGCTTTCTTTATGAAAGTTGTTTTTTTTTTGTGTTTAATGATAATGTGATATCGAAATAACTAGCTATCCGTGATACTAATATGATTACTGACAAAGTCATCAATAAAAACAGTTTCATAGCCATAATTTAGCCAGTTTCATGAAATCAACGGAGGAGTCATTATTTTACCTCCTTTATGTTATACCAAAAAATCACAGCTTCAAACATGCTACAACATTCCGAAAAAAACGATTATGGCAACTTACCCACATGTCAACTAGCCCCGCTCTCCCCTACATATATAAAGTACCTAACGTTGGGATGGGGTCCGTCAAAAAATTTTTTTTCAAGTGGGGGTTCGCGGAGTACATAAGTTTAAGAACCTCTGCTGTAGACTATTCTTTTGGGATCCTATCACTTTCAAAATTTTTATTTTTTTTAATATTGTTCCTACGAAGCAAGACCGTTTTCAAGGAAAGAGGCGCCCTAGTTGTCTGAACTTTGCCCGGGGTCTTACTTTTTTCTGGCTGCGGTCCTGCTTGATTGGGGAAATGTTTATGAGTAATGAATGCATTAAGATTGTAATTATCTCTTCACTAAATTGAATGGCCGGGGCAATGTGCTAAGACTCTGCTTTCAAATGAAACTCCGAGTAGTCTGAATGTGAAACATGTTTGGTTCTCCTTATTAACTGACCTTTGACATTTAACCAGAGAAGCACAATGGACTTGGCCGGGGAACTTTAAGCAAATATAATTTCAAATGAAGGACTTGGGACAGTTAAAAGGGGGGAAGGTGGGAACTCCCCCTTTACCTTTTCACAAATAACGCCAGCACCAAACTATCTCGTATAGCGCAAAACCGATTTTTTTGTTGTTGTTTGCCGCAGCTTTTAATTGTGCTTTAGCACTCAGTTAAATTGAATGGCTATATTCGAATTATGCTATATACTTAATATTGGATTGTTGCGTACATTTTTTTTAAAGTAAACAAAACGTTTCTTCAATATCAGACTTTCTTTGTAAAAATATATTTATACATATATATATATCGCATGATAAGTTCATTAGCTGTGTATGTTTCATCATAAAACAAAATGGAGTACTGGATAACAGGAATGCGTCTTATTGGTACGTTTTGATTATTTAACTTATTCTATACGTTTTTAGAAAATTATAAGTTTGGACAAGCTTAATTTATAGAAAATGATCATGAAAATAATTTTAAAGAAAACAAGTTAGAAAATGTAAAAAAAAAACCTTTAAAAGAACACAGGTTCTTCTACCTAAATGTTGTTTAATTGTCTGATGAGAAATGCTTTGGTTGAGTCTCAGTTTCTCTTATGTTTTACTCTGATTACTTTAGTTGAGTCTCAGTTTCTCTTATGCCTTGAATAGAATGGTTCACTAGCTAAATTCTGCTTTCAATAATCGCTTGATTTTCATTTCCTAAATGTCTTCATTGTCTCCTTTAGTGGCGTTTCAGCATTTTTTTTAAAATACACATTGCTTTGAATCCCTTCAAGAATCCCTTCGTTCCACCCACACCTTCTTCTTGAAATTAAGTTACTTGAAATAATTGGGTTGTTGTTTTATGTTTCTTCCTGAAGTCAACTGTGTGATAAGTTTACTGATTGTTTATGCTGGCCTTTGTATGCCCCAGACAACAACTACACCAGCCCTTATAACGTCTCCACTTGTCCTACAATACAACAGCTCAACCACGACAGCAACTACAGTTACCTTTAACCCTACCAGGTTTGGTAAGTACCGGTGATTCAATTATATATATATATATATATATATATATATATATATATGTCGACTACATGAAATCTCACGAACAACTTAAATTATTATTGTTTTTTTCTTAAAAACACAAAAGGAGTAAATCATTTGATATGTCCTGCTTAAATTATATTACTATTGTAGATACATTAATCTACATCAATGATTCTTAAGGAGTTGGTTGAGACCCAAGGGAGGGTCGAGGCCTCGAGAGCGGATTTCATGTGGGTTTGATACATTTTTAAGTTTATATTTTAAGGAGCGATAATGTACACCTGCATAATTAGAACTCTAGAAAACTAATATTTTGTACATTTGCAAAGTAAACGAGGAAATCTATGAATACAATTAGAGACTTTAATCTCTTTCTTTTATGGTACTTTTTTAGAGCATTTGTCCCTGTTTTGTCTGTCTGTCTGTCTGTCCGTCATCACCCTAGATCTCAACAACCATAAGTCCTAGACCCATGATGTATATATCCTTTTGTAGGTCTTGGCCTGCCATGTGTGCATTAAAAGTCCATTTCGCGATCTGACCTCTGAGGGCCGAAAAAGGGGGCTTATTAAGTACCGTTTTTTACTCTGTAAGCTATATTAACAAAGGAGCGCCCTAGATCTCTGCAACCATAAGTCCTAGACCCATGATGTATATATCATTTTGTAGGTCTTGGCCTGCCATGGGTACATCAAAAGTCCATTTCGCGATCTGACCTCTGAGGGGCGAATACTAGGGCTTCGTAGGGTACCGTTTTTTACTATATGTAAACAAAGGGGCATACAAAGGGGCGTAACTCTTTTTTTGTAACAGTTATTAAACATGTTTTACTTCCCTCTCTATTTATCAAAACCCATACCACGAAAATGCTCTAAAACGTCCTGTGCCCGAAACGGTACAGGCTTAAATTGCTTGTTTTCTTTTTAGTTCGGTTGCAAAATCAACGCAGTTTTTTTTTTTCAGTGGATCGCGAAAAGCGTAAAATTTTGACAACTAATTTACAAATCTATAGAAATACAATACAAAGTAGTACGTGGTCTCTACAACAGCTCCAATATCTTAATTTTAAACAATAATTTAAAAAAAATGTCCTTGGAGACATAATGCGCGAGGTGCATAAGGCAAGTCGACCTTTGTAACAGGTCAACGATTTTGCTAACGTAGTCCTTGTAACGTGAAATTATACGACTTTTTATGTAATGCAAGAACGTTTATAAATACTGTTGGAGGCCAGGTGGCAGTTAACAGAGGAAGACCACCACAAATGGGGCAAAAATAAAATTCTTAGGGATAGTGATACAGCCATACACATAATCAAAGATAATGCCAGAGAGTGTGTGGGGGGGGGGGAGCAACACAAACAATTCTCCGAGACCCGAGACGTTCGAAAGTTATTATTATTAGTAACAAGTAATTTTTTTTTTTGGGGGGGGGGGGAAGGCTTAGATGTCAGAGTTTGTCATAGCCCCCAGAATTTCTGAAAAAGTCCCTAAATAAGTATAAAGTAAAGTTCCCTTAGCCCTAACGGGTCATCGGGGCAGATGAAGTGTAGAATTCATCTGTTTCAGTAACCTCGGCATATGAAGGGATTGTGTGACTAGCACAACACCAAGTCGCCTTTACTCCCCCAACATAAGTCAGGTACCCATTTAAAGCTGGGTGGACTTGTGGGACTACTTTGAAAAAAATTTCACCTGGAAAATTTCCCATGGGTCTAACCGAGGATCGAACCCATGACTATCAGGTCGACAGTCGAGTATCTACACCACTCGACCATCCCTAAATTAGGGCTACATATAAAAAGTCAGAGGGAAGGGGGGCACAAAGGTATATTTAGCAATATAATCTCATATGCCCCCCCCCCCAAACGCCCGTGATGTAAAACTAAGTTTTAATATGTGTAAATTAACGTGTATGATTTTAATGATACTCAGACACGTCTCAACACATTAATATTCAAAAATGCATCATTATGTAGGCCTATATTTGAATGTAATTTTTTCACTATTTAAATTGTGTCAATTGTCATTGTATTTAGCGTGCTCAGCTCACTTTTATAAGGCCCCTTTCTTTTCTTATTTACTTTACATTACTCAGGGGCGTCACAAGGGGGTAACATTTGTCATGGGCTTTGAGCCCCGACGCTTAGACACGTATTGTAATTTATGTATTTTGATTCAACAAAGCTAGGAAATGTTTTTGGCGAAAGGATGGGAGGGGGGGAAGGGGTGAGGCAGAGGTGCCCCAGTTGTCAGAATTTGTCAGATGGCGTAGATTTTTCTGTCCGAACCCCTCTGTCCACCAAAATGTTAAGCCAGATCAAACCTACTTGGGCCAATAAGTCCCCTTCATCCACCAGCCTTCCCTCTCTCACACTGCTCTACCCTCTCACTGGCCGAAAAAAAAAACTTGCGCCCATACAAACAAACAATCAAACAAACAAGACCTGCCTTCCTTCACTTCGCGTTGATTTTTTTTCCCGACAGGAGTCTCATCAACCAGCTTCGTCTTCACATCCAATATCAGCCAGGGGCAGAGAAATGTAACCAACCAGAATGGCTCAATGTGGCTCAAGTGTGTGGGCCAGCCAAGATCAAGAGAGGAGGCAACTGTTGTCAGCCTATTGTCCTCTTGGTGTCAGTAAGTGTTGACAATACATGAATAAATATTACAGGAAAAACAACATGAAATAAATTATTGCGCGAACAATTTTGGGTCAATCGTTGTATGGTCAGATTAGCAAACCCAAACTAAAAAAAAAAACCACTAAATTTCTGCATACATTACGATACTCACTACTTTAATATTTCAACATTAGAGTACTTGATATTTTTTAAAACTATTAAAACACGTTTATTTGTTGTTGTTTTTTTTAATATATTTCTTTCTATTAAATTAAAAAAGAAAAAATATACGCATTTGCACGGTGTTTATTTCATTCGTAGATTTTGAAGCTTCTTCTGAGCTGAACAAGGATACCATTAACTATTATCATGTTATTCTCAAACTCTTGAACACCGTTTATAGTGGAAAAAAATTTTTTTTTAAAATGGCATAAGCTCAAATACACATAACAAATTGTCTAATATTATTAGTAGCATTTTTTTTTACTTGTAGCGTTATTCCCACCTTTCATTATTATTTTAAGCCCCCCCCCCCATGATGAAATGTTCATCTCTTAATCTTGTAAACCACTAACCCTTTTTACATCCCCACCATTTGTGTAATGACTATGGGGGCATCGCAGAATATGCCAACTATTTTCTTGAAGAGTTATCCAGAATGTATATGAAACATATCCAAAATTATATTAATTACAACGCAAATAATCAAATGACAACAATAAAAATTATCCAGATGCTATTACTTTATAAAATTTTATTATATCTAAATTTCCCTAAATATATCTAGATCTGGATTTTAAAAAATATCCAGATTGTCAGTCCTCGGTTGGCCGAGAATTTAGCCCGTGGCGTAAAGCATGCAGATCGGGCTACAACAGCACGTAGATCGGGTTTGCAAGTGCCACCGGCTATAAATAGTATTATTTTTATTTGTCTACGATTGACTATAAACAAGTTGAAGAAATATTTATTTTAATTGCAATTTAGTTGATCTCTCTCGACAGAATTAAGTCAAGCACCGCGTCATGGCATGTCATGTATAAAAAAAAAAATAAAAACCGCCATTGGCTATTTGTGAGTTAATTAATACAAACTCAAGTTATTTGTTCACAATGTTGCTATAACAACTGACTGTTAACTCATTCTTCTCTGCATATTTGACTTGCACTGCACCCCCCCCCCCCGTTTTTTTTTTCACTTTTAGCAGTTCATGGCCCATGGTCTATTGACACCCCCCCCCCAGCCGGTCTCTCGTGGCTCCCAGTGCAGTGTGAGTGTGTATGTATGTGTCTGTGTCAGTATGTTTATCTCTCCGTCTGTCCTGTCAAACACACACACATAGGCACATCTTGGACTCTTTGTTTGTTGACATGTTACAGCCAGCCCTCCCATCGGTGTGCAGTCTCTTGTCATTGCTTTTGGCGTCATCTGTTGACCTGGGTGTTTAGTGGCAAGAAAACAGACTTCTCCCTCCCCCCCTCACTGGGAACCACAAATTAAAAAAAAAAGACAAACTACAACAACAACAGCACAAAAAAAAACGCATTTATAAAAAAAAAAATGCTGACAACAAATACATGAATGTACTATTGTCTGTTTTTATCACAATTTGTTTGTTGTTGTTGTTGTTCTGTTTTCATTTATATTCTATGCTGGCAATAGTGGCGTTTGAGGAGGGGGGGAAGGAACAATGACATATAGCATTCAGTTATGGCTCTAGGCCCCGAATTCGACACTCGCCCTAGGCCCCACGCATTTATTCGTGATGCTAAGGCCGCCCCTGATGAGTGGGAGGCCTTTTCACCATACATCATGTTTCCTTAAGTTAAAATTTCTTTTTTTCCCCTAATTAGATTCAAACAGAGAAACTCAGATAATACAGTAATGTGCGAATGTACGCTCTGCTTACGAAGGGACGTATGGTCTTGTGGTAAAGCGCTTGGCTGTTGACCTGAGGGTTCCCTGGTTCGATCTCCGGTGAGGACCAATGAATATTTCAGGTCCCCGCTATCACTCCCGTGGTGCCTCCATGACCATTGCACTGTTGGCTATGTTGGGAACGAAAGAAGAATACCATAAAAACCCCTCCCATTAGTGGTTTATAGAGCTTTCATCTCATCCTTACAGGGCCTGCTTACATTTACAAACAGTATTTTATGATGCCATTTTATCATTTTATGTTACAACCACCATACTACATGGCATCTTGAAAAAAGGCGTATTATTTTATTACTATTGATATATGTATTTCATAATAAATATGATGACGTAAAACTTGAATCACAATGTTCCTCTTTCTAAAGACAGAACGAGACAATTGTGAATTGTCTGTCTCGTGACTTTACCTCAAGTGGGGGAGGAGTGAACAACGCTTTGGATTTCTTTGTCAACTTAACCTACAGCCAACAGCAGCTGAGACGCAAGAGTAGTGCACTGTGCAGTAAATATCAAGGTGGAAATTTTACTCCAGTATACAATGTCAAGTGTCATAGTCTTCTTTCAACATGTTATCACATAATATCAATATTTAGTCTGTGTATGCAGACCCGCCGAGAAAGGGGGGAGGGGGCAAATGCCCAGGGGCCGGGCGAGTTTTAGGGGCCCGGACTGAGCTGGCCAATCAACTTTTGAAAATATTATTATTAGCACGGTGGGGGCCGTGACAGCTCTGCCCAGGGGCCCGAAATTTCTGTCGGTAGGCCTGTGTGTATGAAAAACAATTGTTACACAGTTAATGAAGCTTAGGAAAACTTTTTTCATGGAAACAGAATTACAGAATTTAATTGGAAAACTGTTCAGTTTAATCATAATCTACCTGTTCAATGTAAATTTGAATTTATAACACTTCTTTCAACCATATTAATCTTTTGTGGTTTTTCAAGAATTATTTACATATTTAAGACATTTAACTAATAAAACCTCATGGATTAATTGAATAAAGCCGCAACCAAATTATCTGGGGCGCAAGGCAAACTTTGACAACTGGGGCCCTCTTTCCTCCAATAAAGAAAATAATAATTTTATTAGCAATGGGGTCATCCAAGGCTCGGGACCAAGGTGTTACTTCGGGTACAGCTTATGGGGGGGGGGGCAAGGGCGCATTGGAGTTTTTCCCAGTTTTCCTTGTTTTATATTAAGGACATACCAAAAAAAAATGACGCTTAAAATTGTAAAAATGGAAAGTCAATTTTGAGCACAATTTGTCTATTACCCTTATATAAAATATTTAATACTCTTACTTCAAGGACAAAAAAAAATTGAAAAAAAAAAACTAAGTCTATTTAATGCGAGTTTTTTTTATTTTATTTTCGCATTTACGTAAAACACTGAAAAATTGGGAAAAACCGTTAAAACATACAAAGTCGGTTGCCCCCCCTACACTGCCCCCAGACGTTAAACTTGCATCCCCTCCCTTCTCCAAGCCGTACCCGAAATGACACTCCATGCCGAGGTATAAACTTAGTGGCGCTTTCTCAGACTTTATTGGACCCAATTCTTTTACCAAAATGTGCTAAGATTACGCATGTTTACAATGATTTCGTTATTCTTTTTTTTTCTAAACTAAAAAAAAAATATTAAAGGATCATGGATGCGGTGGCGATAATTCCCTTCGCAAATGACGCCCTTGCTCGGGGTCCCTAATGATGTTTGGGGTGCGGCGGATCTGCCAATGCTTAACTTAAAATAATTTATTTAAAAAATTATCTTTGTTCACTCATTTGAAAAGGAATCTTTGATTTAAATATTATTTCTATATTTACCTCTTTTTTTGTTGTTAAAAGCTATTTGTAAGCCCATTCTTTTAATGTATGGATACCGTTCATCAAGGCCCCGAAGAAACGTACCCCAGTCGCGTCACTGAGGGGGTGGTGGATGCGAGGGGTGCGGACTGCACCGGGTGACAGCATTTTAGGGGAGCCACCAAAATGAACAGTTCTAAATTTTATAGTCGATATAACTCGGTATAGTCGGTTTTATAACCGATCTTAGCTAAAAACATGAGCAGTAGCCTAGGGTGCCACCATGCAGAGCAGCAGCACATGGCGCCACCATATAGAGCAGTAGCACATGGTGCCACCACGCAGAGCGTCTGGAGCTTAGGAAAATGAATACAGTTCAAAGCTGCTCGGATCCGCACCGTGGAACAACCAACCATAGTGACGCCACTCTCCTCAAGCATGTCTTTAATGTTTTTTTTTTTTTAATTTGTTAAAATTGGTTATTTAAGTTGGTTATAATTATGTGGACAACTCTTGCAGTAACATTTTAATTATTTCAGAAAAAAGAGACAAGTTGGGGTGTACAGCCACGACCAATCAGTCATACGTCACTTCCTGCTTGGGTTCCTTCAGCTCTGGCCTGGCACATATTTTCGGTCTGCACAATGAGAAAAAGTTGCCACTAGAGCTTCTAAGAGATGTAGCCTGCGAGTATGTAGCTTTGAATTAATACGTCTTTCAATTTTTTCCATGATATACGTTAGTGTGGATAGTTTTTTTCTAATGCATTCTCTAACGATGATAACTAAATATGCATCACATCACTTCACTTAAAAAATGTATTAATTTTTTTTATCACACATTTTTATATGCATTTGTACTTATTTACTTGTTCGAGTTATTTCCCAATAAACATTTTACATAAAATTGCGGAAATTCGAAACAAATTTATTTCAGCGTGCATTTTATTAGAATGATCTGAAGCTATACTTGTGTTGAAAAAAAAAATCTTATTCGTCTTTTGTAATAGGTGTACAATTTAGATTTTTTTTTAACTCCCAGAGTGCATCACAGAATATAAATTATATACAATGGGCATGGTCAATTTAAAATTATTTTCCGAAAGCAGCCATTTTTGTGTGTATTATTCTACTGTTTATTAATAATTAAATGTTACAATATTAAAAAGGAAAATAACACAAGTGGCAGCATTTTTAGTCACTGGTAGAATAAAATAGCGATGCGTTTTCTGTTTGAAATATATTGTGTGGTGTGCATCAAAAAAGTTCTAGCTGAACATGTAAAAAAAATCTTCCCTTGTACACTGGGGAAATTAGCCACAAGTATCTTAAATTACCCATGATTATTTCTAATTTAATTTACTTTCCTCAGCGTCATACTTCAAACAACGTTATGTCTAAGAGACTCTTTCACTGCCTGTGATGAAGAAGTTCAGACCGTGTTGGTCAACTATTACTCTCTTTTTACAAATGAGTCCTGCATCGCTAAATTTGGACAAATCAGCGGGTAAGCGCATGAACATTGTCAGTCAAATTTAAAGGGGGGAAAAAAGAACTTTCCTTTTTGTCTTTGCTGAAGATAAAAAGGGGGGAAAAACCTTTGTCAGATCTGGAATTTTCGACCTAAATGTACAAAAGTGAGGAATCTCTGAACTGGGAACTAAATAAAAAATACATAGGTCCATAAGCCCATTTTTTCCCAATATCTAGCCTACTATATGAATTATTTCTCGTGTCAAAATCAGGGCCGCCGCTAGCACATTGTGGGCCCTGAAAAACCTCTGACAACTTGGGTTCCTTCCCTCTTCTAAACAAGCTGTCATTTCAAACCATATTATTCTATTGTGTTTAAGACATATGACTATCGTAGTGTGATATAGGCAACTGTATTGAATGCATGAGGGCATGTGAACGACAGGCAAACGTTTGCACGGCTGTTTGTATTTACATAAATGTATTGAAATGATTTTAGCTGTATGATTTCAGCAAGCAAGTTACAGCTTAAAAATAATATTTTATGTTGTTTCCATTGCCTCTAATTGTTTGTTGTCATTATTTCATTAACATGCTAAGTATACTTAATATGTATCTTAGACATGCTTATTTCAAAGCTGCTTTTTAATTATGTCCTTGAAAGGAATAAAGTAAAAATGTATACAAAGAAAATGATTATTATAATGATCATAGAGGTACAATCATAACAAAACATAAACAAGGGGATAAGCTATTGCATTTAGATAAGCCTCCATACATGGGCGTATTCAGGGGGGGCAAGATAATGAAAAAATGTCATATAAGAGGGGGGCATTTGCTCCCCACCCCCCCCCTTACATTTAAAAAAAATGTCATAAAGTTGTTATTTGCCCCCCCCCCCCGGAAAATGTTTGCCCCCTGGAAAAATTCCTAGCGACGCCCATGCCCCCATACACTACAAAAACACACGAACGGTCTTTTTGGTAGGCCTACTGAGTAGCAACTTACGCGTAGACAGTCTTTAGTTACTTTCAAACTGAAAACATGCTTTGCTACTTGCTACTTGCTACGTACGACAACTTATAGACCTGCATTCTTTTGTACACTAAAAACTTTTTTACGCCCCTGAACCGAAGTAAAATGTTTCATAGACATCGACTAATTAAACGGCGGGCACATCGTATGACACTAAGTTTGGTTTCAGACAGTCCTATTACCACCCCCATGTTGTCGTAGTTGTGTTGTTGTTTTTTGTTGTTGTTGTTGTTGTTGTTGTTTACAATTTGACAGACACATAATTTTATCCCCACTCTCTTTCAGTAAATTCTTTGAACCTGGGCCTTCAACAAATCATGATGTGCCCCTGATGTTAGGTGTAAGGTCCAGCCTTGAGAAAGGAGGTTGGAGAGTAGGCAGGGGCGCCGAGAGCCATCAAGAGCCCCAGGGCAGGACATCATTGCCGACCCCTTAATAAACAATGAGTCGTGAAACAATTGACATGGTCTGGGCGGCCGGGCCCCTTTACAGATGCGGGCCCCCTGGCAATGACCCCCCTGCCCTCCTCTCGGCGTGCCTGAGAGTAGGGACTAATATCACACAATTTACTCGAACAGAAAGTCCTTAACTGATGACTGCATTATTGCGGAATGACAGTCAATGAGTGGGTGAGGCGAGGATGAAAATAAGATATGTTTTGAACGCCCATTCGTTTCTTAATGTTTAATGAAAAATGACTCATGATGTAAATAAAGGATCCAGTTTCATTGCAGCAAAACTAAAACATAATTTAAAAAGAAAATGAAAATAGATTGGGCATCCAAGGCTCAGGGCCATGATATGTATACCCATTACCGGTTGCAACCCCCCCTCTTCCACCCCATGTTGCTGGTGGCCCTTATAATATTATAAATGATTGCGTGATTGAGTGCATGTCAAAGTTGGCATGTGGTTCGCTAATTCACGGTGAACTTAATGAAAAGATATACATGTATTCTGTTAGATCGACTCACCCGGAAACAGTTGTGGACAAATGTGCCAAAGAAGCAGCGGAGACGATGCCACCAAATCAACATAAACCTGTTTCACTTCGTGACTTTCTGATACTGGGACTGAGGACTGATTGCAGGTGAGATGATTGGTCGGTATGGTGTGAGGACTGATTGCAGATGAGATGATTGGTCGGTATGGTGTGAGGACTGATTGCAGGTGAGATGATTGGTCGGTATGGTGTGGTGACAGATTGCAGATGAGATTATTGGTCAGTATGGTGTGATGACAGATTGCAGATGAGATGATTGGTCGGTATGGTGTGAGGACTGATTGCAGGTGAGATGATTGGTCGGTATGGTGTGATGACAGATTGCAGGTGAGATGATGGGTCGGGGTATGGTGTGATGACAGATTACAGGTGAGATGATTGGTCGTTATGGTGTGATGACAGATTGCAGGTGAGATGATTGGTCGGTATGGTGTGATGAATGATTGCAGATGAGATGATTGATCGGTATGATGTGATGACAGATTGCAGGTGAGATGATTGGTTGATATGGTGTGAAGATTGATTGCAGGTAAAATGAACGGTTGGTATGGTCTGAATACTGAATAAGGTCAAATGAACGGTGGGCATGGTATGAGAGCTATCCAGATTTCGATTCCTGTTGTGTAGAGTATGTTCATATGTGCTAAATTTCCATTCAGAACCCACCCTGTAAGATACGGTTGCTATGGCCGTGAACTTGGTAACATCACCAACTTTAGAGACTTCTGGCTGTCCTTGACCTTTGACCAGGCTAACGCCATGGCATCACAGAAAACATATTGTGATCAAATAGAGAGTAAGTGTTTGATTGTCAATTGAGCATATTATTGTTGTCATTATATAATTTTAAGCACTGATAAAACATGTAAGTTACATTCATTCAGAACGTTTGCAGAATGACATGCATGGAGTTAGATTAATTGAAATATATCCAGTAGTTTAGGAAAAGATAAGTAGATATATTGATCGACAGACTGACATAGAATTATTGACTTATTGATGATCCTTCTGTAAATTTGTGACATTTACAAGTTTGTTTTTTTTTAATTTCTTAAGGATTTGATTTCATGTTTTTTTTTAATTGCAGCCACAGTAATCAGTAAAATCAATGAGGATTGTTTCAGCCAAGCGCATCCCAATCTGGCAACATGCGAAATAGGTTTTGGTCGTGAGCTGGAGGCCATCAGGGATGAATGGTTTGGAAATTCAAATCTAGATGGTCTAGAACTACAAACTTTAGCCTGCAGGTAGGTCGGTGGTTGTGTCTTTGATTTTTAACAATGAGACTGATGGAATATATCTACAATATCCTTATTTCTTGAACGTATTTTTTTTTTTGTATTTTTTTTTAATAATGTCAGAAGTTCAACCTTGTTTTTAATCTGTTTTGGCTTCATCATTTACCAATACCATTTTCTTGACTCAAAGATCTTGCACAGATGCGCCACGATTATATAGGCTCCCCGAGTGGTGCTGCCAACAGCTAGGAGGGGGGGCAGCAAAATGTTTGAGAGGGCCCCGCCTAAAACGAAACCCCCCCTCAAGTTGAGACCTCTTAAAAATAGGCTACAGCATTTGTACAGTTTTAGTGTCATTATTGTTATATACAAATTCCTTATGAATTAATACATGTGCATAATAAGGGCTTGTCCATTAATAACGGAGGGATGGTCTGAAAATTTTGACAGTTATTGACATTTTGGAGGGGGTGTTTGGTTTGTTGACTAGCTAGTACGACCAGACCTCCATAATTGGCGGCGCACAGCGCGTGACTGTCATGCCGATAGCGCGTTGGGGTGAGTTTAGCCACAACATCTGCCGCCATGGATGATAACATACATCATTTGCGTGGCTGTGCATCTAACGGTATGGCCGCTCATTTATGTGCTTAGGGCAAATGTGAATCTCCGATCAATGAAATAAATGTGTGGTGTCTAAAATATTAATAAGGTGCATTTGATATGAATATTAGCATATAGTATACTAGTAAATAATAAATTAACTCCCTTAGACCTATTTTAAGCTATTACATTAAAAAATGTTCTAATAGAATTAGTCTGAGTATTCTGTCATATATCTCTGTCTCAGCGTCTCATTCAGTAATCTAAAACTGGTACTATATGTTTTAGATGTAAATATTCCAACAGTTAATTGTGGACGCTGATATGATCTAACGAAACCATTCATTTTGTTAACCGACAACACATTTCTTAAATTAATTTTATTATTTCATTTTCAGCTATACTACTATTCTAAACTTAACAATATATTATTATTTGATTTAAAGATACTGTAGACTGTCGACTATATTGCGCGATACTTTTTTTATATTTGTAGAATTAGATTTAAATGATTACAGTTTGGGTGCAGAGTTTGAAGATTGTTATTTAACGTCATATTTGGGGAGGGGGAATATTTTGTTTATTATTATTTTTTTATAAGTTGGTATTTTAGGGGAAAGGGGGGGGGGTAAAAATTGTCGTAATTTTACTAGTGGGGATCACGGAAAGTTTGACACTTGATGACAAGGGAGGGAGGGTGATGTCTGAAAAGTGCTAAACTTATTTTTTTAAAAAGTGTGTATTTAGATAGCTCATAGGAGAGCAATGCAGATTTCAAATGCAGACATTGTTTGTTTCTATTTCAAAACAGAACATCCGTTGCACGTGCCGCCTGCTTAAATCACGCCATGCAACCTTGTGGGTCGGAGGTCGCAAGTATCATGGCTGTCAGCGAAATGGGAATCCTCCCTGACATTTGCAGACAACTTCTCGTCCCTGAAACATTCACACAGGATCTTAAAAACAAATCTGACCCTGACCTTGCTAATGACCACGTAACCCTCAACTCAAACATCAATCGTATCAACGGCGATAGCAGCACCGCCGCCGCGACTTCTACTGCTCATGGCCTCTTTAGACCGGGGCACTCTACTCAGATATTGGCACAGCGATCAACAGTTCCAACGAAAACAGTTACGACCGCCAGAGCTGGTGCAATCACGGTGACTTCTCGCCCTACCACCCAACATTCAAGTCAAGCAGATAGCACTTCTACACTAAAGACAGATCATGGCAAACATCAGCATAACTTTTCTAATACAACCAGGCAACAAAAGCATATCAACAATGGGGCTAATTGTGGCCAGTTATGTTTCCTTGTGATGGCTTTTCTGTCATTTGTTTGGCTTGCTTTACGCGTCTAATTAACTTAGCTAGTAGAATCAATAAGATGCTGTTATTGTTATTACTATAAAGAAATTTACGGACACCTAAGCCAGCGTTTTGATTAGAAGATGAAGAAAGATATTTTACGTGTTTATTTACCATCTCTTCCTTTGAAATAAATTTAAACCACTGAGGCTAGTTTGCTTTAAACTCTTTTTCGATTTTAAAAGAAAACCAAATTTCAAGTTATCAAGCATTTCAGAATATTTGTACGAAGCAATAGAGTTTATATAATTTGTTTTTAAATCCAGCTTTTATATACTTCTCCGCTCTATATGTTTACGTGTATGTATATATTGTAAACTCTCTTTCTCTCAGCACATCTACTTTTTTTCAATTGTTTTTAATGTGATGACATTAAAACACACACAAAAGGTCTTCCCTAGGTGTTAGAAGGGAACGCACATACTCTGTATATCAATGTCTTAGCAGCCATATTTTTTTATTGTTTGTTTTTAATACTTTGTATAATTTATGTTATATTTTTTGTTTGATCTATACCTGCTATATATATTGTTTATTTATGTTGTCTTTACAATATGGCCGAATCTATCAAATAGTTACTGTAGCATTAGGCATAGGCCCATTTCCTGAATATCTCCAGATGTACCGTGAGTGTTCTCAAAAAGCGTGTGTGCCGATTCTAGAAAGAGAAAACTGCAGCATCGGACTTTTTTTTCTGATCCCAACCAATCACCACCTTAAACTTTCTTTTCTTGACTAATTAAAATGTGGTCCTGTTAAAACTGCGGTAATCTCTCCTTATTTCACTTTCAAAAGTCCCAGTTTGGGAACAATTTAGTTGAGCCCTCCAGGTGGCAATGTTTTGTGTAAATCTGTAAAACTGTGAGTAGATTATCAATACACTTCCAACCCCCCCCCCTCCCATACCCACCACCCGTTTTTTTGCTTATTTCCATGTGTGCTAATGGGCCAATCGGCAAAAGCTCGAGAATAGATACTATGTATTTTCATTTGTTTTGGCTGCAAAGCAAAATATATTTTCCTTAGTCTGTTTAATTATTAGCCGTTAAACTGTCTTTTTTTTTAAAAATATATATTTGTACTGTCTTATTAATGTTGACTTTGGAAATTTTAAAAAATGAAGCTTTAATGAAATTATGTTAAGAACAGGAGTAATTGTACTGTAATACTATTCCGTGACTTTGTTTTATTTATTTGTTCTCATAAATCTTGTACTGGTATTGAATGTAAGTATATGGTCTGGAATTAAACAGTGACGGTTCGCGTCTGGCTCTTAGAACTGTAGCCAACCCTTTTTTTTTTTACTTTATATTATCAATACCATTTAACATATTGAGTCGTTTTTTTTTTGTTCTTGAATCTTTCTTTATACTTGTAAATATATCGCCCTTAAGGTAGATGTCTCAGCCATCATTCAGTTTATCTTTTAAAAATACGAAACTCTTTGCATGGAACTGTGTATTTCACACTGTTTGGTCTCTGCGTGCATGCTCACAACTCACGTAGCTGCACGCGGGGCTGCAAGAAAAAATAGAGAGAGCACTGTCGCTCGCGCAGTGCCGACATATTTTTTTTTTGTTTTTTTATGAATAGATAGATCAAGCTTGAATTGCAACATTTTAGCTTTAAGTTAGAATAGTGAGTTTGAAGTATTTTTTTTTATTCTGATCTTTTTGATTTTATCAGGTTTCTGCATGCATTATCTTTTTACACAAGCAGCACCCCACACACACACATACACACACACTAAGTTTAGATACGAGCAGCCAGTTCTAGTGTAATACTTGCATGGGTATTATTAATTACTTGTTGAATTGTCTATATTCATGTAATATGTATTGTAGTAATGGTGCGCTGCTTTATCCTAATTTATGCCACAATTTTTTAAACTATTAGTTTAAAAATTTTACTTCGAAGAATTGAATGTTGTATTGTATCAATTACATATCATACCTGTAAATGAAAGAATAAAAAAAAAAATTCTTAATTTGTTCACATTACTTTGTTGGTTTTTTTTAAGTGTATGTATAGAAGTTAGTTGGCGACCTTTCACAAATGCACGCAATAATTGGGGGGGGGGGGTAATTTTTGTTTATCAAGCACTGCTTTATTTATTTTAAAAGACAGTATCCTAATGTACAAAACTTTTAGATGTCCCCCCCCCTCTCTCTCTTTCTCTCTCTCTCTTTCTCTCTCTCTCTCTCTCTCTCTCTCTCTCTCTCTCTCTCTCTCTCTCTCTCTCTCTCTCTCCAATTAAAGCGGGCAAGTGAAAGAAACTGAGTCCTCAAAGTGACACGACCAGGTGTCACGACACCCACTGCCAGGCGAGTCTTTAAAAAACGTCCCAGTCTTCATGATTCAGTCACAGATGAATAGTTTTTATTGACTCGGTTTCTTGTCTGGAATGGGCTGGTTTGATTGGCCTATGTGTATGGTGTTGGCATGTGTGTGTGCGTGTGTTGCTCTGGAACTGTTGGACTACACAACTTTGAAGTCAAGGTAGGTCTACAGTTGTGACTTTACATTTTTTTGGCAGATTATTCCATTAATATTTCATTGCCTCAATAGTTGTTTCACTTATTAAGCTTATGTAAAATATTGTAATAACCTAATCAGGTTCAGAGGCGGCCTTATGCGGGAAGGTGGTGGGGGAGAGGCAAAAGTGGGGCCTTCTGCAAGAACCACATGACGCGCCGAGGAGATTAGTTTATTTTACAGCGATGAAAGAATATCTTATTGCGACCCCCCCCCCCCCCCAAATCGCATCGTGTCATGGTCGCCACAACTAAAAGTCACCACTAATTGGTTAATAAATAGAAATAGCTCCAAAAGATTAACGTGAGAATGATTTAATTATAATTACTTTTAACGGCGAGGAGGGGGGGGGGATTATACTCTTTGTTTTACGATTCAAATAAAATATAACACAATCCAGTCCCTCCCCCCCCCCACCCCCATTTCTGATAATATGACAGAGATCGACACCTACTTCGAAAAAAATTTAGGTATTTTATTAATTTAAAAAAAAATAATAATAAATTGTGCGTTAATATAAAAGACTTCAGCTACCACTATAACCCCAAATATAACGGATTTCAAAAATGAACAAAAAATGGATCCAGTCAATCGTTATATATATATATATATATATATATATATATATATATATATATATATATATATATATATATGTCAGCTGCCCCTATATTTAATACTAAAAAAAAATACTAAGTTATCTAACACACACGGTCTGAGTTAACTTTGATACCCACTGTTTTCATTTATTTCCCATATCAGCAAACTGAACTGTGATTCAATTCTTTTCTTTTACATTCAGAATTCATTATTGTTAGACTCAAAAGAAATAAAAGAAAGTTGGTTCTTAAAATACAAAAAAATATCATTGATCTTACTCCATTTACCACCCCACCCCTCATCGAAAAACTGGTATAATTCCTTTTTAATAATAATCGTTTTTTTTTTTAATTCATTGTTAGACACATAATCGATCAAACTTCCGACACTCTATTATCAAGATATCGGTATTGATTTTTTCTCAGTATTACGAGCGTTGTGTACATAAACACAAGAAACGTGTTATCAATGTCCAGACAACTCTATTGTCCTTTAAGTCTATTGTGTACATTTATATTTTTTTCTCCAACAAATTCTAATTAGTCAGAGAGGGTGGGTGTGAGGGGAGGGGGGGGAAGCTTTAGGAGATTCTTTTCTCACCTGGTTGCTACAAGACTTACATGTCCTTCTTTAACGTACTCACCCATTGCCTCACGATTGGCCACAATAGATTAATGCTCAATAAATATTAAGCTTCCTATTTTTCTCCGAGTCGTCACTAAAACTGTTTGTCTAGATATGTTGTAGTCTAGCTATCAAAATACAGAGATATACTAAATACATAAACCCATTGTCTATTACTCATAGTGATGTATCAACGAAAGACTGTGGCTCTAAACGCTTCATAAAGCAAAGTAATAAGAGTTCATCGGGGAAGATGAAATGTTTCCTGTGCGTGATGAGATGAAATCTCTTAGATCTAATAATGGGGCCGTCCATAGAGTACGTCACGCTATTTTTGACGATTTTTTACCCCCCCCCTCCTCCCCCCTGTCACAAAGTGTCACAAATTTCGGGACCCCCCCCTAAAGTACGTCACACTTTCGAAAAAAAATTTTTTTATTAAGAACTAATTAAAATTTAATCGAAAACTTAAATCGCACTTCACTATTAAACTGCCTTAAAATATAAATATTAAAAGAACTATCAGATTATTAAATGAGTTTAATAGTAGAATAACTAATTGTCAATAGTTGTATCAGTTATTCTTTGAAACAGTAACTCAATCAATTAAATTTGAAAAAAAAATGCAAAAATTAGATTGACAATGATATAATAAACATCATTTATCTGCTACCTATTCATTTACAATGGGTGAGGTGAACTTTGAGATAATCTTCCGATTATGCATTCTATTGACACAGGATAAGAAGTAGATTAGCGAAACTTGACCTCAACCAGTGATTAAATAATAAAAATGGAAACAAAACAATATGACTAAAAAAGGACTAGATTGACAAAGTATGTGATCAGCTCTTGTGCTGACATCATCCATCCATAGTGGAGTGAGTGTTCATCCATAGTTAAGACTGACATAAATCTTTCCCCTCATCGTTTCCTGGAAGGATAGTTGCAGACAGATCAACTTCATCCTCATCTAGCCACTCAACATTCTCTGAATGTGCATTTTCCATTCTGCCAATAATTGCCATGAGTTCTCTTTGCCTTCTAGCAGCGATTCTCAAAGGACGAATGCGTTTTATCTGAGTTGATTCTGGAAAATTTGGGGTTGGCACATTCTCCTAGGAGACGGGTGGTCAAGTGGTATGAGCGCTCGACTGTCGAGCGGAGGGTCCCGGGTTGGAATCTCAGTGAGAACCTTAGGACTTTTTCAGGTCCTGGTGAAAGTTCCCACGTCCACCCAGCTTTAAATGGGTACCTGACTTTATGTTGGGGGAGTAAAGGCGGCTGGGAATTGTGCAAACCACACAATCCCTTCATATGCCTAGGTTATAGAAACAGATGAATTCTACACTTCATCTGCCCCAATGGCCCTTTAGGGCTAAGGAAACTTTACTTTTTTACATTCTCCTGCGCCCGAGCTCTGTGTTATCCTGTATGTTTCTTCAACATTGTTTATGAGGCAAAGTATAAGTGACACACTTTGCGAATTCGATCATGTATGCTGGTCTGCAAAGATGGACAATACAGATCATATGGTTGCACTTTAAAAACTCCTGCTGGTCTTGGCATAATGTCATCAAATTTGAGAGTTTGTGGCACAAACAAACAATGAAGGAAATGTATGTGCATCTGCATCTGCTCTTTCTGAAGCTGAGTCCATCAGTTGTTTGGTTGATTGGGATTGGATTTGGAGGAGGAAATAATCTCGAAGGTAAAACGTTGAAAAATGAGCTCCGTACTTTGGCGCAACATTTTATGTCCTGACATTTCACAATTTGAGTGAAGTATTGGCTGGTGAGAACATGGTGGTCAAACAATTCTTATCCTTCGACATCAGTCCTGCTGCATCCAATTCAGATTTCTCAGGGTTGATATATTCTGCAACTGTTGGAAATTGGTCAACAATCACATGCGACCAGATTTCAGCTAAAGTTTCACCTGCAAACTTGAAGTTTGTTCTTTCCAAATCCTCATTTATTGTTCTGCACTGCGAATCAAAGTGAATGCCATAATGTTCGTTTGGCAATATGACACCAGACATTCGCTGCTAAATGGAGCCATTCGATGTTCCACGCGATTATAAGCACTTCTTCCTGGTGCACTGGTTGCAAGGAATAAGGCATCAATATTATTTTAACGAAGTGATGGATTGTAACTTCAATTACGGTAATTTTTTGTATTATAATACAAATTCCAAATTTCTTTATCAGTGATATAATTATGCAGCAGACAACAAAGAAATAATAACACTTCCGTAAGGCTACTGATAAAACAAGGCTTTGCAACAGTTTATTAGCGGTCCTAACTAGCATGAGGAATTGTGAACAACACATTGAAAAGATATGCATTTCATGCTATTTTGACATAAAACTAATTCAAGTGTTTCACAATTTTTTTTGAAAATTATTTTTAAAACTATTAAGTTTTACTGAAAAAATAAAAAAATTAAATTAGAAATAAAATTAAAAATATATTAAAAATGTGACGTCACACTTGGCCTGACCTCCCCTCCCCCCTGTCACAAACTGTCACACTTTCTTATACCCCCTCCCCCCCCCCTTGGAGCGTGACGTACTTTATGGACGGCCCCTAAACCACTAATGGGACGGTTTTATGGTGCCCTTCTTTCAACATGACCATAGCCAATAGTGCAATGGCCATGTAGCGGGGTCTTTAGCTTTGACTTGAAATATCCCTTGGTCCTCACCGGAGATCGAAACAGGTATCCTTAGGTCGACAGTCGAGCGTTTTTCTGTAGCCATAGCCTAAGGGATAATGTGGCTAGCACAACAGCCAAATGCCATCACACACACATATATATCTGTGCCGAACCTAGGGATTTGGGGGCCCGGGGGCTTGGCCTCTTTGGGGGCCCCTGCATTTTGACATTCCACCATGACATGAGATAATGTACTTAATATTTAATGTAGAGAAATATTTGTGACCCCCCCCCCCTTTCAAGCTGGTGCCCGGAGGGACTTTCTAATTTAGACCCCCCTCCCCAGGTACGCCTCTGATATATATATATGTGTGTGTGTGTGTGTGTGTGTGTAAGAGAAGCTTGGTAAGGCTATTCCTGCTTAAAATGCTTCAGTTGTCTTTCAGTTCCAGCATTTAGCACCCAACTATGGCCAAAGTCCAGCTTGCCGCCTTTATCACCACGAATGTAGACAACAAATCGATCAATGAAAGTTTCCTGTCATCGTGCTCCAATATGTTGTCTAAAATGTTTTATACTGATGTCCAGGTAAGTATCTCAAAAGTTTTCTAAACGTGGAAATAATTCAAATATGTCTGATATATCACCTGTGGATATTTTTTGGTTTTTTTTATGCATTTGTAAGTTTTAAAGCTGAGCCCTTTTTTTTTGTTGGCATCACAATCCCGACAATCAAGAAGCCCACAAAAGCCAAGAATGGCTATGATTATATATATATATATTAGGGTGTCCCAAAAAAATGAAGTTTTGAAATGTTGATGTCTCACCCCACAGAATATGTCTGTATGGTAACAGTAGTTAACCTGCAAAATTTCAGCTCATTTGGACAATGTTTAGAGGTCCCCCAAGAGGTTTAAAGTTCCAGATTTTGGTGTAAAATCATTCGCGGTCAAATCTAATACAGCGTTAATGTTGCATTATATGCGAAACTGATATATTAAGTAACAAATTGATGCTTAGTATTATTTATAATATTAAATGAAACAAAATATATAAATCTTGAATGGTTTATATTTTTAAATTTGAAATTTAAGTAAAAAATTATGAAAAACAAAGTTTTATTCATTTTGTCAAGTTAATTCTTGAATCAATGTCAATCTGCTTGAAAAATAATAATAATAAGCAATGCAAATAAGCATTCCTGCTATTTATTTTGTACTTTGTACTGTAGGGTAGACAAAAATTTTAAAAAGTTCTTCAAATTTAAATTTTAGCCAGCTGTTCACGATTACACTCTGCAAAATTTTCCCGATGTTTTTCAACCACTTGGAGCAAAAATTGTCTTTGTTCTTCATTCTTGGTGATACTGTCATTGAAATTTTGTATCAATGCTACACTCCGCTCTGCAGAGTCATTGATACAAGCCAGATTCTTTACAAAATCTGCTGCAACTTTAAAAGATGGTGTATCTGACCAGGCTTCAACAGGAACATCTAGAAAACTGGCATCAATGTTGGATGTTTCAAAAAATGTGGTAGAAGCAAGCAAATCAACAACACTTTTTGATTGCATTGTCCGAACAAGGCCAATTTTTTCTTTGTCTGACAAAAGGGTTTAAAATAACGCAAGCGTCGACAGTTCCGGACTCAAGTACCATGAGTGACGCACCATCATTTTCAATCCAGTCGATCGAAGAACAGCATCATCATATTCGTATAAATGCTTTATCAACAAGATATCACTCACAGGTGCATCTGCGGTGAGCCTGCATGAAAACCATGATTGAAGATAAACACATATGGTAAACCGATTAAAGCGCTGATTACCTTGTAATTCTCGAGCTGTTAACTGAAAGATGGTTTCATTGCCTGCAAACAATAGATCGATTTTCAATGCATAGATTGCTTTCGCAATCCACCTGCCCTATGTAGGGCACCAGGTCTGCGAATGCTGACATCAACCTCCAACCCAACCATTTGTGCAGCAAGCAGAAGAAATTCCGAATAATCATCACATGAATGACTGACCTCAAGTTGACATTTAATAAATTCTTTAATCGAATCAGACACGATTATCAAAGAGGCGGATCTGGCTTCGGGTGTGTGGTTTAATTCTGGCCATTTTTCTCGAAACCTCTTAAAAAGCAAAATCTCTGGTCCAGTAGATGGTCCAAGACAAACATTGAATGGATCGAAAAGGAGTACTTCCAACATGTGATGACGGCATGCCATCCATAATAGATTACGTCCCAGGGCTACTTCTAACAGAGTGCAAGCTCCATTGAGTCTTCCAGTATTGGAAGCCGTAGTGTCGAAGCACATGCCGATGACCATAGATTTGCACTTCCATGATTTGATATGTTCATATACTGCATCAGCAGCTACCCATCTTGACCCTGATGCTAACTTGGGAACACCAAGAAGCTTTTTAGTGCCATCGACAAGTGACGAGAGCAGGACAGGTAATCGATCGCCGTTGTTGGTAACATGTCCGGTAACATCGAGCAATGGCTTACCATCCCAATGTACAATTGATTTTGAAGGAATATAGTCTTCTTTTATAAATGCTGCAGTTTGTTGACAACAAAGCTTGCGATGACAATGCATTGTGCTCTTGGAAAATACTGTGTCAGATGTCGGAACACCAGCTTCGTTGAATGCGGATGCAAGTATTATTTTTTGATTTTCTAATGCTGGTGTTCGTTCTGTTTATCACTGCAGAAACTTTTGGTGATATGATGCCTGACAATTTAGCATGCTTAGTTTAAAAAAATTAAATCTTCAAAAAATATGCACATTGCTTAAATTTTGCACATTAGGTATTTTATATGTTTTCTAGCTTTTATTACATTTTTTAATTAAGAATCACACAATTTCAACTCTAGTTAATGATAGCAATGAGATAAATATAAGTATATTTAAACTTAATTTTATTCAACTATGGCATGCAAAAACTGCAAATTATTTGAGCCATGATTCGTCTGGATTTTTATGTTGGCCTAATACTGGAATTTTAAAAGCTCTTGGGGGACCTCTAAATGTTGTTCAAATGAGCTACAACTTCACCAATTCATTCATTGTACCCAAGAGACACATTTCAGGGGGTGAGACACCAAAGATTTAAAAAAAAAATTTTTTCGAGCATTCTTGGGACACCCTAATATATATACATACATGGGCGTCGCTAGGAATTTTTCCGGGGGGGGGGGGGGCAAATAACAACTTTATGACATTTTTTTAAATGTGGGGGGGGGGGGGAGAGAGCAAATGCCCCCCTATTAAATGACATTTTTTCAAAATGTAGGGGGGAGGGGCGAATGCACCCCCATGAATACGCCCATGTATATATATGTCCTTTTTCTTTTTGAAGGGTAATGTCTGTGCATTTCTTTCTATCCACTATAGTATATATAACTATCAATTAAAATAAATCAATTATACCGCAATGTCATTTGACAACTTCCAGATTTTATATAGTAATAAAAACAAGCAATTAAGCCTGTTCCATTCTAGACACAGGACGTGTTAGCGCATTTTCATGTTATGTATCAGTACGGTTGTTAGCTTTCAGTAAATATTTGGAAATTTTGGAAATGTTTATAAATTCTATTGTGTAATGCATATATCTGTAAAAAAAATATTATAAAGACTATCTTTATATTTGAAAAAAAAATTATTTTCTCTTAAATCTAACTACAAGTGGTTTGTGGTTACTGAAATAGGACTCATAATTGAAAACATTCGAAATTGTAGTCATTTAATCGTCCGAAAACTCCGTCAATTGTTGCATAGCTCTGATACTTTCAATTAAACTCAGAACACAAGCTTACTATTTCATTTGATGAGTTTCTTAATAAATCTTGGTGAAACTACGTGCTGCAGTATTTCGCACCAAATGAATGGGTTATTGAACGTACCAGGTGTATATATAATATATAAGCCCCTTAGGAGCCCTGAAGCCCGGCCCTCAGAGGTCCTATCGCGAAATGAACTTTTGATGTACACATGGCAGGCCAAGACCTACAAAATGATATATACATCATGGGTCTAGGACTTATGGTTGCTGAGATATAGGGCGCTCCATTATTAATATAGCTTATATAGTAAAAAACGGTACTTTATAAGGCCCCTTTTACGGCCCTGAGAGGTCAGATCGCGAAATGGAAAAAGTCATTTCTTGGCAGGCCAAGACCTACAAATCGATATATATATCATGGGTCTAGGACTTATGGTTGTTGAGATCTAGGGTGATGACAGACAGACAGACAAAACGGGGACAATAGAGCATTTTTTTTTTCGAAAATGCTCTAAAAATAGAGACGTGCAGTACCAACATTTAGGCGCGAAAAGTCATGAAAATACAGCAAAATTAAAATGGCTCAATGAAGATTCGCATCTGTCCACCCGTCATAGGGTCACCATGAAAAAACTGATTACGATTAGATTTTATTATACATTAATCATAGAAAGAGTTCAATGAGGGGCTGACGCATTTATGTACCAATAATGTCTCTAGATGACGCCCTTAATTAAGTAATTTCAATTTAACTTATAGAGCTATTTTATACATAAAATGAGTTTAGTTGTCCAGTGTCTGGATATAATCTTACCAGGCGACATACTTGCTTGACCGTATGACACAATGTCACCATATTACTTTGTTAAAGTATGCCCTGGAGGGATGTGTTAAGCTCACACGGAAATATTTGTTATATAGGTTATAAATACTAGGTTCATTGTATCTCACAGTACGTTAATTTGTTAAAGTATGCCCTGGAGGCAATATGTTAAGCTCACACGGAAATGTTTGTTATATAGTTTATCAATTCTAGGTTCGTTGTATCTCACAGTACGTTACTCTGGAGCTCCAAACCAACGTTTTCATGGTGAGGGCCGCCTCCACTGCCCCTATGCTCAACCTGAAGCTCTTCCACAACTCAGATAAGGTGGACAACAGCACAAAACACGATCTGGCCAAACAGGTGGCCATCTACTTCGCCAAACAAATAAGAATCCCAGAAGACAGGTAATAATATCGGCCAGGAGAACATTTTAGTTCACTTCCCCCCATCTTATGATTTTTAAGTCCTTTTTTGCTTTTAAAGATTTTGTGGAACCATTTTATTTAATTCAAATGGGGCAAATGTACACTAATTTTAAGTTAACTAATATCATTTTATTATAAGATTATAAACCTGTGAGTATTAGGAAATATTTGTGACTGTCAACAATAAAAAAAATGATAAATGAAATGAATTTTTTTTGTTTCTTTTAGGTATATTAGGGTACATTCATATTTAAAATGTAATTTATAGACTTTCATGGGCCCCTGTAGGTACATGGGCTTTAGACTAAATGCCAGTTTTAGACTAAATGCCAGTTAAAGAGTTTCTTTTATAAATTGATAACATACATGTATTTTGATTTGACATTGGTATCAAAAAAAAAGAAAAAACAGAGATTTCAACTCTAACATATACATGTATACATATATATATATTCAGAGACAGTTGTTTCAAAAATATTTAAACAATGTTATGAATGAATTTATATGATATTTACTTTTATAGTACAAGATTTGAGAGTAATGTAATATAAATCTAAATTATATTACATGAGGTTGGTTTAAACTGGTGAAGAAACAATTTTTCACAGATCTTATGTCTTTAGTACATGTTGTAATTTACTACTGGCACTATGAAAATTAATTATTATGACTTCTTTTTTCCTTATCCACACAGGGTGCTGGTATTATTCATTGACACAAGACTATGTAATTCTGATTAATCAAAGAAGACAACGGATACTTGACTTTTCTGTATTATACTTTAACCTATGTATATGAATGTGTCTTCTACAGTACTTAGTGAAATGAAATTATATTGTCATGTATAGCATTTGTCATATTTCATAATCTCCTTACCAAACATTTAACTTAAAAAGTTTCACTGAAATATTTTATAATGCATATAATGTGATTTATCCATTCAAAATGTAAGACGTTTTTTTTAAATACTGAGATATTGATAGGTAAATAAAAAAAGTATTCGTAAAAAAATGCCATTCCATGTTTTAGAACAATTTTAATTCTTCACATAATTATAATACAGTTAATGAATATTCATTCAAGCGAAAAATAAAACTTATTGATACATAAATAAGCTTACGATTTTCAAATATGTTTGATTTTATTTTATTTCAGTAAAATTATCAAAGAAATTTATTAATGAGCGAGAAATGCAGATAGATATGATTTAATCATTCGCTGTAGTGTAAGTTTAGAATATGAAACTTATTTGTTTTGAAATAATGTGTCAACCAAGTCACATGTACATGAAGCAATAAATAAATATTTAATTTTAAAATACATCTAGAAATGAAAAGTTACATGAAATGAGAATAACATTAAAAAAATATCCATCATTTAACTCATAATGGACAAAGTAACATAACAAATATATTCCAAAATAATTTTTTATAAAGTGAAATGACCCCATGTTAGCCAATAGTTTAAAAAAAACAATCATGAAGCTTTTTTATTATCAGATTTCTATTCACATTTACAACCCTTAGTGAATAATAACATGTTTAATTATCAGCTCACGAATAAATACACTAAGAAATTTAGTAAAAAATGTTTATTTCTAAATTTAATTTTAATAAATTAGATCAATTTTAAAATTATTTAAATGTATATGCAGTTGTACAATGACAAAGAGATATCAATAATGACAAATTTTAATTTAACTTAACTTCAAATACTGTAGCATGTACTTAGGTCAACCAACGACAATTACTCAAGATGAGATTCAAGGTTCTTAACTTTCTGATTTGTTGGCTTGTATATTGGTTTGTTTAATAGATGCTAAGGTCTTCCTTACTTCTTCTATCATGTTAGCTCGGGGAACTTCTCTCTAAAAAAAAATAGAATATTAAGATAAATATCAGACTGAGATTAAATAAGATTTTTTTTTTAAAACAAAATTTTTTTATCATATGTATCACGTGCACACTTGTCATAGGGTACTAGAAATAACAGAAACTCCATATGTGACAATACAATAACTCCAACTCAAAATATGATCCAAAAAGTTCTTTAACAGCACGCTTGAATAAAGCATTACAACCACAGTTATCTCCTATAGCACTAATTTGCATCTCCCTACTAGTGACCTTCACTAATTGTCCCAACAAGAGGTGGTCATCAACTATGTTCACTACACACACACTGATTCTCTCCCCTGCCCATTTTAATACATGTAAAATGCAGCAGTGTGTGCACAACAATCCTATAAACCCAAGCCTGTATGTTGCCCCCCACACACAGAGCCACTCTGTGACAATATGTATGACATTACACAAAATCTGAGGCCAAAAATTGAAATGCTATATACTAAAGAAAAAAGGTTAACAAAAAATCAGAATAATAAATCAAGTCATGTGTTATGAGTGACAGATTAAAGAAATGTTTTTGTATTGCATGTTCAATTTAATATATGTAAAGCATGCGAATAATAAAAAATGACATGATAAAGAACTTACTTCTTCTCTTGAGCCAATGGTTTTTAGCTTAACAACGCCAGATTCTATTTCTGACTGACCTATGATGACAGCCAATGGTATACCTTGCTGTTCACAATATTGGAATTCATTCAACATTTTTGTATTTTTCTTATAAGACTGCTCTGTCTGGAATCAAACAATAGATCATCAGAAAATAAAAATTTTAATTGACTAAAAATCATAAAAACACACTCTTACATAATGAAGTTAATCAATAACCAACTTCCCATAATGGATGCATGAGATTTCAATTTATAACATACTATCGAAATAAATATAGACAAATAATTATTTAATTTATTTATTTTTGTGCCCAAGAAGATTTATTTCCTTGTCAAATGTGATGGGATAACATTTTTGCTCATCACTGAATACATGTATTTCTACATTACCTTAATATCAGCATCCCAAAGAGCATTAGTCAATTTCAATCTTTCTTCAACCATGTTTTTTTGTGCAGCTATCACAAACACTTCAGTTTCTGTTGTACGAATCTTTGTTTGTGATGCCTATAATTATAAGAAGAATTTAACATATTTTAAGATTCTGTCTATCAAACTCATCACCAGCAATCAGAGACGACTAAACAGTGATGTGATTTTCTTAATTAAATGCTTAGCTGTTTGATATGGCATCCAATTTTAAGTACAATTAAACTCCCTCCATTTGCTGTTAGAACAGCACTTCTAATTTTCTGCTATTTCTGTCAAATTAAAGAACCTGTGATTAAAAAAATTTGCCAAACCCTGGTCTATTCACACAATAAATAAAATCTTAATGCTAAAATTTTTATTATCAGGATTCCCACAATGTTTGCCTGATCCAAAAAAAACCAAAAAAAAACAGCCCACTAAGAAAAGCTTCATATACATTTTTTTTAGTTTTTTTATTTTCAGATCTATTGATTGTCTTAAAAATACCTATTACACTGTGACAGTGGAGGAAATATTGATTTGAAAGAATATACAGCCACATGTATAAAATTAACACATGCATCTAATCTCTCATTTGCTAAAAGCATTCAATAAAATTTAAGGTTTAACGTTGTTGAAGTGAAATTTTTAAACAAGCAATTCTTCATTAAAGTCTGACTGATACATTTCGGGTAGGTTTCATTTAGTTAAAAAAAATTATGTGTAATAAATAAATATTGTTCAGTAAATCAAAATTCTACAATGCCAAATTAACAAAAAAAATTTGTATGAACACAAAATTTAAATATTAAATGACACAAAGTAATTAACCACTACATATATTTCTATCTCCTGCAAACTTCTTAAATGAACAGAACATTACTAAGTATTTGAACTAGAAACAAAAAAAAAAACAAGTTGATGATTTTAAAAAAAAACAAAAATACATTAAAAGCTTCATTGCAGAGAATCTTAGTTACCTGGACTTTAGCTTCCATAATAGAGAAAAGTCTCTCAATCCCAATGCTAACACCTACACAAGGGACTTTCTTGCCTTTACTATCAAACATGCCAACAAGACCATCATAGCGACCTCCACCGGCAACACTACCAACTCCAACAGACTCTTCACCAGACTGATCAGATAGCTGAATTGTGTGACCTTTTGATAACAATAATAATGAAACATTTCTAAAACAGTATCACATTTCTCTCAAGTTAAATGTAATTTTTCTGTGCGACTTCCTCATATTCCTTAAGTAAATTAGTGTTCATTTTAATGATTTTGCTTTCCAATAAAATAGTAAAACAATAAAAATGTATTAGCTTCTTTATAAAAAATAAAATTTGCCAAATTGAGCTAAAAAAAAAGAAGTTAACTAGAAGTCATAACCAAAGAATTACTTTAGACATTCCAAATATTTTACAAATTAGTACAGGGCTATATTACCCTCAACACATTTCAACAAAGAGTTTAAAAACAGACAATTATCATTAAAAAAAAAGTTTAAATACGAATAATCATAAAAGCTACATGTATAAGCCAAGAAGTTGTACCTGTTAAAATTGCCTCATATATAACCCCTGTATAATAATCCAGACCTCTCGCAAGACTCATATCAAAGACAACCTGGATTAATTAGTCGACCATGGATCAGTTATTTTATTAACAGAAAATCAGGCATACAGGCCTATATGAATATTGATTAATAGGTTAGAATATTTTCTTTGTTAAATTACTTACCTTATCAGTAACACCATATGACTCACAGTATGTTAGTAAAAGTTTCAGATCTTCAAGTCCCTCTACTGCATTTTTTTGTGACTTAAGATTCTGATCATTTAGTAACTCTTTTACTAATTCTAATCCTCCTGATAAAAAAAAATTAATGAAAAATTATTTACAGATTGTTGATAAGCTTTTTAGGGAAATATTTTAAAGTAATTAACACAAAAGAAATGACATACATTGAAATAAAATATAACATTACTTGTATTCTTATAACCCTTCTATACATCTGAACTCAGGAATACATGACAAAAGTTTTGAAAGATTTCTATGGCCAAAGGATTTAGAGTTTCTTACATGTTTGTAAAATTTTTATTGTAAGCTAAAATGAAAACTGTTTATAATCTACTTAATAATCCACCTGGGTTAGGTATGTATGCAAAGTTAATGCGTCATACTTAGACAAATCCATCACAAGATTTCTATAAAAGAGAGTGATGTGACATGGTATCTCACCATGAACAATGGAGCATGAATAGATAGAATACATATGAATAACTGTAGACAGGAAGACAGCTGACAACATCAAACTGTAACATGGATTATTCTAGAGGAGTTATCCAATGAAAAAATAACATTCTTTAAGCCAGGGATGTACAATTTAAAAGATACCATAAAACAAAACTGTATTTGAAACAATTATTTATCAAATGACGTAAACACCAAACTAGGCATATCATTATACATGTATTATGATAATTAGAATGCTCTTGATTAGCTGTTTTTGAATTTTAAAAACTGAATCGACAATCTCTTTCCATACATCTATATGAATTTCTATTTGTTGACATTGTTACTGAATGCTTAAACTTAATGTAACAAAGCCAACAGGTAAAAAAAAAGTAATGATAAAAATATTCAACTCCTCTAGCAGAAAAAAAAATTGCTTGGGAGAAAAAGCAAAATAGAAGGGGATTGAAGAAAGAATAAAATAGACAGAAGTATGAGAAAATACAGAATATGGTGGGATGGGAGAGAGGGATGGGCATAAAGTTTTTAACACTTGCTACAACGAGAGTAAATAAAATAAAAAAAAAGACTATTGTGAAATGTGAACTGGGTGTGATATCATAATTAATAAATAGTAAATAAGATACAAATATTTATTACTAAGGTATTTACAAAGAAAGTCAAACAAATTTATTGAATATAATGGTAGTTTGTGTCTGACTTTATTTTGTGGCATATCCACATATTTAATCAGCTATTGTGAAGCCTTTATGCAGAGCCCAAGCTTATAGAAAAACCTATTTACAGTAATGACAATACTTCTGCTACAGTGACTGCGTTATGCTGCATAAAAAAACATTCATATTAAATAAAGAAGGGTGAGGGTATAAGTCAGAAAAGCAAAAGAAGTTAAATCTTTTCAAAACAGATGTAAAAAATAACAAGAGAGATCATAATCAACTAAAACGCTCACATATTACATGTATCTGATATAGAAGATGATAATCAAAATGTATGCATAATTACAGGCATTGTTGTCTGTTAAAACTTAATATAGTCATATTTCCAAACCAGAACATAATCCAACCAAGATCAATGTTCAGTTTGGTTGCATTATTTGAAATTTTTTTTTTCAATGGTGGCAATCGCAGGATGCAGAAAGTCATAATATATTAGTAGAATAATTTTGCCGCGCTGTATATAAATATACCTTTATATCTGACATACTCTCCAATCATATCTGCAGCTTTGGGATCTAAACCTTTTTCATCTACCATCTCTGACCTGACATCATCCCAAAATGTCTGGAAATAAAAATAAAACTAATATTAAAAATCAATTATCTCAAGGAAAAAAAATGTATTTCAACAACATGCCAATTACTCACAATGATCTTCAACTAGAAACTTTTTTAATTAATCATGATTCTAAAATATGAGGCCAATTGCTAAATACTCATAAATATCGGGTTTACCAATACAATGTATTGTACACAATAAAAGAACAAGTCCAGTGTATTATGAGGTATATTAAATCTTGATAAATTATTTCAACTTGTACCCTTTAGTCCAGCAAGTTTCAACCAGGATTTTTGAAAAATACATTTTAAAATTCTATTTTCATTTACATATATTAAAACCCACACTACATTCAAAGAAATCAGCCCCAATAATTATCTAGAGAGTAAAATATTAAAATTGTGTTTGATTTTACAAATGTGATATCATTTTCTGCTTTTAGTTACATTTTCTAGCTTGCTTTTATCTCCTCAGACATAATTTAAGATTTCATAAAACTAAATTTAATTTTAATAAATTGTTTCATTAAATTAAATAGCTTCAATGAAATGTAATACTTGTAATTAACTAATTAAAAAAGTCATTACTAGGGCTAGAATTTTCATGAAAAATCTTTTTTTTTTTTTATTTTGCAGCATCAGAATTTATTTCTAATGCAATTTCAGCCATATCACACTTATTCTGAACAAAATAGGACAATCTTTATCTGTAACACAAATACAAATTTTGATTATTTCTGGATAAAATTACTTATTTTGCTAAAAACCCAATGCAAGCATATTTTCAGGATAAATTTGAGGTCATATGACATAGTATTAATTAATTAATTAATTATTAATTACAAACTATTAATTTGTTACAGTACTTGGTTCGTAAGCCTAAACATTTGCAACATAAAACACTGAATCAATGAAATCGAGACATTTTGTTTCAAGATAAAAGAACCTGAGGTTTACATAACATTAAAACAATCATGATTTTAATAAGTATAAATTATATTGTATTAAAGTAATACAAAAGGCATAATTTTGTTTTTTTAGGGCATAAATGCATGCATATTTCTACATTTTTCAAGTCATAGTAATCCAAGCATTAATCATTTTAGCTTTTTTATAAGGTAGTCTGAAATGCTAAATGCATTTCATGGTCTAAAATGATCAAAATCTTGAAAAGAAAATGCATTCTGTGGTAAGGAATGAGTTAATTACTTTATAAAGCAGTGGAAAATATTAAAAAAACTAAACCAATTGCTGAAATATGATACATACTTTATCCAATTTATCTACTGAGGAACAGATGGGTCTAAATTTATCATCTGGGACGCCGCAAGCAGCAAACATACCATCCAGAAGTTTTCTGTGGTTTACCTGAAATCAATGAAGATTTATTTACTGATTTATTTTAAAATATTCCAAATTCACAACACAGAACAACTTTAGCAAAGAGTATGACTTACTTTGACAACAAAATCACCAACATCTAAACTTGACAATATCTCTACAACTATTTTGATACATTCTGCATCAGGTAACATTGCATCATACTGACCAGCAATATCAAAATCCTGAAACAAAAAAAAAAAAGAACACAATCAGTAGCCAGAAAATTTAAAATGATCCATCAGTTTTAATTACTAGGTAAGGAATTTAAATGTGAGTTGCCCATATGAGCATCTCAATGATATAAGAAAAAAATATTTGCTGATAAACAAATAGAATAATAAAAAAAAATGTACTTTATGATCTGGAAGTCTTGAACATTAAACTGCATGTAAAAAAAATCAAAGACAGTTTACACAGGATTTTTAGATGCTAATGCCAAATTTATACTAACACACTGATAAAACTCTCTGAATCTTCCTCTATTCATAGCAGGGTTGTCTCTACGATAGACTTTAGCTATATGATAGCGTTTGATGTTGCTCACTTTGTTCATGGCAAGGTAACGAGCAAATGGTACCTAATTAAAAGACGAAACACAAATAAACATTCCTTTCCAGACATAATCACATTTAAAAAATCTGAAAAAAAAAAATCTGCTCACTTAGTTAATATTTATAAGTGTTTTTAGTAAAAGAAATGAAAAAAAAAGGCTTAACTACTCATATTAAAGAAGTTTTATATAAGAGCTTTACAAACCGTCAAATCATATCTTAGAGACAAGAGTTCTCCTCCTTGATCTGCCAAATCATAAATTAGTTTCGAATCTTCTCCATATTTCCCAGTCAATGTTTCCTGGTATAGATAATAAAGGATCAGTAGATGAATAAAATTAAAACCTAATTTAATGATAATAAAATTATTATTTTTTTAGAATTTCTATCAACCAAATACTAACATGCTAATACTAAATATTTTTATAAAAAAATCAAAAAACACCTTCAATTCAAAGACTGGTGTGTCTATTGTCTCAGCACCATGACGTTTGAAACATGCTATGATGCTGTTAAAAACACCTTCTCTAATTGCCATTTGCTCAGGAGAAAAGTCTCTGGTACCCTGATGATAGATAAATAAATACATAAAAATAATTTTATCAAGAATTTTTCTTTTCCAAGAATCTTATGAGTTCTTATAAAACCTAAGCTCTTAAAATCTAAAATAACTCACCTTGGGGGTTTTGAGTACAAATTTTTTTGGTCCATCATCTCCAAGTTGTTTCTTGAGTTCAACAAGCTTACTGACTTCAGCATTTATCTACAATAAGACAGCTTTTTTTTTAACCAAGTATGTCAATTATAAAATACAAATAAATGAATAAAAATACAGTATCAACCTAAGAAATATTCTGCACATAAAGAACTTAATTCAAAATTAAAATTCTCCTTTCAAAACCAAAATATAATTAATTCAGCAAATATTAAATTCATATCAACACTGAGAAAATTAATACATATATTTATCAATTCATTTTTACTGGCATATTCATTTAGCACATGTTTGTCAAAGTTTTTAACCCCACAACACAGCATAGAAGGGAAACTTCTTTTTGTGAAACACAAACTGTTTGGAATACACTAATAAAGCATACATTTCTAATATATACCATATTTTTTTCCTCATATGAAAGACTGCAAGTATCTTAGTCCTTTTGGTACAGGTATTTTTTTTTGTCACCCAAAAAAAAAAAAACACGGTGGAGGCTTGGCTTTAAACACAAAAGTGTTAAAACTAATTTTTAAGTAGTTCAATACACTCTTCCCTAACAGGGCTGAAATGTTTACCTTTGGTTTTTTAGTTGCTTTGACGTTATTTATCTTAATGCTTTTGTGTATCCCACCATCACATTGCTCCATACTGCTAAGTTCAACCTCGCTCATGTTTATATTTCTTTCTTTACACAAGTCACACTTATCCATAAATAAATGCAGGTATCAGTGCACTCAATATTTATAAAACTTCAAGAAGTCATAGTTCAATTTAAGTTTACAGCCCATAATATTAAGCTGGGTCATGTGTTAAACGTCTAAAGTGTTCAAAATTGTAGCATACAACAGTTTAATCTCACCATAAGAATCACAAAGAAAAACTAAGATACTTTAGTAAAAATATTATAATGATGAATATTTAGACTGTGACATCTCAACATAAAAAAATTGCATCATGAGTAATCCACAGAATTTATATCAAGCCAATATTGTTTATTTTATAACAAGAGCCTTGAAAGTAACACCGGTCATAACACAAACCAACAGACAAACTAAAAGTATGAACAATCCTTATCTTTTGCTAAAGCTACATGCTCCCCTACCCCCTCTATTTATTTTTCTTTATTTTCATGTCACAGGAAGAAGTTAGCCTAATTGTAGAAAAGAAAAACATGCAGCTTATCTATTAATAGTATTTTGATTTCTTTCAGGTACAATGGCTCATGCCAACTATGAAAATGTTTTAAATTTAGCAGGTGAAATCAAATTCTGTGAATAACTTTAATAAATTATAAAAAAAACAAAAAAAAAAAAAAAACAAGACACAATTTAGAAGTCAAGAAATTATTTTAAGAATTTAAAGATGTACTGTATTTTCATTTCTTTAGAGAAAATAATGGAAACATGTAAAGATGAATCAAAAAGCCATAAAAAGTTAAGAAGATTAAATACCTTTGAAGAATATATCCGTGTCAATGAGTTGTAGATAGAAAAGCCAAGTTGTTTTTGCAGCAATCGTTGATGAAAGTGGCATAAACGAACAACAGCCAAATGGGAAGACATCATATATCACAGTTGATACAAGAGTTTTAGAAGAATCGATGATTCAGAAAATCACACACAAATCTCAATCAACATTAAGCAGAATATCATTATCATTATAGAAATGTGTGAAAATAAAAAAAATGTCATATGTCATCTTGAATCAAAATATAAAAGAAAAAAATTAAACACCCAATTGGCTTTACTATTAGCAAGACCCATTTAAAAAAAGATTTTAAGACATAATGTTATATTTTAGGGACAGATGGTTGTGAAGTGTAGAATGAGAGACCCTAGATTTGTCTAGGTCCTGTTGAAAGTTCTCATGTCCAAATAGTAGAATATGGATAACTAACATTAGATGGGGAAGTAAAGGCCGCTAGGCATTGTGCTAGTACCTCTTTCATCTCCCCTGATGCCTCTATAGTTATCGCACTCTGGGTTATGGCAGGATGAAAGAAAACACTACATAAACTATCCCTTAAGTGGTTTATATGACCTAAGAGATAAAAATCTCATCGATACAAGAACTAAAAAAAATGCTTCATAAAGACAACTTAGTTTTATACAAATATTAGTGTATAGAACTATTTCATGTATTTGTGTATAGAAAAATTAATCATAAATGAAATATAAATAAAAGTAAAAATAATAAGTACATGTATGAGGAAAAAAAACTATCCTAATAATGATCTGTGTTGTTTTATTTTTTGCTCTAGTATTTGCTGATTGTGTAATATAGCATTTTAAAGGTATGCCTCCACCGGTCAAAAATTTCTGTGTCTAATGACCTCGCAGGTTAAACCTGTTTTGTTGCAATGATATTCGGATAAAGACATGCACAGCAGTCAGAGTTTTTTTTCCGGAAAACTATATTTTCTGCTAGGGTAAACAAACCAAAAGGGCTGCTTATAAATGTCAATTCGAGAAGAAAAAAGTTCAAATTAATTAATAATAATTTTTTTAGATACAAAAGTCTTGGATTTTGACGCAAGGAAATTAATTGCTTAACCATGACTACCTACAATATCCTTATCATTAGGATTATTGATTGAATCATTCAAAACATTAGTCTTACTAGTAAACTATAGTTTACTGCATGAGAAATTTTCAATTATCCATATCTCTCCATTATAAAACTGAAACAATACATGGCTTTAGGTGGCATCACTAGCGTACTCAATACAAACTTATTTCAGCAGCTCAAGGTTTCTTGGCTTACAGCTAAAAATTAAACCGCTCCATTATCCTCTTTCCCTTTAATTATGATTTGCTTCAGTTTTCCAATATAGTTTTAGCCCCTCTAGCTGGGTCACAGTATAGATTAAATTAAACTAAAAAAGGGTCAAGAGTCACTAAATATTGCCTGTATTCCCCCTTAAAAAAACTCATACAAAAAAACTGGGTTTTTAATTTTCTTCTAAATAAAATTTACTGTATCTAGAGAATCCAAACACTTCAAACAGATATTTCTAGTGCCTTTCATCTCTTTGGTGGGACGGGTGGCAGAGTGGTGTAGATACTCGACTATCGACCTGAGAGTCCTGGGTTCGATCCTCTGTGAGAACCATGGGAATTTTTCCAGGTGAATTGTGTTTCAAAGTCTTCCCACAAGTCCACCCAGCTTTAAATAGGTACCTGACTTAAGTTGGGGAAGTAAAGGCGACTGGGAGTTGTGCTAACCACACAATATGCCGAGGTTATAGAAACAGATGAATTTTACACTTCATCTTCCCCGATGGCATGTTAGGGCTAAGGGAACTTTTTTCATCTCTTTATTGTAAAAACATTCTAACAGAAATAAAAAATGATAAATTTGATATTCATGACAGAAATACCAAATACTATATTTTAGACATTATTCAATTTATAGACTATTAGTACCATCACTTCGCAGGATCAATATGTCATAACGATTGTAAAAATACTCATGGTTATGATTGTTTGAACCAGTGCCAGCTTTAGGTATAGGCGATATAGGCAGCTGTCTAGAGCGGCATTTTTTTAAGGAGCGGCAAATTCCAGCAAAATAAAATATGAACACTTCATTGGACTCGTAGAACTTGAAAAATCTACAGGTACAAGTATGGTGGAAATTTTACTTAAAGAACTGTCAGATTCGGGTATTTGTCTAGATGATATGAGGGGGACAATGCTACGATAACGGAGCGAACATGTGGGGAATACATAATGGTGTCCAATCAAGAGTTAAAGAGATAAATCAAAGAGCCTTTTATGTCCCATGCAATGTGCATTCGTTGAATTTGGTGGTGAATGATGCCGTAAACTGTTGTTAAGAAGCAGTAATGTTTTTGAGGTAATTCAAAATATAAACACCTTTTTTTCTGCATCAACACATCGCTGGAATGTATTGTTAGAATATGTCAAAAACAAAGAGGCAGCAGGTTTAACTGTTAAAAAGCTATGCACAACACGTTGGGAAAGTCGAGTTAATGCTGTGAAGGTAATTCGATACCAAACAGTTGAAATTTATGATGCACTCGTTTCAATTGCTGATGACATTTCACTTTCTGGACCACGTGGAACCCAGACCCGTGCAGAATCTAAGGAAATCGCACAAAAAATGCTCAATTTCAAGTTTATTTGTTCATTAGTGATTTGGTATGATGTTTTATTTGAGATTAATATATCTAGCAAAACATTTCAAGAAAAAGATCTTGATTTAAAGAAATCAATTCAACAATTGAATGCAACTAAAACTATGCTCCAGAATTATAGAATAGATATAGGTTTTGTCAAAGCAGTTACAACAACTAAATCGTTGGCTGAAGAATTAAGTATTGAGTGCAATTTCCCTACGGAAATACAAATAAGATCTCGACTAAGAAAGAGACAATTTGACTATGAAGTTTCAGACAATCCAATTCTCGAGCCAGAAATGAATTTCAGAGTAAATTTTTTAACCAGGTATTGGATACCGCGATTCAATCAGTTAATGATTGATTTATGCAGTTAACATCTCATAGCAATTTATTTGGATTTTTATATTAAACTATCTATGTGGAATGAGCTCGGTTGCTCTTTTTCCAAATGTGTACGTGGCATTGCGAATTTTGCTTACACTCCCAATAACAGTGGCGAGTGCAGAGAGAAGCTTTTCGTAGCTCAAACACATCTTCGTTCTACCATGTCTCGGGATCGTTTAATTGGTTTAGCTACACAATCTATAGAGCAAACGACTACAGAAGATTTGGATCTGACCGAAGTAATTGAAGAGTTCGCCTCTTCTGCAGAAGCTAGACAAGCATATTTTTCTCGAATTCTCTTCAGTCTTTTTAATGCTTAATAAACATGACATTTCATTTTTTTAAATTTTTCATTACTTTTTTTAACTTAGCAAAAAAAAAAATTCCTAAAATCCACTACGTATACTTAAAACTCTTTAAAACTTGTATAAAGCTGCCAAATTTTAAATATTGTTATGAAGAACGAAGACCAGAAATAAAACTATAAATATATCATATTTTTATTTTCATAATTTGGATTTACTTCAAAATAAATAGCATTTATAGAGTTTTCTTAGAAAAATGAAACTAAAGAGGGCGGCATTTTTGTCCTTGCCTATATCACAAAAATGTCTAAGGCCGGCACTGGTTTGAACCATTTAATCGGTCATTAAATTTTCAAAATATACCCAGTTCTGATTAGCTTAGAAACGAGTCAGCTCTTCAACATTTCAGCCTTAGTTAATGTAAGTTCATAATATTATCAATACAGTAGATTCTGCTTAATTGGGACAGCCGCTTATTTGGGACAAATCTCAAAGAAACCAAACCAAGAAGCCAATGGTAAATTTGTATGTTTAATTGGGACAGCCGCTTAATTGGGACAAAAAGCCTCGGTCCCGATGTGTCCCAATTAAGCGGAATCAACTGTATTTTGATCATGTAAAAATGGTGGCAAATGAAATGATGAAATGTTGCCACATTCTTCTTGGTTGGAATTTAAGGACATCACCCATTGAATCAGTTTCTTTTTTTTTTTTCCTTACTTCTATTCGCTAAACCTTGTTAAACTGACAGTGGTGTAAATAATGCTTGGTAGCATTTTTTTTCTGAAATCTGTCTCTCACTGAGTATCATCCAATGAGCTCTATATTTAAAAACGCACTTGTTACTCGACCCACTAGTGACCATTATATTAGGGTATAAGGAACATGACATATATACATTTTTTTTTTTTTCAGAATTTTTTTTTTCAGGATTAGGGTTAGGGATAGGGTTAGGGATAGAGATAGATATCAATTTGCGCGAAAATCCCCGGAAAAAAATTAACGGGTCGACCGTACATATGCTAGTAGTCGACCCTCTAGTAGGTCGAGTAACAAGTGCCATTTCAAATTAAATATGGAGTTCAGTGGTATTATCTCATCATCGTCTGCCTTCTATCCAGAGGCTGAATCATGTTAGTCCACCCTTAGATATTCCTAATTTAAATCTGATGCTGATATATCAAATAACTAACCTAATAAACGATTGGTAGTTACTATCATAAGTATGCAAACAGATCAATTTTAGTTTAATTCAAGTACAGGCTGGTTCTGGTGACTAACTTATTAACTGGGAAAGTTGCTTAAGTTCAGTAACAGTAGATTGGGAAAAAGTTTTCACCCTCACCTGTTCTTTATCTGCCTTTTCAGCTTTTAGTTTTCTCACGATTTCACCCTGAATTTTTATCTGATCTTCAAGACTTTTCTTATCGCTATCCGCCATTGTTGAAGCAGCACACAACGTCAAAAAGTTTACAAATGTCTATAAATTTTTTGTTGCTAAACTTATTTTATTATTGTTATAAATTTATACGATTCAACGATATGTATGAATAATAAATATATTTTATTTAATATTATGAAGCAAAGGATAATAAAATGTAAATTTTACTTTTAATAAGATTGTTTCGTACATTCATTTTTACTTAAAGATGATTTATTTGAAAAGCTCATAATGGCAGCGCCCTGGCCTTAGTAGGCGTGTTTTATAAAATGATGCAATATAGCTGCCATAAGTTGGGGAAAAAATGGAAAAAAAACATCAGTTTTAAAATACCTAAATGAGTTATAAAATGCATAATGTTATCAATCTTAAATATTTTGGGTCTCATCACTGTGCAGTGGCTCCTCAAGAGGAGGTGTAACCGGAATAAAAGCCAGGGCCCATTCCTGTGGATGGTTAGGGTAGGCTAGGCCCGTAACTGGCGTAAGCTAGAGGCTATATGTTTGAAGGTTCCCATTGGCGGAGATTTCATGGGTCCAGGATTAGCTGATGCCAGCTTTGATATCAGACTAAGTATTATAAAGCTATTTGTATCATTGATTAAGGCTCGGCAACCTTTTGAGACGGAAGAGTCAAAAGTTAAAATGTGCATTTTCTCAGTTTTTAAAGAGCCAAGTCAGTAAGATTATGGTATTTGATTAGGCCGCAATTTAACATCGAAAGAGCCGCATGCAGCTCGCGAGCCGCAGGTTGCCGACCCCTGGTCTAGCCGAAAGTCAGTTGTGTCAGTATATAAATTGGAAGCATTAGTAATACAATCTTTGATAATGGCCCGTGAACATTCCCCATCTGTAAATTTATATTGCATATCAAATATTTTAGGTAATGGCAAAAAGAATGTTTCAAAAGGAGGCCTTGAGGCAGTCACCTAGTTTGCCTATATACAAGAATAACTCTGAATGTTATTAATTACTTTCACTGTTAAATAATAGTTCACTCCCCAAAGAATGATACTTTTTTTTGAGACCTTTTCAATGGTGAATCAGAAAATAAATATATTTAATATTGAGAGCACATATTAAATAAAAATGTGATTAATTTTCTGTAACTATGGACTCTGTGATCAAATGTGAATTATGCTAGAGCACACGGCTGTTTATTAGTTTAGACCAGGGGTTGGCAACCTTTTGAGACGGAAGAGCCAAAAGTTATAATTTACAATTTTCTCAATTTTTAAAGAGCCACTAAAAATGGTTGTTTTAATATTATGGTATTTGATGAGGACGCAATTTGACATCGAAAGAGCTGCAACTTGACGACCCCTGGTTTAGACTAAACTTGAGTGTGGCTCCCATTGCTAAAAACTTTTTCTGTGATTTCATTATTCAATCTTTTTAGATTAACTATTTTAGACCTTTTTACAGTATTTTGTTCAATATAAAACACAGGTATGTGACTAGTCTGAGGCCACTCCTGTTCAATTTACATAATTAATAAATAATTAAGTTATTTACAGTTTACTAACTTGAAAGGGTGGCTGGAAGGTGCTGGTAGTAAGCCTGATCTTCATGCTGCAGTCCTATCTACATGTTGTGAGTTGCTGGTTTGACTCCCAGTGTGTCCAGTCACCTACCTATGTCTTCCGTGAAGCCTCCTTGGTCATTGCACTATTGGCTATTGTGTGGATGAAAGAAGGGCACCACCATAAAACCGTCATGGTAGTGGTTTATAGGATCTAAGAGATAAACATCTCATCCTTTCAGGGACTTCACACACACTAACTTGAAAGGAACTTAATTTATAAACATAAAAGAGGATATTTTTAAATCACATGATAATAAAATATTTATTAATGAAAACTTCCATAAAATTAATTTAATTTTTTTTTTTTTTTTGCAGATCAGCATCTTATGTGTTTAGGAAATGTCAAACTTTGCATCATGTTATTTCGTAAAACTGGCAGTTGTATGATTATATCAAGGACAAAAAAATACTTTGCTTCACTACATAATTTAGACAGAAATATATTTGTTTTTCCAAATACGCCATTAAATTCTGTTAGAGTGCCAAGTGGTTTAAAAATTTGCAAGAGTTTAAATTATTTTAAGGTAAAGTTAATTCAAGGTGGCTTTCAAAGAAAGCCAGAACTTTTAATCAACTACCAAAGATGTCAAACGAAGGAAAACAATTTAACATGTAAAAAACATATGACAGTTAAAAAAAAAACAGACAAAAATTTGCAAATTCAAAATGAACTCGTATTGATGGCATTAAATCTCTGTAATGCTATTGATCCTAAAAGTGTTAGTTCACTGAAATTTTGTTTATCTTCCTTGCTGAAAGTTGGCAGTCTTCTAAAGCCCACAAGCTTTCCACTGATGGTTTTAGATATAGGATGTGGAGATGGCATGAGCGAGACCCTCATAAACTTGGGACATGTGTGTTGGCATTGATGTACAATTGCAATCCCCTTGTTAGCTGAGAAATGATCTTAATGAAATGGATGCAGTTTTACAGATGTTAAATCAACATGAGAAATCTCTTCTTCGGTCACAAACCTCATCAGCTGTCCTGTTTACAGCTATTACAAATAAAGAAAAAGAGGATTTTAATTGTTATCAAGTTGAGTCTGATTTTCATTCCAGGAATATGGTTTCTAAGGCTGACTTAGTTCGATGGGATTTAAGATACGGACTACCTTTTAAAGAAAGCAGTTTTGATTTAGCAGTTAGTATATCATTTTTACAATGGCTTTTTTATGGCCAATGTCAAGAACAATTAGATGCATTCTTTTTTTCACTGAGATCAGTTGTGAGTCTGGAGAGCCAGGCAGTTATTCAGTTCTATCCAGCTTCTGCTACAGGTAGAAAATGCTGTAAAGAATTGCTATGAAACATTTTTATGGTGTCCTTGTAGGAGACTATCCACACTTAGACAGAGGCAGAAAACTTTTTTTTATATTATTCTAATAAAAAAAACCCATTATTTTGCAGTTACTGTTTGTTATATTTTATTGGTATTTATAAAAGTACCACTGTTAACGTTACTATTTGTTAAAAAAGTAAAAAAATTTTCCACCAGGTGTATAGCTATATTATTATAAAGAAATCATAGGCTCATGGTTAAACCCAGCGTTAAACCCAGTTCCTAGCGTTTTCAGGGATCTGACAAAGATCTTTGGGATTCCTGATATGTATAAAATATTACAGCCAATGTCAGACAGTCTGGCAATGTACACCTAACAGAGAAAATAATTATTGCTTTTAATTATCTCAATTATTGACAAAATAATTACATATCTAAAATAATCTGTTCATTAAAGGTAGTCTGGCAATGCCCGGTGGTCAATCTGTCCCCATTAAATTTATTTTTGCTTTAATTTTTTCACTTGCTCAACTAATTGTAATAGTTGTATCTCTTCATATCATATTGTCACTTGTAGATTGGCGGTTGCATTAGCTAACGTGAATATTGATATGCACAGGACACTGGCTATAATAATGTCTGACTTTGGTCCAGTGTAAACATTGGCCATATAAAATATAATATAGACAATATAGTATACTTTTCTAATTGGGTTGATCTAAACAGTACAGGCTTTGCCCCGCGTTCAAATTAAAACTAACAGAAAAATATTTCTTCAAAGAGAGCTAAGTCATGGCCTTCCATTTCCTAAAATGGCCCTACTTACAAAATTACAAAGTAACCAACAGAATAAAATTGTAATTTGTATAAATATAACAATTAAAAAAAAAAAAGTCGGGCCTTTTTTAGGCCTTATGCAGGCCGGCGGCAGGTAAAGTAGAAAGCAGAGAACAATACCAGCATGGAGTACCTTCTCAGTTTAGTTACTTTTTCTTTATTTTCCTCTTTTTCTTCTTTTGCAGATCATAAGCCATTTTGTTGCTTAACCAAGGATCGAACCCAGGATTCTCAGGTCAACAGGCGAGTATCTACACCAATCGGCCATCCGTCCCATTGTAACGAGCTAAAGTAGATTTAGAGATAGACTATCCCCTTCGACGTTTTAATATAATCGATATCTAAGAATTAGGATTAATACGAATAATGGCGACAAGGTGACAGACGACTTAGGATGGTGTAAACAATAGAATAGTAGACAGCAAAGGTGTGAAGACCGGAGGCGACGTTAGTAGGGTTAACAATGACGACCATGTGATGCTCCTCGAAAGATTAGATAGAACAATACTGAAGAGACTGTGACGTACTTAGGGTAATTAGGGCACGGACGTTAGGGTTTAAATAAGACTAGATTCGGACATTAGTGAGGAGATATTGTTACGAGAGACAAAGTTACGAGAGATCTAGTGACGAGAGTTTTAGTGAGAAGTTCTTAGTGAGGAGACGTTTTAGAGATAGTTACGAGAGCGACGAGAATAGCTAAGTGATCTTTTGTTAGTCAGGGTTGAGGTAGAGCAAATTATTGTGGACTTTAAAAGTGTATTCATTTATGGACTTGTTATATTATTATGTACATTTTGTACATAAATCGTCGTGTTCCCCACACATCTAGCTCGTTTGGTTATTGTGTCAAAGGAGTGAGCGACCAGAGTGAAACAGACAGACAGAAAGCTAAATTGACATCTCTACGTTTGAATTAAAACACAGAACTCATGACATAAACCAAAGAGCACGTAACATGTATGGAGTACATAGAAAGAGCCGTTAACACCCACCATTGACTTTATGCCAATAATTATAATTAATATGTAAAAATGTAAAAGAAAAATACATTATCCTACCTGTTGTCTAGGGTTATTTGGTGAGTAGCCTGTCCGCTGGTCATATCTTGATCTTAAAAATGGCATTTCAAGATCGTTCATTCTCCGAGGTTGTATTTATGGTTAGGGGGACTGGAATGTTTAAATATTCTATAGACAGTTTGGTCTTTGAGCGTCCATAATTTCTTCTACTAGCTGCTGTCCTGTTGAACATAACATACATTATATTAACGGATATTTTACTGCATTATTTTTTTACTTACATTCTGAAATGTGGTGGTTTTAGTTTATTTGATACCGTAGTTAAGCGATGATAATATTTAATATATTCACAGATCCGTTCTACGCTTCTGGGGGCCCTAGGCAAAGATACATTTGGGGCACCTAGAAAATTATATTTGGTAGCTGAAAGGAATTGTAATTAGAGAGTCCTGGGCAAAGGTTAGTCAAGGCTTCTTAGAAAAACGCTGTTAAGACCACCGCTTGCAAACATTGGCCCTTAAAAGCTGACCCCTTCCTTCTTTGATAACCCCAACTTTTAAACTATCTCTTGGACCCTGAGTAGTGACCGGATTACCTTTCCTTGTCGCTGGCAAATTAAAGTCCTAACAAGGGGTCCTACTTAATAGTGGGTGGGCTAGGCAGCTGCCTAAATTGCCTATACTGGCTGAAAAATGTTAGAAATACAATTGAAAATAATATAATGGATCTAAAGATAAATTGTTTTCAAAGTAAGCAGTGTGATTAAGCTGTTATGAAATTTAATACGTAATAAAAGTGTGTATTTTAGATCATTAATAAAATGCTGGGGAAACATATTGTTCGCTTATGGGCAATGTTCCTTTCAAGTTGTGCCTTTGTGTACACACGTTGCACCATTGCACAATAAAGTCTAGTTTAGAAGTCTTCAAATATTATACGACGTGCACAATAATTTTCATTGTCCACTTTCCTTTCCAGCACAAAGCCTTCGAAAACTAGAGGGAACATTTCTTATCGGGATCAAAGACCTAAAAGGATTTAGGATCGATTCTATTATGCCCATTTTTTTTGTCATCTCTTGGTCTTAACATATCTCCGTGGAAGAAAACACTAACACCTGTTTTTTTAAAAGCTTGTCGGATAGCTGAAAGAGTTCCATGTGCGAACTTCATAATCATTTAACATATAATCGTATCATTAATGTGTTCCATACATTGCATAAAGCAAATTCATAAGCCATCAGTGAGCCCGATGAACTGCCCCGCAGGCCATAGTTTGAATTCTTTGACTTAACTCCTGAACCATTAAATTAACAAATCAGGATAGTCTTTATGAGAGGGCTCGCTGGACAGTTTTTTGTATAAATTTAATATTCAGTAATGATATTTTAAAACAAAAGGAAAATTTACCGAAAAACACTAGCATAGCATTTCTTTTTCTCACTGAGCTCAAATTATTTGATCCATTGAAAGCTATTCTGCTGATTTCTAAAGGATTTGGCCGATCTTTCCTGATGGCTCATAGACACCATCACTGTAGTTCACGGGGCTCCTTCTTAACAGATGGGTGTCTGAAAAAACATATGAACGTATGTGTTTATGACATTTTAATTGAATTATTACTAGAACATCAACGTCAAAGTTTTTCTTTGCACAATATTTATGTTGTCTAGTTGTAAACTAAATTTACATAGAAACAACAATAAAAACATAACATTTTAATTGCCAGGTGCATAATTTTGAATGAGCATTAAAATATAAACATCGCTAAAATGCTGAACTGTTCATTCAAGTATATGGAATTAATTCAACTGGCAATGCACTTAAAAGTCCTAATGACAAAATTAACCACAAAAGTTTATTTCAGACCGCTATTCTTTTAATATTTTTTAAAGAAATCTTGTGAGTAAAAAATTTGTCGAGTTGGCATAAACTTTATTATGTTTTTTCATGTATCCCTGTCAGTAAAATACGGCTTTTAAATATTTACCGATAGCTCCCCAATCTGGATGTAGCAGGTTGTTATACCAGCCATCACTTGGATGTCTCTCTGTCTCTTCGTTCATACACTGATGACTGAGCAGAGCTGTACAAGAAAACATTATTTGAGAAGTGCATTATTAAAGTGGTGCGGGTATATGAATACGATTTTATATCGAACCAAGGTGTTGCGGGTGTCTGAATACGACTTTATATCTAACCGAGGTTTGTGGGTGTCTTAAGATTTTATATTTAACCGAGGTTGTGCGGGTGTCTTAAAATTTTATATCTAACTGAATTGATGCCGGTGTCTTAGTAAGGGGTTTTTAATGCCTCTCTGAGATGATTCGCAGATTTCTCTTTAGAGATGGGAGAATCTCCACTGAAAGGTAAGATTTTGTTTATTAAGAAAAAACAACATTTTCTTTCTTAATAAAAACATGTTTTTTTTTTTAATGGGGAGGAGAGAGTAAATAGAGACAAAGGACCGCCGCCTGTTCGGATGGCCGAGTGGTGTGATACTCGACTGTCAACCTGAGAGTCCTGGGTTCGACCTCGGTTAGAACCCATGGGGAATATTTCCAGGTGAAATTCGTTTCAAAGTCGTCCCACAAGTCCACCCAGCTTTAAATGGGTACCTGACTTTAAGTTGGGTTTAAAGGCGGCTGGGGGTTGTGCTAACCACACAATCCCTACATATGTCGAGGTTATAGAAACAGATGAATTCTACACTTCATCTGCCCTGATGGCCTTAGCTAAGGGAACTTTTACCGCCGCCTGTTGATCCTAGGCACCCTGATTATGTATACCGAATGGTGCACTTTTTGCTTTCATTTCCAAAATTTCCAAATATTTACTGAAAGATAACAAACGTACTGAAAATGCGCTAACACGTCCTGTGTCCAGAATGGAACAGGCTTAATTGCTTGTTTTATTCTGTAGGTACAATTTTATTCTGTTGGTTACATTGAATGTAGGCCATTTTAGGAAATGAAGGGATGTGACGGGTTTCTGAAGAAAATATTTCTTTCTGTTAGTTTTAACTTGAACGGGGCAAAGCCTGTACTTAGTTTAGATCAACCCAATTAGAAAAGTATACTATATTGTCTATATTATAGTATATATGGCCAATGTTTGTTAACTGACCAAAGTCAGACATTAGCCAGTGACATTTTCCAATATTCATGTTAGCTGGGTGCAACCAGCCAATCTACAAGTGGCAATATGATATGAAAGAGATAAAACTATTACGATTAGTTGAGTGGCGAAAAAATTAAAGAAAGATAAATTTAATGGGGACAGATTGACCACCGGGGCGTTGCTGACTGCATTTAATGAACAGATTTGGTTTAGATATGTAATTATTGTGTCAATAATCGTGATAATTAAAAGCTATTAATTATTTTCTCTGTTAGGGGCACATTGGCCAGACAGTATCTGACGTTGGCTGTATCATTTATATATATCAGGGGTCCCCCAAATATACTTTTGCCAAGAGCCCTGAAAACGCTAGGAACGGAACTGGGTTAAAGTTAACCATGAGCCTATGATTTCTTTATAATAATATAGCTATGCACCTGGTGGAAAAAAAAATACTTTTTTTAACAAATAGTGGTGGTACCGCTACTTTTATAAATACCAATAAAATATAACAAACAGTAACACCAAAATAATGTTTTTTTTTTAATTAGAATAATATAAAAAAAAGTTTTCTGCCTCTGTCTAAATGTGGATAGTCTCCTACAAGGACACCATAAAAATGTTTCATAGCAATTTTTACAGCATTTTCTACCTGTGAAGCAGAAGCTGGATAGAACTGAATAACTGCCTTGCCTCCAGACCTCACAACTGATCTCAGTGAAAAAAAGAATGCATCTAATTGTTCTTGACATTGGTGGCCATAAAAAAGCCATTGTAAAAATGATATACTAACTGCTAAATCAAAACTGCTTTCTTTAAAAGGTAGTCCGTATCTTAAATCCCATCGAACTAAGTCAGCCTTAGAAACCGTCTTCCTGGAATGAAAATCAGACTCAATTTGATAACAATTAAAATCCTCTTTTTCTTTATTTGTAACAGCTGTACTGGTGACAGTATTGGATGAGGTTTGTGACCACAAAGAGACTTTCTCATGTTGATTTAACATCTGTAAACTTGCATCCATTTCATTAAGATCATTTCTAAAGCCAACAAGGGATTGCAATTGTACATCAATGCCAACACATACATGTCCCAAGTTTAAGAGGGGTCTCATGCTCATGCCATCTCCACATCCTATATCTAAAACTATCAGTGGAAAGCTTTCAGGGTTTTTAGAAGACTGCCAACTTTCAGCGGTGGAAGATAAACAAAATTTCAGTGAACTAACACTTTTAGGATCAATAGCATTACAGAGATTTAATGCCATCAATACGAGTTCATGTTGAATTTGCAAATTTTTTTCTGATTTTTTTTTAACTGCCATATGTTTTTTACATGTTGAATTGTTTTCCTTCGTTTGACATCTTTGGTAGTTGATTAAAAGTTCTGGCTTTCTTTGAAAGCCACCTTGAATTAACTTTACCTTAAAATCATTTAAACTCTTGCAAATTTTTAAACCACTTGGCACTCTAACAGAATTTAATGGCGTATTTGGAAAAACAAATATATTTCTGTCTAAATTATGTAGTGAAGCAAAGTATTTTTTCGACCTTGATATAATCATACAACTGCCAGTTTTACGAAATAACATGATGCAAAGTTTGACATTTCCTTAACACATAAGATGCTGATCTGAAAAAAAAAAAATTTAATTAATTTTATGGAAGTTTTCATTAATAAATATTTTATTATCATGTGATTTAAAAATATCCTCTTTTATGTTTATAAATTAAGTTCCTTTCAAGTTAGTGTGTGTGAAGTCCCTGAAATGTTTATCTCTTAGATCCTATAAACCACTACTATGACGGTTTTATGGTGGTGCCCTTCTTTCATCCACATAATAGCCAATAGTGCAATGACCAAGGAGGCTTCACGGAAGACATAGGTACGTGGCTGGACACATTGGGAGTCAAACCAGCAACTCACAACATGTAGATAGGACTGCAGCATGAAGATCAGGCTTACTACCAGCACCTTCCAGCCACCCTTTCAAGTTAGTAAACTGTAAATATCTTAATTATTTATTTATTATGTAAACTGAACAGGAGTGGCCTCAGACTAGTCACATACCTGTGTTTTATATTGAACAAAATACTGTAAAAAGGTCTAAAATAGTTAATCTAAAAAGATTGAATAATGAAATCACAGAAAAAGTTTTTAGCAATGGGAGCCACACTCAAGTTCAGTCCAAACCAGGGGTCGGCAACCTGTGGCTCGCGAGCCACATGCGGCTCTTTCGATGTCAAGTTGCATCCTCATCAAATACCATAATATTGAAACAATCATTTTTAGTGGCTCTTTAAAAATTGAGAAAATTGTAAATTATAAATTTGGCTCTTCTGTCTCAAAAGGTTGCCAACCACTGGTCTAAACTAATAAACAGCTGTGTGCTCTAGTATAAGTCACATTTGATCACAGAGTCCATAGTTACAGAAAATTAATCACATTTTTATTTAATATGTGCTCTCAATATTAAATATATTTTATTTTCTGATTCACCATTGAAAAGGTCTCAAAAAAAAGTATCATTCTTTGGGGAGTGAACTATTATTTAACAGTGAAAGTAATTAGTAGCATTCAGAGTTATTCTTGTATATAGGCAAACTAGGTGACTGCATCAGGGCCTCCTTTTGAAACATTCTTTTTGCCATTACCTAAAATATTTGATATGTAATATAAATTTACAGATGGGGAATGTTCATGGGCCATTATCAAAGATTGTATTACTAATGCTTCCAATTTATATACTGACACAATTGACTTTCGACAAGACCTGGGGTCGGCAACTTGCGGCTCGCGAGCCGCATGCGGCTTTTTGATGTCAAGTTGCGGCTCTAGGCCAGGAGTTTTAGCAACCTACCCAGAATAAATTCTTTACCATGGTTTAAATGCAGAATCTGACACATACATATATGAAGATTAACTGGTATAAATGACACCCAATGAAACTCATTGGAATTTTTTCTACAGCATTGCAAAAATTGCATGAATTACACGTAACTTTCCACTATTCACGGTTCTGTAAGTGTCAATAACCTTGGTAAATCTGAAGTAGGCCTAATCCATGTCAAACTGTCAGCAAACGTGCTTCAGATTATGTTATATAAGTATTTAAAATGAAAGGTCAAATAAAGTGTAACCAATATGACCTGCTTCCAGTGGCGCAACCAGGAGGGGGGGCTTGAGCGCCCCCCCCCTCCCCGGCAATATCATCAATACATAATTTAAGTTATAAAGTTACAAATAAGACTGTCAAACTGCCTTTTTTCAACATGTGAGCCCCCCCCCTCCCCGCCTGGTTGCGCCACTGCCTGCTTCCATTAGTAGACCTACGTTTTAACCGTATTGACGAAGCATCAGCTTCATAAAAGTAATACATAAATTTTTATCTTTGTTGCATTTTATAAAAACTACTTCATAAAACAAACCATAAATAAATAAATAATACAACACTCTGAACTGATGTGAGTAGCAGCCCCGTAATGTGAAAATTCTACAGCAGGGGCCAGGCATTCTACAGCAGGGGCCAGGCATAAGCAGGGGGGGCCGGGTAATACATTTTACTAAGTAGAGCGAATAAACAGAGGGGGCCAGACAAAATGCAGGGGGGGCGCCCCCCCCCCGCACGCTACGGGCCTGGTGAGTAGTATGGCTTTCAGACTCCGGGTGGGGCAGGCATCAATCCGCTGGTGAAACTGGCAGTTGCTTTCACCCCATGCCATAATCACAGTGTTCACATGCTGGTGTACACCTCTTCCTCAAATGTCCAAGGTATGAAGAATTCCAAGCATTTATCATCAATTATTTCTTCATCTTTTATATCCAGCATGCCATTATCATGTAACTCTTCATCGTCAATCATTTCCACAACATTGACCAGCTCCTTGGCATTCAAACATGACTCTCCATTACAATTTTTGAAGGCTGTTATGCATGACACACCATACTCAAAGCAGCGACACAAACGTGTCCCACACTGTTTCCTGGATCCGGAAGTACATTTGCAACAAACCACATTCAGAACATCTGGTGGAGCCACATCTAAGTCAGTGGCAATATGGATGTACTTTTCCTCATGAAGCTTCCATCCCCATTCTGTGTGATTCAGTATTGCTTAACAACATCAAGATATGTTCCACCTTCCAGCCACTGAACAGCATGGAGTAAGTAACCGCCATCTACAACATGGATCTAACTGCTTGGTTTCAATGATGGTTCTACACCCTCGCAGATTTCTTTACCGAGCTGTGATTTATCAACTTTCCGCATGTAGTTATCTTTGAACAGAGAAGTAGGAAGTGTTGACAGCTCATAGCTGAAATATTTCTCCATATCAGGTGATCTTTGCATTATGACCAGAAGCCTATTAAATAGAACTGTGGGATCAACACCTGTCAAAGCTTTCTTGGAAGTTGATGAAGAAGCATTGTTTACTTGTGCTAATGTTCTTATTTGAGATTTTCTTTTAAGGACAACATCCTTGAAGTTCTTGCCGCTCATGTTCTGAACAATATCAGCGCCAACTTCTTCAGCATTGTCGCAGTTTATATTATCAGATTCAGATGCTGCAATACCTGATGGTATGCTGTGGAGTCTTGTGTCAGAAGTATCAAATTGATTATGTGACTTCAAGAATTCGAGAACTTTTGTGAGATCGTCATTATCTCTATTGATCCTGGACTACCCCTCTTCCGGATGCTGAACTGCATCATGGCAGTAGTCAATATCAGCAAACTGCGCTAAAGATGTCCTTACAGCTGCAGTCCTATGAATTGTGGAAGTCCATGTGGTGCGTACACTCTCAGTCACTCCTCTTCCATGAGTTATTCCCCCTTTACTTTTATGGCTCGCATCATTGCCTGCTCTATGGTAAGGTCAACTGACAGTCCGGCCCACTAATCTACTACTACGCCGTCCAACATGTGATCCTGACATGAGCTGCTTGTGTAGATCTGGATGTGAGTTAGGTAAGCCCATCATCATCTCTCCAGAGTAGAGATGAGCACACTTAGCATAATTATTGTGACCAGATGCTGCGAAGAGATTCACCATTCTCCTGATACTAACAAGATGTAGCTGATAGTTGCCCATTCGTTCTGCCCGCAGCAGAAGCTTTAATGTGGCAATGTAATACATATACAGAAGCCAAAGGTTTTTACTATATAAGCTATAGTAATAGTTATGTCATTTTCAGGGCCCCATTCTACACCTTATACGTAGCTATACGAGATAAAGGGCCCTAGGGACCCCAAGAGTAGCTATCCCCCTAACATAAATTTGGTTTAAATAATTTTGGTAATGTCTTTTAAGTGCTGGGCTTCAGTGTTTTTGAAGGTACCGTCTTATCTTTCAGTTTTTTTTAATAATCTTGTAGTTGGCAGCTGCCTATTTTTTGTAAACAATTCAGGTCATGGCTGACAGTATTTTATATAGAATATAGAGGACCTTTTTTACAAATTTATTTAATGCATTTAAACACAATTTAGGTGTTCAAAACAAGGGTGTCATTAATCCTCGTTATGTTAACTAACTAGTTATTACCAAATAATTTCACAAAACGCTTGTAAGACATTAATTCTAGGTACGTAATGTAATATTTATTCAACCCCTGGCCTACTCTTTTGATGTCAAATTTCGGCCTAATCAAATACCATAATCTTGAAACAACAATTATAGTGGCTCTTTAAAAACTGAGAAAAATGCAAATTTTAACTTTTGACTCTTCCGTCTCAAAAGGTTGCCGACCCCTGGACTAGACACGAGCCTTAATCAGTGATACAAATAGCTTTATAATACTTAGTTTGATATCAAAGCTGGCATCAGCTAATCCTGGACCCATGAAATCTCCGCCAATGGGGCCCTTTAAACATCTAGCCTCTAGCTTACGCCAGTTACGGGCCTAGCCTACCCTAACCATCCATACTACCATAGTGACCATAGTGTCCATATGAATGGGCCCGGTTACACCTCCTCATGTGGCGCCACTGCACAGTGATGAGACTCAAAATATTTAAGATTGATAACATTATGCATTTTATAACTCATTTAGGTATTTTTTTTTTAATTTTTTCCCCAACCTATGGCAGCTATATTGCATCATTTTATAAAACACGCCTACTAAGGGCGCTGCCATTATGAGCTTTTCAAATAAATCATCTTTAAGTAATGAATGTACGAAACAATCTTATTAAAAGTAAAATTTACATTTTATTATCCTTTGCTTCATAATATTAAATAAAAAAATATTTATTTTTCATACATATCGTTGAGTCGTATAAATTTATAACAATAATAAAATAAGTTTAGCAACAAAAAATTTATAGACATTTGTACACTTTTTGACGTTGTGTGTTGCTTCAACAATGGCGGATAGCGATAAGAAAAGTCTTGAAGATCAGATAAAAATTCAGGGTGAAATCGTGAGAAAACTAAAAGCTGAAAAGGCAGATAAAGAACAGGTGAGGGTGAAAACATTTTCCCAATCTACTGTTACTGTTTTTTTTTTAAAGATTACACACTGTCACAGTTGTGTTCAGCTACTAAACTTAAGCAACTTTGCCAGTTAATAAGTTAGTCACCAGAACCAGCCTGTACTTGAATTAAACTAAAATTGATCTGTTTGCATACTTATGATAGTAACTAGCAATCGTTTATTAGGTTAGTTATTTGATATATCCGCATCAGATTTAAATTAGGAATATCTAAGGGTGGACTAACATGATAGATAGATAGATAGATAGATAGATAGATAGATAGATGGCAGATGATGATGGGATAATACCACTGAACTCCATATTTAATTTTTAAATATAGAGCTCAGTGGATGATACTCAATGAGAGACAGATTTCAGAAAAAAAAATGCTACCATGCATAATTTACACCACTGTCAGTTTAACAAGGTTTAGCAAATAGAAGTAAGGAAAAAAAAATAAACTGATTCAATGGGTGATGTCCTTAAATTCCAGCCAAGAAGAATGTGGCAACATTTCATCATTTCATTTGCCACCATTTTTACATGATCAAAATATTGATAATATTATGAACTTACATTAACTAAGGCTGACATGTTGAAGAGCTGACTCATTCCTAAGCTAACTAGGACTGGGTATATTTTGAAAATTTAATGACCGATTACATGGTTCAAACAATCATAACCATGAGTATTTTTACAATCGTTATGACATTTTGATCCTGCGAAGTGATAGTACTAATAGTCTATAAATTGAATAATGTCTAAAATATAGTATTTAGTATTTCTGTCATGAATATCAAATTTATCATTTTTTATTTCTGTTAGAATGTTTTTATAATAAAGAGATGAAAAAAGTTCCCTTAGCCCTAACAGGCCATCGGGGCAGATGAAGTGTAGAATTCATCTGTTTCTATAACCTCGGCATATGAAGGGATTGTGTGCCTTTACTTCCCCAACTTAAGTCATGTACCCATTTAAAGCTGGGTGGACTTGTGGGACGACTTTGAAACACAATTCACCTGGAAAAATTCCCATGGTTCTCACAGAGGATCGAACCCAGGACTCTCAGGTCGACAGTCGAGTATTTACACCACTCGGCCACCCTTCCCACCAAAGAGATGAAAGGCACTAGAAATATCTGTTTGAAGTGTTTGGATTCTCTAGATACAGTAAATTTTGTTTAGAAGAAAATTAAAAGCCCAGTTTTTTTTTTATGAGTTTTTTTAAGGGGGAATACAGGCAATATTTAGTGACTCTTGGCCCTTTTTTAGTTTAATTTAATCTATACTGTGACTCAGCTAGAGGGGCTAAAACTATATTGGAAAACTGAAGCAAATCATAATTAAAGGGAAAGAAGATAATGGAGCGGTTTAATTTTTAGCTGTAAGCCAGGAAACCTTGAGCTGCTGAAATAAGTTTGTATTGAGTACGCTAGTGATGCCACCGAAAGCCGTGTATTGTTTCAGTTTTATAATGGAGAGATATGGATAATTGAAAATTTCTCATGCAGTAAACTATAGTTTACTGGTAAGACTAATGTTTTGAATGATTCGATCAATAATCCTAATGATAAGGATATTGTAGGTAGTCATGGTTAAGCAATTGATTTCCTTGCGTCAAAATCCAAGACTTTTGTATCTAAAAAAATTATTATTAATTAATTTGAACTTTTTTTCTTCTCAAATCGACATTTATAAGCAGCCCTTTTGGTTTGTTTACCCTAGCAGAAAATATAGTTTTCCGGAAAAAAAACTCTGCCCTTTGGAAAACCTGACTGCTGTGCATGTCTTTATCCGAATATCATTGCAACAAAACAGGTTTAACCTGCGAGGTCATTAGACACAGAAATTTTTGACCGGTGGAGGCATACCTTTAAAATGCTATATTATACAATCAGCAAATACTAGAGCAAAAAATAAAACAACACAGATCATTATTAGGATAGTTTTTTTTCCTCATACATGTACTTATTATTTTTACTTTTATTTATATTTCATTTATGATTAATTTTTCTTTACAGAAATACATGAAATAGTTCTATACACTAATATTTGTATAAAACTAAGTTGTCTTTATGAAGCATTTTTTTTAGTTCTTGTATTGATGAGATTTTTATCTCTTAGGTCATATAAACCACTTAAGGGATAGCTTATGTAGTGTTTTCTTTCATCCTGCCATAACCCAGAGTGCGATAACTATAGAGGCATCAGGGGAGATGAAAGAGGTACTAGCACAATGCCTAGCGGCCTTTACTTCCCCATCTAATGTTAGTTATCCATATTCTACTATTTGGACATGAGAACTTTCAACAGGACCTAGACAAATCTAGGGTCTCTCATTCTACACTTCACAACCATCTGTCCCTAAAATTTAACATTATGTCTTAAAATCTTTTTTTAAATGGGTCTTGCTAATAGTAAAGCCAATTGGGTGTTTAATTTTTTTCTTTTATATTTTGATTCAAGATGACATATGACATTTTTTTTATTTTCACACATTTCTATAATGATAATGATATTCTGCTTAATGTTGATTGAGATTTGTGTGTGATTTTCTGAATCATCGATTCTTCTAAAACTCTTGTATCAACTGTGATATATGATGTCTTCCCATTTGGCTGTTGTTCGTTTATGCCACTTTAATCAACGATTGCTGCAAAAACAACTTGGCTTTTCTATCTACAACTCATTGACACGGATATATTCTTCAAAGGTATTTAATCTTCTTAACTTTTTGTGGCTTCCCATCAAATTATTTTCTCTAAAGAAATGAAAATACAGTACATCTTTAAATTCTTAAAATAATTTCTTGACTTCTAAATTGTGTCTTGTTTTTTTTTTGTTTTTTTTATAATTTATTAAAGTTATTCACAGAATTTGATTTCACCTGCTAAATTTAAAACATTTTCATAGTTGGCATGAGCCATTGTACCTGAAAGAAGTCAAAATACTATTAATAAATAAGCTGCATGTTTTTCTTTTCTACAAATAGGCTAACTTCTTCCTGTGACATGAAAATAAAGAAAAATAAATAGAGGGGGTAGGGGAACATGTAGCTTTAGCAAAAGATAAGGATTGTTCATACTTTTAGTTTGTCTGTTGGTTTGTGTTATGACCGGTGTTACTTTCAAGGCTCTTGTTATAAAATAAACAATCTTGGCTTGATAGAAATTCTGTGGATTACTCATGATGCAATTTTTTTATGTTGAGATGTTACAGTCTAAATATTCATCATTATAATATTTTTACTAAAGTATCTTAGTTTTTCTTTGTGATTCTTATGGTGAGATTAAACTGTTGTATGCTACAATTTTGAATACTTTAGACGTTTAACACATGACCCAGCTTAATATTATGGGCTGTAAACTTAAATTGAACTATGACTTCTTGAAGTTTTATAAATATTGAGTGCACTGATACCTGCATTTATTTATGGATAAGTGTGACTTGTGTAAAGAAAGAAATATAAACATGAGCGAGGTTGAACTTAGCAGTATGGAGCAATGTGATGGTGGGATACACAAAAGCATTAAGATAAATAATGTCAAAGCAACTAAAAAACCAAAGGTAAACATTTCAGCCCTGTTAGGGAAGAGTATTGAACTACTTAAAAATTAGTTTTAACATTTTTGTGTTTAAAGCCAAGCCTCCACCATGTTTTTTTTTTGGGTGACAAAAAAAAATACCTGTACCAAAAGGACTAAGATACTTGCAGTCTTTCATATGAGGAAAAAAATATGGTATATATTAGAAATGTATGCTTTATTAGTGTATTCCAAACAGTTTGTGTTTCACAAAAAGAAGTTTCCCTTCTATGCTGTGTTGTGGGGTTAAAAACTTTGACAAACATGTGCTAAATGAATATGCCAGTAAAAATGAATTGATAAGTATATGTATTAATTTTCTCAGTGTTGATATGAATTAATATTTGCTGAATTAATTATATTTTGGTTTTTAAAGGAGAATTTTAATTTTGAATTAAGTTCTTTATGTGCAGAATATTTCTTAGGTTGATACTGTATTTTTATTCATTTATTTGTATTTTATAATTGACATACTTGGTTAAAAAAAAAAGCTGTCTTATTGTAGATAAATGCTGAAGTCAGTAAGCTTGTTGAACTCAAGAAACAACTTGGAGATGATGGACCAAAAAAATTTGTACTCAAAACCCCCAAGGTGAGTTATTTTAGATTTTAAGAGCTTAGGTTTTATAAGAACTCATAAGATTCTTGGAAAAGAAAAATTCTTGATAAAATTATTTTTATGTATTTATTTACCTATCATCAGGGTACCAGAGACTTTTCTCCTGAGCAAATGGCAATTAGAGAAGGTGTTTTTAACAGTATCATAGCATGTTTCAAACGTCATGGTGCTGAGACAATAGACACACCAGTCTTTGAATTGAAGGTGTTTTTTGATTTTTTTTATAAAAATATTTAGTATTAGCATGTTAGTATTTGGTTGATAGAAATTCTAAAAAAATAATAATTTTATTATCATTAAATTAGGTTTTTATTTTATTCATTTACTGATCCTTTATTATCTATACCAGGAAACATTGACTGGGAAATATGGAGAAGATTCGAAACTAATTTATGATTTGGCAGATCAAGGAGGAGAACTCTTGTCTCTAAGATATGATTTGACGGTTTGTAAAGCTCTTATATAAAACTTCTTTAATATGAGTAGTTAAGCCTTTTTTTTTTCATTTCTTTTACTAAAAACACTTATAAATATTAACTAAATGAGCAGATTTTTTTTTTCAGATTTTTTAAATGTGATTATGTCTGGAAAGGAATGTTTATTTGTGTTTCGTCTTTTAATTAGGTACCATTTGCTCGTTACCTTGCCATGAACAAAGTGAGCAACATCAAACGCTATCATATAGCTAAAGTCTATCGTAGAGACAACCCTGCTATGAATAGAGGAAGATTCAGAGAGTTTTATCAGTGTGTTAGTATAAATTTGGCATTAGCATCTAAAAATCCTGTGTAAACTGTCTTTGATTTTTTTTACATGCAGTTTAATGTTCAAGACTTCCAGATCATAAAGTACATTTTTTTTTATTATTCTATTTGTTTATCAGCAAATATTTTTTTCTTATATCATTGAGATGCTTATATGGGCAACTCACGTTTAAATTCCTTACCTAGTAATTAAAACTGATGGATCCTTTTAAATTTTCTGGCTATTGATTGTGTTCTTTTTTTTTGTTTCAGGATTTTGATATTGCTGGTCAGTATGATGCAATGTTACCTGATGCAGAATGTATCAAAATAGTTGTAGAGATATTGTCAAGTTTAGATGTTGGTGATTTTGTTGTCAAAGTAAGTCATACTCTTTGCTAAAGTTGTTCTGTGTTGTGAATTTGGAATATTTTTAAATAAATCAGTAAATAAATCTTCATTGGTTTCAGGTAAACCACAGAAAACTTCTGGATGGTATGTTTGCTGCTTGCGGCGTCCCAGATGATAAATTTAGACCCATCTGTTCCTCAGTAGATAAATTGGATAAAGTATGTATCATATTTCAGCAATTGGTTTAGTTTTTTAATATTTTCCACTGCTTTATAAAGTAATTAACTCATTCCTTACCACAGAATGCATTTTCTTTTCAAGATTTTGATCATTTTAGACCATGAAATGCATTTAGCATTTCAGACTACCTTATAAAAAAGCTAAAATGATTAATTCTTGGATTACTATGACTTGAAAATTGTAGAAATATGCATGCATTTATGCCCTAAAAAAACAAAATTATGCCTTTTGTATTACTTTAATACAATATAATTTATACTTATTAAAATCATGATTGTTTTAATGTTATTATGTAAACCTCAGATTCTTTTATCTTGAAACAAAATGTCTCGATTTCATTGATTCAGTGTTTTATGTTGCAAATGTTTATGCTTACGAACCAAGTACTGTAACAAATTAATAGTTTGTAATTAACCTGTACCACTGTATATATGAATCTCTACAACATTGTATATGGTTTTGTTTTTTGGTAGTTATTGTACCCAAAAAAAATCTTCTTCTTTTGTATTTTTTTTAATAAAAAATAAAAATTATATTATTAAAATTATTTTCTTATTTATAAAATGTTTTTTGAAAAATTTGGATATTTTTTTTTTTTTTAGTATTTAGCAATTCTCAATTATAGTAAGCACCTACATATGTAAAAAAAAATAATTCCATCATTGGTAAATTGTTTCTTCTTTTTAATTTCTTTTATTAAATATTAATTATACAGCAGTGAGTTCCCCTTATAATGCAATTGTCAGAAAAAAATATGACTCGAGAAAAATGGTGTGATATCCACCATTCACCCAATTTTCTTCAGCAGTAAATAATCTATCCATTTTATTTTTGTGAATACACATGTATCCCCCCCCCCCCCCCCCCTCTAGTCATTTTTTGACGGTATCGAAGAAATTTCCCATTCCATTAATACTATGTCCTATGACCTCAAATTTATCCTGAAAATATGCTGGCATTGGGTTTTTAGCAAAATATGTAATTTTATCCAGAAATAGTCAAAATATGTATTTGTGTTACAGATAAAGATTGTCCTATTTTGTTCAGAATAAGTGTGATATGGCTGAAATTGCATTAGAAATAAATTCTGATGCTGCAAAATAAAAAAAAAAAGATTTTTCATGAAAATTTTAGCCCTAGTAATGACTTTTTAAATTAGTTAATTACAAGTATTACATTTCATTGAAGCTATTTAATTTAATGAAACAATTTATTAAAATTAAATTTAGTTTTATGAAATCTTAAATTATGTCTGAGGAGATAAAAGCAAGCTAGAAAATGTAACTAAAAGCAGAAAATGATATCACATTTGTAAAATCAAACACAATTTTAATATTTTACACTCTAGATAATTATTGGGACTGATTTCTTTGAATGTAGTGTGGGTTTTAATATATGTAAATGAAAATAGAATTTTAAAAGTGTACTTTTCAAAAATCCTGGTTGAAACTTGCTGGACTAAAGGGTACAAGTTGAAATAATTTATCAAGATTTAATATAGCTCATTATACACTGGACTTGTTCTTTTATTGTGTACAATACATTGTATTGGTAAACCCGATATTTATGAGTATTTAGCAATTGGCCTCATATTTTAGAATCATGATTAATTAAAAAAGTTTCTAGTTGAAGATCATTGTGAGTAATTGGCATGTTGTTGAAATACATTTTTTTTCCTTGAGATAATTGATTTTTAATATTAGTTTTATTTTTATTTCCAGACATTTTGGGATGATGTCAGGTCAGAGATGGTAGATGAAAAAGGTTTAGATCCCAAAGCTGCAGATATGATTGGAGAATATGTCAGATATAAAGGTATATTTATATACAGCACGGCAAAATTATTCTACTAATATATTATGACTTTCTGCATCCTACGATTGCCACCATTGAAAAAAAAATTTCAAATAATGCAACCAAACTGAACATTGATCTTGGTTGGATTATGTTCTGGTTTGGAAATATGACTATATTAAGTTTTAACAGACAACAATGCCTGTAATTATGCATACATTTTGATTATCATTATCTATATCAGATACATGTAATATGTGAGCGTTTTAGTTGATTATGATCTCTCTTGTTATTTTTTACATCTGTTTTGAAAAGATTTGACTTCTTTTGCTTTTCTGACTTATACCCTCACCCTTCTTTATTTAATATGAATGTTTTTTTATGCAGCATAACGCAGTCACTGTAGCAGAAGTATTGTCATTACTGTAAATAGGTTTTTCTATAAGCTTGGGCTCTGCATAAAGGCTTCACAATAGCTGATTAAATATGTGGATATGCCACAAAATAAAGTCAGACACAAACTACCAATATATTCAATAAATTTGTTTGACTTTCTTTGTAAATACCTAAGTAATAAATATTTATATCTTATTTACTATTTATTAATTATGATATCACACCCAGTTCACATTTCACAATAGTCTTTTTTTTATTTTATTTACTCTCGTTGTAGCAAGTGTTAAAAGCTTTATGCCCATCCCTCTCTCCCATCCCACCATATTCTGTATTTTCTCATACTTCTATTTTATTCTTTCTTCAATCCTCTTCTATTTTGCTTTTTCTCCCAAGCAATTTTTTTTTCTGCTAGAGAAGTTGAATATTTTTATCATTACTTTTTTTTTACCTGTTGGCTTTGTTACATTAAGTTTAAGCATTCAGTAACAATGTCAACAAATAGAAATTCATATAGATGTATGGAAAGAGATTGTCGATTCAGTTTTTAAAATTCAAAAACAGCTAATCAAGAGCATTCTAATTATCATAATACATGTATAATGATATGCCTAGTTTGGTGTTTACGTCCTTTGATAAATAATTGTTTCAAATACAGTTTTGTTTTATGGTATCTTTTAAATTGTACATCCCTGGCTTAAAGAATGTTATTTTTTCATTGAATAACTCCTCTAGAATAATCCATGTGACAGTTTGATGTTGCCGGCTGTCTTCCTGTCTACAGTTATTCATATGTATTCTATCTGTTCATGCTCCATTGTTCATGGTGAGATACCATGTCACATCACTCTCTCTTATAGAAATCTTGTAATGGATTTGTCTATGCATGACGCATTAACTTTGCATACATACCTAACCCAGGTGGATTATTAAGTAGATTATAAACAGTTTTCATTTTAGCATACAATAGAAAAAATTTTACAAACATGTAAGAAACTCTAAATCCTTTGGCCATAGAAATCTTTCAAAACTTTTGTCATGTATTCCTGAGTTCAGATGTATAGAAGGGTTATGAGAATACAAGTAATGTTATATTTTATTTCAATGTATGTCATTTCTTTTGTGTTAATTACTTTAAAATATTTCCCTAAAAAGCTTATCAACAATCTGTAAATAATTTTTGATTAATTTTTTTTTTATCAGGAGGATTAGAATTAGTAAAAGAGTTACTAAATGATCAGAATCTTAAGTCACAAAAAAATGCAGTAGAGGGACTTGAAGATCTGAAACTTTTACTAACATACTGTGAGTCATATGGTGTTACTGATAAGGTAAGTAATTTAACAAAGAAAATATTCTAACCTATTAACCAATATTCATATAGGCCTGTATGCCTGATTTTCTGTTAATAAAATAACTGATCCATGGTCGACTAATTAATCCAGGTTGTCTTTGATATGAGTCTTGCGAGAGGTCTGGATTATTATACAGGGGTTATATATGAGGCAATTTTAACAGGTACAACTTCTTGGCTTATACATGTAGCTTTTATGATTATTCGTATTTACACTTTTTTTTTAATGATAATTGTCTGTTTTTAAACTCTTTGTTGAAATATGTTGAGGGTAATATAGCTCTGTACTAATTTGTCTAAATTTTTTGGAATGTTTTAAGTAATTCTTTGGTTATGACTTCTAGTTAACTTTTTTTTAGCTCAATTTGGCAAATTTTATCTTTTATAAAGAAGTTAATACATTTTTATTGTTTTACTATTTTATTTGAAAGCAAAATCATTAAAATGAACACTAATTTACATAAGGAATATGAGGAAGTCGCACAGAAAAATTACATTTAACTTGAGAGAAATGTGATACTGTTTTAGAAATGTTTCATTATTATTGTTATCAAAAGGTCACACAGTTCAGCTATCTGATCAGTCTGGTGAAGAGTCTGTTGGAGTTGGTAGTGTTGCCGGTGGAGGTCGCTATGATGGTCTTGTTGGCATGTTTGATAGTAAAGGCAAGAAAGTCCCTTGTGTAGGTGTTAGCATCGGGATTGAGAGACTTTTCTCTATTATGGAAGCTAAAGTCCAGGTAACTAAAATTCTATGCAATGAAGCTTTTAATGTATTTTTGTTTTTTTTCAAATCATCAACTTGTTTTTTTTTTGTCTAGTTCAAATACTTAGTAATGTTCTGTTCATTTAAGAAGTTTGCAGAAGATAGAAATATATGTAGTGGTTAATTACTTTGTGTCATTTAATATTTAAATTTTATGTTCATACACATTTTTTTGTTAATTTGGCATTGTAGAATTTTGATTAACTGAACAATATTTATTTATTACACATAATTTTTTTTAACTAAATGAAACCTACCCGAAATGTATCAGTCAGACTTTAATGAAGAATGGCTTGTTTAAAAATTTCACGTCAACAACGTTAAACCTTAAATTTTATTGAATGCTTTTAGCAAATGAGAGATTAGTTGCATGTGTTAATTTTATACACGTGGCTGTATATTCTTTCAAATCAATGTTTCCTCCATTGTCACAGTGTAATAGGTATTTTTAAGACAATCAATAGATCTGAACATAAAAAAAACTAAAAAAAAATGTATATGAAGCTTTTCTTAGTGGGCTGTTTTTTTTGTTTTTTTTGGATTAGGCAAACATTGTGAGAATCCTGATAATAAAAATTTTAGCTTTAAGATTTTATTTATTGTGTGAAACACCAGGGTTTGGCAAATTTTTTTAATCACAGGTTCTTTAATTTGACTGCAATAGTAGAAAATTAGAAGTGCTGTTCTAACAGCAAATGGAGGGAGTTTAATTGTACTTAAAATTGGATGCCATATCAAACAGCTAAGCAGGCCATATATGGCCAGACATTTAATTAAGACAATAATATCATTGTTTAGTCGTCTCTGATTGCTGGTTATGAGTTTGATAGACAGAATCTTAAAATATGTTAAATTCTTCTTATAATTATAGGCAGCACAAACAAAGATTCGTACAACAGAAACTGAAGTGTTTGTGATAGCTGCACAAAAAAACATGGTTGAAGAAAGATTGAAATTGACTAATGCTCTTTGGGATGCTGATATTAAGGTAATTTTTTAATACTTAGTGATGAGCAAAAATGTTATCCTATCACATTTGACAAGGAAATAAATCTTCTTGGGCACAAAAATAAATAAATTAAATAATTATTTGTCTATATTTTTGATAGTATGTTATAAATTGAAATCTCATGCATCCATTATGGGAAGTTGGTTATTGATTAACTTCATTATGTAAGAGTGTGTTTTTATGATTTTTAGTCAATTAATATTTTTATTTTCTGATGATCTATTGTTTGATTCCAGACAGAGCAGTCTTATAAGAAAAATACAAAAATGTTGAATGAATTCCAATATTGTGAACAGCAAGGTATACCATTGGCTGTCATCATAGGTCAGTCAGAAATAGAATCTGGCGTTGTTAAGCTAAAAACCATTGGCTCAAGAGAAGAAGTAAGTTCTTTATCATGTCATTTTTTACTATTCGCATGCTTTACATATATGAAATTGAACATACAATACAAAACCATTTCTTTAATCTGTCACTCATAACACATGACTTGATTTATTATTCTGATTTTTTGTTAACCTTTTTTCTTTAGTATATAGCATTAAAATTTTGGCCTCAGATTTTGTGTAATGGCATACATATTGTCACAGAGTGGCTCTGTGTGTGTGGGGTAACATACAGGCTTGGGTTTATAGGATTGTTCTGCACACACTGCTGCATTATACATGTATTAAAATGGGCAGGGGAGAGAATCAGTGTGTGTGTAGTGAACATGGTTGATAGACCACCTCTTGTTGGGACAATTAGTGAAGGTCACTAGTAGGGAGATGCAAATTAGTGCTATAGGAGATAACTGTGGTTGTAATGCTTTATTCAAGCGTGCTGTTAAAGAACTTTTTGGATCATATTTTGAGTCGGAGCTATTGTATTGTCACATATGGAGTTTGTTATTTCTAGTACCCTATGACAAGTGTGCACGTTACACATGATAAAAAAATTTGTTTTAAAAAAAAAATTCTTATTTAATATCAATCTGATATTTATCTTAATATTCTATTTTTTTTAGAGAGAAGTTCCCCGAGCTAACATGATAGAAGAAATAAGGAAGACCTTAGCATCTATTAAACAAACCATTATACAAGCCAACAAATCAGAAAGTTAAGAACCTTGAATCTCATCTTGAGTAGTTGTCGTTGGTTGACCTAAGTACGTGCTACAGTATTTGAAGTTAAGTTGGATTAAAATTTGTCATTATAGAAGCCTCTTTGTCATTGCACAACTGCATACATTTAAATAATTTTAAAATTGATCTAATTTATTAAAATTAAATTTAGAAATAAACATTTTTTTTTTTAAATTTCTAGTTTATTTATTGTGAGCTGATAATTAAACATGTTACAGTATTTCACTAAGGGTTGTAAATGTGAATAGAAATCTGATGATAAAAAAGTTTCATGATTTTTTTTTTTTTAAACTATTGGCTAACATAGGGTCATTTCACTTTATAAAAAATTATTTTGGAATATATTTGTTATGTTACTTTGTCCATTATGAGTTAAATGATGGACATTTTTTTCCATGTTATTCCCATTTCATGTAACTTTTTATTTCTAGATGTATTTTAAAGTTAAATATTTATTTATTGCTACATGTACATGTGACTTGGTTGACACATTATTTCAAAACAAATAAGTCTCATATTCTAAACTAACACCGCAGCGAATGATATATCTATCTGCATTTTTCGTTCATTAATAAACTTCTTTGATAATTTTACTGAAATCAAATAAAATCAAACATATTTGAAAATCGTAAGCTTATTTATGTATCAGTAAGTTTTATTTTTCACTTGAATGAATATTCATTAACTGTATTATAATTATGTGAAGAATTAAAATTGTTTTAAAACATGGAATGGCATTTTTTTTATGTATACTTCTTTTATTTAGCTATCAATATCTCAGTATTTAAAAAAAAAATGTCTTAAATTATGAAGGAATAAATCACATTATATGCATTATAACATATTTCAGTGAAACTTTTTAAGTTAAATGTTTGGTAAGGAGATTATGAAATATGACAAATGCTATACATGACAATATAATTTCATTTCACTAAGTACTGTAGAAGACACATTCATATACATAGGTTAAAGTATAATACAGAAAAGTAAAGTATCCATTGTCTTCTTTGATTAATCAGAATTACAAAGTCTTGTGTCAATGAATAATACCAGCACCCTGTGTGGATAAGGAAAAAAAGAAGTCATAATAATTAATTTTCATAGTGCCAGTAGTAAATTATTACATGTACTAAAGACAAAAGATCTGTGAAAAATTGTTCCTTCACCACTTTTAAACCAACTTCATGTAATATAATTTAGATTTATATTAATTACTCTCAAATCTTGTACTATAAAAGTAAATACCATATAAATTCATTCATAACATTGTTTAAATATTTTTGAAACAAATGTCTCTGAATATATATAAATATACATGTATATGTTAGAGTTGAAATCTCTGTTCTTTCTTTTTTTGATACCAATGTCAATGAGAAATCAAAATAAACGTATGTTATCAGTTTATTAAAGAAACTCTTTAACTGGCATTCAGTCTAAAGCCCATGTACCTACAGGGACCTATGAAAGTCTAAAAATTACATTTTAAATAGGGATGTACCCTAATATACCTAAAAGAAACAAAAAAATTCATTTCACTTATCATTTTTTTTTTATTATTGACAGTCACAAATATTTCCTAATGCTCACAGGTTTATAATCTTATAATAAAATGACATTATTAGTTAACTTAAAATTAGTGTACATTTGCCCCATTTGAATTAAATAAAATGGTCCCACAAAAACTTTAAAAGCAAAAAAGGACTTAAAAGATCATAAGATGGATCTATCGGGGAAGTGAACTAAAATGTTCTCCTGACCGATATTATTACCTGTCTTCTGGGATTCTTATTTGTTTAGCGAAGTAGATGGCCACCTGTTTGGCCAGATCGTGTTTCGTGCTGTTGTCCACCTTATCTGAGTTGTGGAAGAGCTTCAGGTTGAGCATAGGGGCAGTGGAGGCGGCCCTCACCATGGAAACGTTGGGTTGGAGCTCCAGAGTAACGTACTGTGAGATACAATGAAACCTAGTATTTATAACCTATATAACAAGTATCTCCGTGTGAGCTTAACATATTGCCTCCAGGGCATACTTTAACAAAGTAATATGGCGACCTTAAGTCATAGGTAAGAACGTATGTCGCCTTGTAAGATCATATTCAGACACTGGACGACACCTAAACTTATGTATAAAAGAGCTCCATAAGCTAAATTGAAATTACTTAATTAAGGGCGTCATCCAGAGAAATGCGTCAGCCCCCCCCCCCATGAATTTAACTCCTATGATTAATGTATAATAAAATCAAATCTTATAAACTGAGTTTTTTCATGGTGACCATTTGACGGGTGGACAGATGCCAATCTTCATTGAGCCATTTTAATTTTGATATATTTTCATGACTTTTCTCGCCTAAATTTTGAAATCGCACATGTGTCTCCCTAATTTTTTTTTCGATATAAAAACTGGAAGTTGTCAAATGACATTGAGGTAGAATTGATTTATTTTAATAGATAGTTATATATACTATAGTGGATAGAAAGAAATGCACAGACATTACCTTATATATAGGCCTATATGTATAAACATAGCCATTCTTGGCTTTGGTTTGGGGGGCTTCTTGATTGTCGGGATTGTGATGTCAACAAAAAAAAAGGTCTCAGCTTTCAAACTTACAAATGCATAAAAAAATATCCACAGGTGATATATCAGACATATTTGAATTATTTCCAGGTTTAGAAAACTTTGAGATACTTACCTGGACATCAGTATAAAACATTTTAGACAACATATTGGAGCACGATGACAGGAAACTTTCATTGATCGATTTGTTGTCTACATTCGTGGTGATAAAGGCGGCGAGCTGGACTTTGGCCATAGTTGAGTGCTAAATGCTGGAACTGAAAGACAACTGAAGCATTTTAAGCAGGAATAGCCTAACCAAGCTTCTCTTACACACACACACACACACATATATATATATATATATATATATATATCAGAGGCGTACCTGGGGAGGGGGGTCTAAATTAGAAAGTCCCTCCGGGCACCAGCTTGAAAAGGGGGGGGGGGTCAAAAATATTTCTCTACATTAAATATTAAGTACATTATCTCATGTCATGGTGGAATGTCAAAATGCAGTGGCCCCCAAATAGGCCAAGCCCCCGGGCCCCCAAATCCCTAGGTTCGGCACAGATATGGGTGTAGGTGTGATGGTATTTGGCTGTTGTGCAAGCCACATCATCCCTTAGGCTATGGCTACACAAAAAACGCTCGACTGTCGACCTAAGGGTACCTGGTTCGATCTCCTGTGAGAACCAAAGGATGTTTCAGGTCAAGGCTAAAGACCCCGCCACATGGCCACTGCACTATTGGCTATGGTCATGTTGAAAGAAGGGCACCATAAAACCGTCACCATTAGTGGTTTATTATATCTAAGAGATTTCATCTCATCACACACAGGAAACATTTCATCTTCCCCCGATGAACTCTTATTACTTTGCTTTATGAAGCGTTCAGAGCCACAGTCTTTCGTTGATACATCACTATGAGTAATAAACAATGGGTTTATGTATTTATATGTATCTCTGTATTTTGATAGCTAGGCTACATATCTAGACAAACAGTTTTAGTGACATCTCGGAGAAAAATAGGAAGCTTAATATTTGTTAAGCATTAATCAATTGTGGCGAATTGTGGGGCAACGGGTGAATACGTTAAAGAAGGACAGGTAAGTCTTGTAACAACCAGGTGAGAAAAGAATCTCCTAAAGCTTCCCCCCCCTCCCCTCACACCCACCCTCTCTGACTAATTAGAATTTGTTGGAGAAAAAAAATGATATTGTACACAATAGACTCTAAGGACAATAGAGTTGTCTAGACATTGATAACACGTTTCTTGTGTGTTTATGTGCACAACGCTCGTAATACTGAGAAAAAAAATCAATACCGATATCTTGACAATAGAGTGTCGGAAGTTTGATCGATTATGTGTCTAACAATGAATAAAAAAAAACGATTATTATTAAAAAGGAATTATACCACTTTTTTCGATAAGGGGTGGGATGGTAAATGGAGTAAGATCAATGAAATTGTTTTTGTATTTTAAGTACCAACTTTCTTTTTTTCTTTTGAGTCTAACAATAATGAAGTCTGAATGTAAAAGAAAAGAATTGAATCACAGTTCAGTTTGCTGATATGGGAAACTCAGACCGAGTGTGTTAGATAACTTAGTATTTTTATTTAGTATTAAATACAGGGGCGGTTTTATATATATATATATATATATATATATATATATATATATATATATATATATATATATATATATATATATATATAAAACGATTGATTGGATCCATTTTTTGTTCATTTTTGTAATCCGTTATATTTGGGGTTATAGTGGTAGCTGAAGTCTTTTATATTAACGCACAATTTATTATTTTTTTTAAATTAATAAAATACCTAAATTTTCTTCGAAGTAGGTGTCGATCTCTGTCATATTATTAGAAATGGTGGGGGGGGGGGGGGCTGGATTGTGTTATATTTTATTTGAATCGTAAAACAAAGAATATAATCCCCCCCGGGTGTTAAAAGTAATTATAATTAGATCATTCTCAAGTTAATCTTTTGGAGCTATTTCTATTTATTAACCAATTAGTGGTGACTTTTAGTTGTGGCGACCATGACACGATGCGATTGGGGGGGAAGGGTCGCAATAAGATATTCTTTCATCGCTGTAAAATAAACTTACCTCCTCGGCGCGTCATGTGGTACTTGCAGAAGGCCCCACTTTTGCCCCTCCCCCACCTTCCCACATAAGGCCGCTTCTGAACCTGATTAGGTTGTTACAATATTTTACACAAGCTTAATAAGTGAATCAACTATTGAGACAATGAAATATTAATGGAATAATCTGCCAAAAAAAATGTAAAGTCACAACTGTAGACCTACCTTGACTTCAAAGTTGTGTAGTCCAACAGTTCCAGAGCAACACACGCACACACACACACACATGCCAACACCATACACATAGGCCAATCAAACCAGCCCATTCCAGACACAGACAAGAAACCGAGTCAATAAAAACTATTCATCTGTGACTGAATCATGAAGACTGGAACGTTTTTTTAAAGACTCGCCTGGCAGTGGGTGTCGTGACACCTGGTCGTGTCACTTTGAGGACTCAGTTTCTTTCACTTGCCCCGCTTTAATTGGAGAGAGAGAGAGAGAGAGAGAGAGAGAGAGAGAGAGAGAAGTAGAGAGAGAGTGAGAGAGAGAGAGGGAGAGAGAGAGGGAGAGAGAGAGAGAGGGGGGGCATCTTAAAGTTGTGTACATTTAAAATAAAAAAGCAGTGCTTGATAAACAAAAATTACTCCTCCCCACAATTATTGGGTGCATTTGTGAAAGGTCGCCATCTAACTTCTATACACATACTTAAAAACCAACAAAGTAATGTGAACAAATTAAGAATTTTTTTTTTATTCTTTCATTTACAGGTTATGATATGTAATTAATACAATACAACATTCAATTCTTCGAAGTAAAATTTTTAAGCTAATAGTTTCAAAAATTGTGGCATAAATTAGGATAAAGCAGCGCACCATTACTACAATACATATTACATAAATATAGACAATTCAACAAGTAATTAATAATACCCATGCAAGTATTACATTAGCACTGGCTGCTCGTATCTAAACCTAGTGTGTGTGTATGTGTGTGTGTGTGGGGGGGGGTGCTGCTTGTGTAAAATGATAATGCATGCAGAAACCTGATAAAATCAAAAAGATCAGAATAAAAAAAAAAATTACTTCAAACTAACTATTCTAACTTAAAGCTAAAATGTTTTAATTCAAGCTTGATCTATCTATTCATTAAAAAACAAACAAAAAAAGTCGGCACTGCGCTAGCGACAGTGCTCTCTATATTTTTTTGCAGCCCTGCGTGCAGCTACGTGAGTTGTGAGCATGCACGCAGAGACCAAACAGTGTGAAATACACAGTTCCATGCAAAGAGTTTCGTATTTTTTAAAAAATAAACTGAATAATGGCCAAGAAATATACCTTAAGGGCGCTATATTTACAAGTATAAAGAAAGATTCAAGAACAAAAAACGACTCAATATGTTAAATGGTATTGATAATATAAAGTGAAAAAAAAAGGTTTGCTACAGTTCTAAGAGCCAGACGCGAACCGTCACTGTTTAATTCCAGACCATATCCTTACATTTAATACCAGTACAAGATTTATGAGAAAAAATAAAAAAAACAAAGTCACGGAATAGTATTACACTACAGTTACTCCTGTTCTTAACATAATTTCATTAAAGCTTTATTTTTTTAAATTTCCAAAGGCAACATTAATAAGACAGTACAAATATATATTTTTAAAAAAAGACAGTTTAACGGCTAATAATTAAACAGACTAAAGAAAATATATTTTGCTTTACAGCCAAACAAATGAAAATACATAGTATATATTCTCGAGCTTTAGCCGATTGGCCCATTAGCACAAATGGAAATAAGCAAAAAAACGGGTGGTGGGTATGGGAAGGGGGGGATTTGGAAGTGTATTGATAATCTACTCACAGTTTTACAGATTTACACAAAACATTGCCACCTGGGGGGGGGGGGGGGGGATTCAACTAAATTGTTCCCAAACTGGGACTTTTGAAAATGAAATAAGGAGAGATAACCGCAGTTTTAACAGGACCACATTTTAATTAGTCAAGAAAATAAAGTTTAAGGTGGTGATTGGTTGGGATCAGAAAAAAAAATTGAGTCCGATGCTGCAGTTTTCTCTTTCTAGAATCGGCACACACGCTTTTTGATAACACGGTACATCTGGAAATATTCAGGAAATGGGCCTATATCTAATGCTACAGCAACTCTTTGATAGATTCGGACATATTGTAAAGACAACATAAATAAACAATATATATAGCAGGTATAGATCAAACAAAAAATATAACATAAATTATACAAAGTATTAAAAACAAACAATGAAAAAATATGGCTGCTAAAAAATTAATATACAGAGTATGTGCGTTCCCTTCTAACACATAGGGAAGAACTTTTGTGTGTGTTTTAATGTCATCACATTATAAACAATTGAAAAAAAGTAGATATGCTGAGAGAAAGAGAGTTTACAATATATACATACACGTAAACATATAGAGCGGGGAAGTATATTAAAGCTGGATTTAAAAACAAATTATATAAACTCTACTGCTTCGTACAAATATTCTGAAATGCTTGATAACTTGAAATTTGGCTTTCTTTTAAAATCGAAAAAGAGATTAAAACAAACTAGCCTCAGTGGTTTAAATTTATTTCAAAGGAAGAGATGGTAAATAAACACGTAAAATATCTTTCTTCATCTTCTAATCAAAACGCTGGCTTAGGTGTCTGTAAATTTCTTTATAGTAATAACAATAACATCATCTTATTGATTCTACTAGCTAAGTTAATTAGACGCGTAAAGCAAGCCAAACAAATGACAGAAAAGCCATCACAAGGAAACATAACTGGCCACAATTAGCCCCATTGTTTATCTGCTTTTGTTGCCTAATTGTATTAGAAAAGTTATGCTGATGGTTGCCATGATCTGTCTTTAGTGTAGAAGTGCTATCTGCTTGACTTGAATGTTGGGTGGTAGGGCGAGAAGTCACCGTGATTGCACCAGCTCTGGCGGTCGTAACTGTTTTCGTTGGAACTGTTGATCGCTGTGTCAATATCTGAGCAGAGTGCCCCGGTCTAAAGCGGCCATGAGCAGTAGAGGTCGCGGCGGCGGTGCTGCTCCTAGGTTGACTATCGCCGTTGATACGATTGATGTTTGAGTTGAGGGTTACGTGGTCATTAGCAAGGTCAGGGTCAGATTTGTTTTTAAGATCCTGTGTGAATGTTTCAGGGACGAGAAGTTGTCTGCAAATGTCAGGGAGGATTCCCATTTCGCTGACAGCCATGATACTTGCGACCTCCGACCCACAAGGTTGCATGGCGTGATTTAAGCAGGCGGCACGTGCAACGGATGTTCTGTTTTGAAATAGAAACAAACAATGTCTGCATTTGAAATCTGCATTGCTCTCCTATGAGCTATCTAAATACACACTTTTTTAAAAAAAAATTTAACACCTTTCAGACATCACCCTCCCTTCCTTGTCATCAAGTGTCAAACTTTCCGTGATCCTCACTAGTAAAATTACGACAATTTTTACCCCCCCCCCTTTTCCCCTAAAATACCAACTTATAAAAAAATAATAATAAACAAACTATTCCCCCCTCCCCAAATATGACGTTAAATAACAATCTTCAAACTCTGCACCCAAACTGTAATCATTTAAATCTAATTCTACAAATATAACAAAAGTATCGCGCAATATAGTCGAAAGTCTACAGTATCTTTAAATCAAATAATAATATATTCTTAAGTTTAGAATATTAGTATAGCTGAAAATGAAATAATAAAATTAATTTAAGAAATGTGTTGTCGGTTAACAAAATGAATGATTTCGCTAGATCATATCAGCGTCCACAATTAACTGTTGGAATATTTACATCTAAAACATATAGTACCAGTTTTAGATTACTGAATGAGACGCTGAGACAGGGATATATGACAAAATACTCAGAACAATTCTATTAGAAAATTTTTTTAATGTAATAGCTTAAAATAGGTCTAAGGGAGTTAATTTATATTTACTAATATACTAGATGCTAAAATTCATATCAAATGCACCTTATTAATATTTTAGACACCACACATTTATTTCATTGATCCGAGAATGACATTTGCCTTAAGCACTGAAATTAACGCTTCCACCCTCTAATGTTGAACTATGCAAATGATTTCTGTTATCATTCATGGTGGCAGATGTTGTGGCTAAATTCACCCCAACGCACTGTCGGCATGACAGTCACGCGCTGAGCGCCGCCACTTATGGAGGTCTGGTCGTACTAGCTAGTCAACAGACCAATCACCCCCCTCCAACATGTCAATAACTGTTAAACTTTTCAGACCATCCCTCCACTAAGTTGTTGACGTAATTAATAGACAAGCCCTTATTATGCACATGTGTTCGTTCATAAGGAATTTGTATATAAAAATAATGACACTAAAACTGTACAAATGCTGTAGCCTATTTTTAAGGGGTCTCAACTTGAGGGGGGGGGTTCGTTTTAGGCGGGGCCCACTCAAACATTTTGCTGCCCCCCCCCTCCTAGCTGTTGGCAGCACCACTCGGGGAGCCTATATAATCGTGGCGCATCTGTGCAAGATCTTTGAGTCGAGAAAATGGAATTGGTAAATGATGAAGCCAAAACAGATTAAAAACAAGGTTGAACTTCTGACATTATTAAAAAAAAAAACAAAAAAAAAATACGTTCAAGAAATAAGGATATTGTAGATATATTCCATCAGTCTCATTGTTAAAAATCATAGACACAACCACCGACCTACCTGCAGGCTAAAGTTTGTAGTTCTAGACCATCTAGATTTGAATTTCCAAACCATTCATCTCTGATGGCCTCCAGCTCACGACCAAAACCTATTTCGCATGTTGCCAGATTGGGATGCGCTTGGCTGAAACAATCCTCATTGATTTTACTGATTACTGTGGCTGCAATTAAAAAAAAAAACAGGAAATCAAATCCTTAAGAAATTAAAAAAAAAACAAACTTGTAAATGTCACAAATTACAGAGAAGGATCATCAATAAGTCAATAATTCTATGTCAGTCTGTCGATCAATATATCTACTTATCTTTTCCTAAACTACTGGATATATATCAATTAATCTAAATCCATGCATGTCATTCTGCATACATTCTGAATGAATTTAACTTACATGTTTTATCAGTGCTTAAAATTATATGATGACAACAATAATATGCTCAATTGACAATTAAACACTTACTCTCTATTTGATCACAATATGTTTTCTGTGATGCCATGGCGTTAGCCTGGTCAAAGGTCAAGGACAGCCAGAAGTCTCTAAAGTTGGTGATGTTACCAAGTTCACGGCCATAGCAACCGTATCTTACAGGGTAGGTTCTGAATGGAAATTTAGCACATATGAACATACCTTACACAACAGGAATCGAAATCTGGATAGCTCTCATACCATGCCCACCGTTCATTTGACCTATATTCAGTATTCAGACCATACCAACCGTTCATTTTACCTGCAATCAATCTTCACACCATATCAACCAATCATCTCAACTGCAATCTGTCATCACACCATACCGACCAATCATCTCACCTACAATCTGTCATCACACCATACCGACCAATCATCTCACCTGCAATCAGTCCTCAGTCCCAGTATCAGAAAGTCACGAAGTGAAACAGGTTCATGTTGATTTGGTGGCATCGTCTCCGCTGCTTCTTTGGCACATTTGTCCACAACTGTTTCCGGGTGAGTCGATCTAACAGAATACATGTATATCTTTTCATTAAGTTCACCGTGAATTAGCGAACCACATGCCAACTTTGACATGCACTCAATCACGCAATCATTTATAATATTATAAGGGCCACCAGCGACATGGGGTGGAAGAGGTGGGGGGGGGGGGTTGCAACCGGTAATGGGTATACATATCATGGCCCTGAGTCTTGGATGTCCAATCTATTTTCATTTTCTTTTTAAATTATGTTTTAGTTTTGCTGCAATGAAACTGGATCCTTTATTTACATCATGAGTCACCTGCATTTTTCATTAAACATTAAGAAACGAATGGGCGTTCAAAACATATCTTATTTCATCCTCGCCTCACCCACTCATTGACTGTCATTCAGCAATAATGCAGTCATCAGTTAAGGACTTTCTGTTCGAGTAAATTGTGTGATATTAGTCCCTACTCTCAGGCACGCCGAGAGGAGGGCAGGGGGGGTCATTGCCAGGGGGCCCGCATCTGTAAGGGGGCCCGGCCGCCCAGACCATGTCAATTTTTTCACGACTCATTGTTTATTAAGGGGCCCGCAATGATGTCCTGCCCTGGGGCTATTGTTGACTCTCGGCGCCCCTGCTTACTCTCCAACCTCCTTTCTCAAGGCTGGACCTTACACCTCACATCAGGGGCACATCATGATTTGTTGAAGGCCCAGGTTCAAAGATTTACTGAAAGAGAGTGGGGATAAAATTATGTGTCTATCAAATTGTAAACAACAACAACAACAACAAAAACAACAACACAACTACAACATGGGGGTGGTAATAGGACTGTATGAAACCAAACTTAGTCTCATACGATGTGCACGCCGTTTAATTAGTCGATGTCTATGAAACATTTTTCTTCGGTTCAGGGGCGTAAAAAAGTTTTTAGTGTACAAAAGAATGCAGGTCTATAAGTTGTTGTACGTAGCAAGTAGCAAGCATGTTTTCAGTTTGAAAGTAACTAAAGACTGTCTACGCGTAAGTTGCCACTCAGTAGGCCTACCAAAAAGACCGTTCGAGAGTTTTTGTAGTGTATGGGGGCATGGGCATCGCTAGGAATTTTTCCAGGGGGGGGGGCAAAAATTTTCCAGGGGGGGGGGGCCAATAACAACTTTATGACATTTTTTTTAAATGTAAGGGGGGGGGAGCAAATGCCCCCCTCTTATATGACATTTTTTCTAAATGTAGGGGAGGGCAAATGCCCCCCCCCCCCCATGAATACGCCCATATATGGGGGCTTATCTAAATGCAATAGCTTATCCCCTTGTTTATGTTTTGTTATGATTGTACCTCTATGATCATTATAATAATCATTTTCTTTGTATACATTTTTACTTAATTCCTTTCAAGGACATAATTAAAAAGCAGCTTTGAAATAAACACGTCTAAGATACATACTAACTATACTTAGCATGTTAATGAAATAATGACAAAAAAACAATTAGAGCCAATGGAAACAATATAAAATATTATTTTTAAGCTGTTACTTGCTTGCTGAAATCATACAGCTAAAATCATTTCAATACATTTATGTAAATACAAACAGCCGTGCAAACGTTTGCCTGTCGTTCACATGCCCTCATGCATTCAATACAGTTGACTATATCACACTACGATAGTCATATGTCTTAAACACAATAGAATCATATGGTTTGAAATGACAGCTTTGTTTAGAAGCGGGAGGGAACCCAAGTTGTCAGAGGTTTTTCAGCGCCCACAATGTGCTAGCGGCGGCCCTGATTTTGACACGAGAAATAATTCATATAGTAGGCTAGATATTGGGAAAAAATGGGCTTATGGACCTATGTATTTTTTATTTAGTTCCCAGTTCAGAGATTCCTCACTTTCGTACATTTAGGTCGAAAATTCCAGATCTGACAAAGGTTTTTTCCCCCCTTCAGCAAAGACAAAAAGGAAAGTTCTTTTTTCCACCCTTTAAATTAGACTGACAATGTTCATGTTCTTACCCGCTGGTTTGTCCAAATTTAGCGATGCAGGACTCATTTGTAAACAGAGAGTAATAGTTGACCAACACGGTCTGAACTTCTCCATCACATGCAGTGAAAGAGTCTCTTAGACATAACGTTGTTTGAAGTATGACGCTGAGGAAAGTAAATTAAATTAGAAATAATCATGGGTAATTTAAGATACTTTTGTGGCTAATTTCCCCAGTGTACAAGGGAAGATTTTTTTTACATGTTCAGCTAGAACTTTTTTGATGCACACCGCACAATATATTTCAAACAGAAAACGCATCGCTATTTAATTCTACCAGTGACTAAAAATGCTGCCACTTGTGTTATTTTCCTTTTTAATATTGCAACATTTAAATATTAATAAACAGTAGAATAATACACACAAAAATGGCTGCTTTCGGAAAATAATTTTAAATTGACCATGCCCATTGTATATAATTTATATTCTTTGATGCACTCTGGGAATTCAAAAAAAATCTAAATTGTACACCTATTCCAAAAGACGAATAAGATTTTTTTTTCAACACAAGTATAGCTTCACATCATTCTAATAAAATGCACGCTGAAATAAATTTGTTTCGAATTTCCGCAATTTTATATAAAATGTTTATTGGTAAATAACTCGAACAAGTAAATAAGTACAAATGCATATAAAAATGTGTGATATAAAAATTAATACATTTTTTTAAGTGAAGTGATGTGATGCATATTTAGTTATCATCGTTAGAGCGTGCATTAGAAAAAAACTATCCACACTAACGTATATCATGGAAAAAATTGAAAGACGTATTAATTCAAAGCTACATACTCGCAGGCTACATCTCTTAGCAGCTCTAGTGGCAACTTTTTCTCATTGTGCAATCCGAAAATATGTGCCAGGCCAGAGCTGAAGGAACCCAAGCAGGAAGTGACGTATGACTGATTGGCCGTGGCTGTACACCCCAACTTGTCTCTTTTTTCTGAAATATTTAAAATGTTACTGCAAGAGTTGTCCACATAATTATAACCAACTTAAATAACCAATTTTAACACATTGAAAAAAAAACATTAAAGACATGCTTGAGGAGAGTGTCGTCACCATGGTTGGTGTTCCACGGTGCGGATCCGAGCAGCTTTGAACTGTATTCATTTTCCTAAGCTCCAGACGCTCTGCATGGTGGCACCATGTGCTACTGCTCTATATGGTGACGCCCTGTGCTACTACTCTGCATGGTGGCACCCTAGGCTACTGCTCATGTTTTTAGCTAAGATCGGTTATAAAACCGACTATACCGAGTTATTTCGACTATAAAATTTAGAACTGTTCAATTTGGTGGCTCCCCTAAAATGCTGTCACCCGGTGCAGCCCGCACCCCTCGCATCCACCACCCCCTCAGTGACGCGACTGGGGTACGTTTCTTCGGGGCCTTGATGAACGGTATCCATACATTAAAAGAATGGGCTTACAAATAGCTTTTAACAACAAAAAAGAGGTAAATATAGAAATAATATTTAAATCAAAGATTCCTTTTCAAATGAGTGAACAAAGATAATTTTTTTAATAAAATATTTTAAGTTAAGCATTGGCAGATCCGCCGCACCCCAAACATCATTAGGGACCCCGAGCAAGGGCGTCATTTGCGAAGGGAATTATCGCCACCGCATCCATGATCCTTTAATATTTTTTTTTTAGTTTAGGAAAAGAAAAGAATAACGAAATCATTGTAAACATGCGTAATCTTAGCACATTTTGGTAAAAGAATTGGGTCTAATAAAGTCTGAGAAGGCGCCACTAAGTTTATACCTCGGCATGGAGTGTCATTTCGGGTACGGCTTGGAGAAGGGAGGGGGGTGCAAGTTTAACGTCTGGGGGCAGTGTAGGGGGGGGGGCAACCGACTTAGTATGTTTTAGCGGTTTTTCCCAATTTTTCAGTGTTTTACGTAAATACGAAAATAAAATAAAAAAACTCGCATTAATTAGACTTAGTTTTTTTTTCAATTTTTTTTTGTCCTTGAAGTAAGAGTGTTAAATATTTTATGTAAGGGTAATAGATAAATTGTGCTCAAAATTGACTTTTCATTTTACAATTTTAAGCGTCATTTTTTTTTTTGGTATGTCCTTAATAGAGAACAATGAAAACTGGGAAAAACTCCAGTGCGCCCTTGCCCCCCCCCACCCCATAGGCCGTACCCGAAGTAACACCTTGGTCCCGAGCCTTGGATGACCCCATTGCTAATAAAATTATTATTTTCTTTAGTGGAGGAAAGGGCCCCAGTTGTCAAAGTTTGCCTTGCGCCCCAGATAATTTGGTTGCGGCTTTATTCAATTAATCCATGAGGTTTTATTAGTTAAATGTCTTAAATATGTAAATAATTCTTGAAAAACCACAAAAGATTAATATGGTAGAAAGAAGTGTTATAAAATCAAATTTACATTGAACAGATAGATTATGATTAAACTGAACAGTTTTCCAATTAAATTGTGTAATTCTGTTACAATAAAAAAATGTTTTCCTAAGCTTCATTAACTGTGTAACAATTGTTAATCATACACACAGGCCAACCGACATAAATTTCGGGCCCCTGGGCAGGGCTGTCACGCCCCCCCCCCCCTGGTGCTGATAAGAATATTTTCAAAAGTTGATTGGCCAGCTCAACCGGGCCCCTAAAACTCGCCGGGCCCCTGGGCATTTGCCCCCCCCCTCCCCTTTTCTCGGCGGGTCTGCATACACAGACTAAATATTGATATTATGTGATAACATGTTGAAAGAAGACTGATGACACTTGACATTGTATACTGGAGTAAAATTTCCACCTTGATATTTACTGCACAGTGCACTACTCTTGCGTCTCAGCTGCTGTTGGCTGTAGGTTAAATTGACAAAGAAATCCAAAGCGTTGTTCACTCCTCCCCCACTTGAGGTAAAGTCACGTGACAGACAATTCACAATTGTCTCGTTCTGTCTTTAGAAAGAGGAACAAAGTGATACAAGTTCTACATCATCATATTTATTATGAAATACATATATCAATAGTAATAAAATGATACACCTTTTTTTCAAGATGCCATGTAATATGGTGGTTGTAACATAAAATGATAAAATGGCATCATAAAATACTGCTTGTAAATGTAAGCAGGCCGTGTGTAAAGTCCCTGTAAGGATGAGATGAAAGCTCTATAAACCACTAATGGGACGGTTTTTATGGTATACTTCTTTCATTCCCAACATAGCCACGGGAGTTATAGCGGGGACCTGAAATATTCATTGGTCCTCACCGGAGATCGAACCAGGGAACCCTCAGGTCAACAGCCAAGCGCTTTTCCACAAGACCATACGTCCCCTCGTAAGCAGAGCGTACATTCGCACATTACTGTATTATCTGAGTTTCTCTGTTTGAATCTAATTAGGGGGAAAAAAAGACATTTTAACTTAAGGAAACATGATGTGTGGTGAAAAAGCCTCCCACTCATCAGAAGCGGCCTTGGTATCACGAATAAATGCGCGGGGCCTAGAGCGAGTGTCGAATTCGGGGCCTAGAGCCATAACTGAATGCTATATGTCATTGGTCCTTTGCCCCCTCCCCCCTCCTCAAACGCCGCTATTGCCAGCATAGAATATAAATGAAAACAGAACAACATCAACAACAAACTAATTGTGATAAAAACAGACAATAGTACATTCATGTATTTGTTGTCAGCATTTGTTTTTTCTAAATGCCGTTTTTTTTTTGCTGTTGTTGTAGTTTGTCTTTTTTTTTTTTAAATTTGTGGTTGCCAGTGAGGGGGGAGGGGGAGAAGTTGTCTGTTTTCTTGCCACTAAACACCCAGGTCAACAGATGACGCCAAAAGCAATGACAAGAGACAGCACACCGATGGGAGGGCTGGCTGTAACATGTCAACAAACAAAGAGTCCAAGATGTGCCTATGTGTGTGTGTTTGACAGGACAGACGGAGAGATAAACATACTGACACAGACACACACATACACACTCACACTGCACTGGGAGCCACGAGAGACCCCGGGGGGGGGTGTCAACAGACTATGGGCCATGAACTGCTAAAAGTGAAAAACAAAAGGGGGTGGGCGGGTCAGCGCAAGTCAAATATGCAGAGAAGAATGAGTTAACAGTTGTTATAGCAACATTGTGAACAAATAACTTGAGTTTGTATTAATTAACTCACAAATAGCCAATGGCGGTTTTTATTTTTTATACATGACATGCCATGACGCGGTGCTTGACTTAATTCTGTCGAGTGAGATCAACTAAATTGAATTAAAATAAATATTTCTTCAACTTGTTTATAGTCAATCGTAGACAAATAAAAATAATACTATTCATAGCCGGTGGCACTTGCGAACCCGATCTACGTGCTGTTGTAGCCCGATCTGCATGTTTTACGCCACGGCTTAAATTCTCGGCCAACCGAGGACTGCCAGTCACGATATTTTTTTTATCCAGATCTAGATATATTTAGGGAAATTTAGATATAATAAAATGTTATCAAATGTTTCATATACATTCTGGATAACTCTTCAAGAAAATAGTTAGCAGCCCTGGATCTAGTTGCATATTCTGCGATGCCCCCGTAGTCATTACACAAATAGTGGGGATGTTAAAAAGGGTTAGTGGTTTACATGATTAATTAAGAGATGAACATTTCATCACTGGGGGCTTAAAAATAATAATGAAAAGTGGGAATAACGCTACAAGTAAAAAAAAAAAAGATTTTCTCTACTAATAATATTACTATTTGTTATGTGTATCTGAGCTTATGCCATTTTAAAAACAAATTTTTACCACTATTAACGGTGTTCAAAAGTTTAAGAATAACATGATAAATAGTTAATGGTATCCTGGTTCAGCTCAGAAGAAACTTCAAAATCTACGTGCAAATGAGTATATTTTTTCTTTTTTAATTTAATAGAAAGAAATATATAAAAAAAAAACAAACGTGTTTTAATTGTTTTAAAAAATATCAAGTACTCTAATGTTGAGATATTAAAGTAGTGAGTATCGTAATGTATGCAGAAATTTGGTGTTTTTTTTTTTTAGTTTGGGTTTGCTTATCTGACCATACAACGACTGCCCCGAAATTGTTCGCGCAATTATTTATTCCATGTTGTTTTTCCTGTAATATTTATTGTCAACACTTACTGACACCAAGAGGACAATAGGCTGACGACAGTTGCCTCCTCTCTTGATCTTGGCTGGCCCACACACTTGAGCCACATTGAGCCATTCTGGTTGGACACAATTCTCTGCCCCTGGCTAATGGGACTAATATTGGAAATTGAGCCACTCTGGTTGGTTACATTTCTCTGCCCCTGGCTAATGGGGCTGATATTGGATGTGAAGACGAAGCTTGTTGATGAGACTCCTGTCGGGAAAAAAAATTAACGCGAAGTGAAGGAAGGCAGGTCTTGTTTGTTTGATTGTTTGTTTGTTTGTTTGTATGGGCGAAAGTTTTTTTTTCGGCCAGTGAGAGGGGAGAGCAGTGTGAGAGAGGGAAGGCTGGTGGATGAAGGGGACTTACTGGCCCAAGTAGGTTTGATCTGGCTGAACATTTTGGTGGACAGAGGGGTTCGGACAGAAAAATCTACGCCATCTGACAAATTCTGACAACTGGGGCACCTCTGCCTCACCCCTTCCACCCCCCCCCATCCTTTCGCCCAAAACATTTCCTAGCTTTGTTGAATCAAAATACATAAATTACAATACATGTCTAAGCGTCGGGGCTCAAAGCCCATGACAAATGTTCCCCCCTTGTGACGCCCCTGAGTAATGTAAAGTAAATAAGAAAAGAAAGGGGCCTTATAAAAGTGAGCTGAGCACGCTAATGACAATTGACACAATTGAAATAGTGAAAAAATTACATTTAAATATAGGCCTACATAATGAGGCATTTTTGAATATTAATGTGTTGAGACGTAGCTGAGTATCATTCAAATCATACACGTTAATTTACACATATTAAAACTTAGTTTTACATCACGGGCGTTTGGGGGGGGCATTATGAGATTATATTGCTAAATATACCTTTGTGCCCCCCCCCTTTTTATATGTAGCCCTAATTTAGGGATGGTCGAGTGGTGTAGATACTCGACTGTCGACCTGATAGCCATGGGTTCGATCCTCGGTTAGACCCATGGGAATTTTACCAGGTGAAATTTTTTTCAAAGTAGTCCCACAAGTCCACCCAGCTTTAAATGGGTACCTGACTTATGTTGGGGGAGTAAAGGCGACTTGGTGTTGTCAAAATTTTACGCTTTTCGCGATCCACTGAAAAAAAAACTGCGTTGATTTTGCAACCGAACTAATAAGAAAACAAGCAATTTAAGCCTGTACCGTTTCGGGCAAAGGACGTTTTAGAGCATTTTCGTGGTATGGGTTTTGATAAATAGAGAGGGAAGTAAGTCATGTTTAATAACTGTTACAAAAATAAAGAGTTACGCCCCTTTGTACGCCCCTTTGTTTATATAGCTTATATAGTAAAAAACGGTACCCTACGAAGCCCTAGTATTCGCCCCTCAGAGGTCAGATCGCAAAATGGACTTTTGATGTACACTTGGCAGGCCAAGACCTACAAAATGATATATACATCATGGGTCTAGGACTTATGGTTGCAGAGATCTAGGGCGCTCCTTTGTTAATATAGCTTATATAGTAAAATACGGTACTTAATAAGCCCCCTTTTTCGGCCCTCAGAGGTTAGATCGCGAAATGGACTTTTAATGCACACATGGTAGGCCAAGACATACAAAATGATATATACATCATGGGTCTAGGACTTATGGTTGTTGAGATCTAGGGTGATGACGGACAGACAGACAAAACAGGGACAATAGAGCATTTTTTTTTCGAAAATGCTCTAAAAAAGTACCATAAAAGAAAGAGATTAAAGTCTCTAATTGTATTCATAGATTTCCTCGTTTACTTTGCAAATTTTACAAAATATTAGTTTTCTAGAGTTCTAATTATGCAGGTGTACATTATCGCTCCTTAAAATATAAACTTAAAAAATGTATCAAACCCACATGAAATCCGCTCTCGAGGCCTCGACCCTCCCTTGGGTCTCAACCAACTCCTTAAGAATCATTGATGTAGATTAGTGTATCTACAATAGTAATATAATTTAAGCAGGACATATCAAATTATTTACTCCTTTTGTGTTTTTAAGAAAAAAACAATAATAATTTAAGTTGTTCGCGAGATTTCATGTAGTCGACATATATATATAAGCCTATATAATTGAATCACCGGTACTTACCAAACCTGGTAGGGTTAAAGGTAACTGTAGTTGCTGTCGTGGTTGAGCTGTTGTATTGTAGGACAAGTGGAGACGTTATAAGGGCTGGTGTAGTTGTTGTCTGGGGCATACACAGGCCAGCATAAACAATCAGTAAACTTATCACACAGTTGACTTCAGGAAGAAACATAAAACAACAACCCAATTATTTCAAGGTGTGGGTGGAACGAAGGGATTCTTGAAGGGATTCAAAGCAATGTGTATTTTTAAAAAAAATGCTGAAAAGCCACTAAAGGAGACAATGAAGACATTTAGGCAGTGGCGTACTTAGCGGGGGGGGGGGGAGGCGGTGGGTGCGGTCCGCACCGGGCGGCACTTTTTATTACTTTTTAGGGGGGGGGGCAAAAATGTATAGATTAAATTGAAATACCTAAATGAGAGGGCGGCAAAATCGTCTTCCGCCCTGGGCGGCCGATACCCACGCTACGCCGCTGCATTTAGGAAATGAAAATTAAGCGATTATTGAAAGCAGAATTTAGCTAGTGAACCATTCTATTCAAGGCATACCAAGTACACAACCCCAAAGCACACAAGAGTAAAAAACATGAGAGAAACTGAGACTCAACCAAAGTAATCAGAGTAAAACATAAGAGAAACTGAGACTCAACCAAAGTGGAGTAGACATGAGAGAAACTGAGACTCAACCAAAGCATTTCTCTTCAGACAATTAAACAACATTTAGGTACAAGAACCTGTGCTTAAAGGTTTTTTTTTTTACATTTTCTACCTTTTTTTCTTTAAAATTATTTTCATGATCATTTTCTATAAATCAAGCTTGTCCAAACTTATAATTTTCTAAAAACGTATAAAATAAGTTAAATAATCAAAACGTACCAATAAGACGCATTCCTGTTATCCAGTACTCCATTTTGTTTTATGATGAAACATACACAGCTAATGAACTTATCATGCGATATATATATATATATATATAAATATATTTTTACAAATAAAGTCTCATATTGAAGAAACGTTTTGTTTACTTTAAAAAAAATGTACGCAACAATCCAATATTAAGTCTATAGCACTAATTCGAATATAGCTATTCAATTTAACTGAGTGCTAAAGCACAATAAAAAGCTGCGGCAAACAACAACAAAAAAATCAGTTTTGCGCTATACGAGATAGTTTGGTACTGGCGTTATTTGTGAAAAGGGAAAGGGGGAGTTCCCACCTTCCCCCCTTTTAACTGTCCCAAGTCCTTCATTTGAAATTATATTTGCTTAAAGTTCCCCGGCCAAGTCCATTGTGCTTCTCTGGTTAAATGTCAAAGGTCAGTTAATAAGGAGAACCAAACATGTTTCACATTCAGACTACTCGGAGTTTCATTTGAAAGCAGTCTTAGCACATTGCCCCGGCCATTCAATTTAGTGAAGAGATAATTACAATCTTAATACATTACTCATAAACATTTCCCCAATCAAGCAGGACCGCAGCCAGAAAAAGTAAGACCGCGGGCAAAGTTCAGACAACTAGGGCGCCTCTTTCCTTGAAAACGGTCTTGCTTCGTAGGAACAATATTAAAAAAAAATAAAAATTTTGAAAGTGATAGGATCCCAAAAGAATGGTCTACAGCATACTGAATCGGTTCACTACAAAATCGCCACTAGCCACCCCATGACTCACTACCAAAGCGCCACCTAGCCACCCCATGGCTCAATACCAAAGCAGCGCCACCTAGATACCAAATGGCTCACTACCAAAGCGCCACCTATTCACCCCATGGCTAACTACCAAAGCGCCACTAGCCACCCTATGACTAACTACAAAAGCGCCACTAGCCACCCCAAGTCTCACTACCAAAGCGCCACCTAGCCACCCCATGGCTCACTACCAAAGCATCGCCACCTAGATACCAAATGGCTCACTACCAAAGCGCCACCTATTCACCCCATGGCTCACTACCAAAGCGCCACCTATTCACTCCATGGCTCACTACCAAAGCGCCACCTAGCCACCCCATGTCCCACATTATCATTAAACAAAAAAAAAATTTCATAAAGAAAGCAGCTATTCTTCACGTATGTCTGGTCGTACCCTAAGGAATTTTTTTTTAATTTCTTAGACAAAGTCCATGTGTGTCACACAGAATGGTGTACACATCTTAAGTGACTAGTTTTTGAAAACAAAGTCGTCCCACAAGTCCACCCAGCTTTAAATGGGTACCTGGCTTTAAGTTGGGGAAGTAAAGGCGGCTGGGCGTTGTGCTAACCACACAATCCCTTTATAAGCCGAGGTTATAGAAACAGATGAATTCTACACTTCATCTGCCCCGATGGCCCGTTAGGGCTAAGGGAACTTTACTTTCGAAAACAAAAACAAACCAAACAGAAGCGCTCCGATGCATTCGGGAAAAAAGGGGGTGGGTGGGGAGTCAGACACTTTGAGATGTTTTAGCATCATATGAAGTAATAATACTTGAAGGAGACCCTTTTCCGGTAGGGCTCCTAGACAGTAGCCTTGTTTGTCTATCCATAAGAACGGCTCTGATGACAGATGCCCGCTAGCAGAGACTTGGAAAAATTAAGAACTATTCCTCATTAGGGATATTTTTGAACTTTTATTTTAAACCCTAGACAGGATAAAATTGAGGTCGGATAGTAACGAGTTTACAGTAAATGCGATTTTTTTTTCTTTTTTGATGAAGCCATTACAGATATTCTTGCCAGAACCATGTTTGGACAACATTGTCACCTGTCATGAAGGTAATTTGTGTGTGTTTGTCAATGACGCAAACTTGAGTCACTCTCCACTCAATAGAAAACTTTGTGGTATGTTGATTGATACTCTCAAGCGCATTGTTTCTCAACGCTATGTCCGTAGGAGATCGAGAGTAGGATAGGCGGTTACCCTAAACAGTACGCGGGCCTATGGCGTCATTGGCAGGGCCTAAGGTGATGTCACTAGCTGGGCCTAGGGAGTGTGCCTGGATTATTAAAAAAAATAATCCCCAAGCCCACGTGGGGCCTGTGGCAACCTCTATGGCCGCTACTTCCATAAGGCAGGCACATTACTGAATCAGGGTATCTGCTCTATGAATTTTATTTTACCATTTCTCGTAACTTTTAAAAATTAATTCCAAACTTCTATCTTTTTTTTCAACGGAATAAAACGTTATGAAATGTATTCACTCCCTATTTTAAGTGTTATTAGAATTTCCCTTAAAATTTACTGAAAAAGAAAGGACTACATTTAATATGATTTACACAGCAACATACTCATTCACATCGGGTAGTATTTGAGAGTAACCCACATTCATTCACGGATTAAATTCATGTTTGGATGAATGATTATCAAAACTATTTCTTTTGAGAAAACAAATAAATTATTCCCCCTTTTTGAACATGACCGAAATTTGAACTAAGGGAAACAATAATGAAAATGTGAAGGAACAACAAAGGAATGCGATAAAGACATTTTATTACGGATGATTAATTAAGAACACAAAAAAAGGGGAGACAACAGGCACTCGTATGGTTCACAGTTATGTTATTTTTTAACTCTGATTTTTGTGACACCATTTCTACAAAACCAACGCAAACTTATGTTGAAAAATATGAATGCCAAAATAACATGAAACATGACTAACTTCTCAGTTTATTATTATTATAAAGTTTCAACTACATGCTTATTACAAAATATTTCACCTACATCATTAAAAGGCTTTGACTTTATAAAAACACATTTATTTCCCCATAAGTAAATAAACACCAATTTTCAGATAACAGTCTCCGTCAATGAGTTTATTTATTAATGACAAAACCTAAAAAAATTGGTATAAAATGACAATTTTTTTTTTTAATGATGAACAAACAACAACACATTTAGCATGGAAACAGGGTTTCATTAAGCAACTGCTTCAAATGAAAATCTCTTTTAAAAAAAAAAAAAAAAAGATACATTTTCATGCAATATCTTGTTTAAGAAGGCATGCATCACCACCCTAAATCATATACACCAAGTTCTCCAAGATAAAAGCTGCAGGGTTAAACAATACATTTTTTTTATATATATATTGAGGCTTGCTCCAATGCTTTAAGTAAACAAACAAAAGTTTAGTAAACCTTTGTTCGCATTTATTTATAAAAAAAAAAAAGTGATAGCCGAACAAACAAACAAACCGTACTTGATCTTTTAACTTCATAAAAAAATAAAATGCATGTATTGTAATCTTTCTTGATTTACTTACATAAGTGGATCTGCTGAACACATATATGTTAGTTGAGTTTGATAACATTTATTCTAATGGTTTAAAAAGAAAACAACATACATTTTTCTTACTGTAAATGAAGAATTTGTACATGAAAATAAAAAAAAATAAAATAAATGATGGCAATGGTAGCAAAATGTGTGTAAACAAAAAAAATCTAAATAATTCTAAATGAATAAACAAAATGGACAATTTTTTTTTTTTTGTTTAGAAATGACAGCTGGAAATGATTTTTAAGTCTGAGAAAATAAAGGTTCGCCAAAATGAACTTGGCAGACACTGACTTGTGTTGAGTTACTTGACATATGTACACAAGGTTAAAAATTTTAAACACTTGACGATGCATTTTTAAATAAATAAGGAAAAAAAAATTGAAATTCAATAATAAAGAAACTACGCTTTTTTCAAATCAGAGTTGTTTGGGTAGTCAGGGAAAGTTTCATTAATTTATTTAAAAAATAATAACTCCAAGAAATATTAGAATTACAAAACAAACAATATGAATAATAATAATATGAAATACACTGTACTACCAAGGAAAAAAATAAGTACAAAGTTGTTTAATTCTTATAATATTCCCAATAAAAAATACTGAAAAGTGAAGAAAATATTTTTTTTTGTCTGATACATACACCAGGAGCTTTTTTTCCCCCTACAATTTCTTTCATTTTAAGGAACATACAAATGTGACAATTATTTACATGGTAATTGATAGCAGGACTCTTTATTGATTTATGACATTACAGCATTACTCTAAATAAAAAGCATACAATAAAATGTAAACAGGTGTTTCCTACTTTAAGTAAAAACAAAAGGTATGATACAAATTTGTATATATTAATTAAATGTCGCCTATCTTTAACACATAAGACAATTAATGAAGTAAGTATAGCTGGATTAAATATATGGTCTAAAAAAACTATCATTTACAATAGATTATAACAGAAATCCAAAAAAAAAAAAAAAAAAAAAAAAAAAAAATGGAAGAACAAAAGATACTGTACTAAATAAAAAAAAAACACTTTAGTTTTCAATTACATAAGAATGATAAAATTGTATGGTACAACGATACATTTCTTGACATGAATAATTAATTATTTGTGAAAAATAAAATGAAATGAAAATAGTAAATTTCTGTTGTGATGTAGTATTTGTTTATAGTAAAGTTCTTTTTTTTTATTAACAAGATGATAATGACAGCATAAGAGGCAGTGACAGTTTTCATTTGGTCAAGTTTTCTGTGTTGGTTTCGTTTTTATCTCCTGCAGAGAATTCATCTAAAAAAAAAAAACCAAAAAGAAAATACATTAAAATAATGTTGACAACTTGGAGTTTAGGACTGTAGCTATTTAAAGTTCAACCTGATAAGCTACCACTGGAATAAAAAAAATGTTATCTTAATAGAACAATAACACCAAATCTTTTATATTATTCATAATAATTCAATCTGATGCACTTTAGTTATTTAATCAAGGGTTCCGCTTACTTAAAACTTATTTTTATCAACCATAAAATAAGTATAGATCACTGAATATTTACACTACTCAATTTAATGCCTAGCAGAAAATAACAAATTTAAATATCTAAATCTTTCAAGGAATATCCTATAGAAAGAGTTATCTACCATCAAATAGTCCTAACTTGAAGGTCTTTTCAAAATGTACCATTTCTTTCCACAACTCTCTTTCTCTTCTAACTTTCTCAGTTTATCTGTGAGCTAGTTTATCTGTGAGCTGAGACCTGGTCTCTTAGAGCCCATGAGATCAAACTCGCTGTGTTCCTCAGCATAAGGGTACTTAAATAGCACATGTTCCAACGTTTAGAACAATTCTCAGTAACAGTGGGCACAGCAGTGATATACTGTACAAGTATTATCAAATCAATGCAGAGGGAAAAGGAATCAAAAATAAAAATTGCTCAACTTGATACATATGATGAGTCCACAGAAAGAACGGGCAAAGTAAAAAACAAGCAATTAAGCCTGTTCCATTCTGGACACAGGACGTGTTAGCGCATTTTCGTGTTATGTATCAGTACGTTTGTTAGCTTTCAGTAAATATTTGTAAATTTTGGAAATGTTTATAAATTCAATTGTGTAATGCATATATTTGTAAAAAAAAATAAATATAAAGACGTTTCTTTATATTTGAAAAAAAATTATTGTCTCTTAAATCTAACTACAAGTGGTTTGTGGTTACTGAAACAGGACTCATAATTGAAAACATTCTAAAATATAGTCATTTAATCGTCCGAAAACTCCGTCAATTGTTGCATAGCTCTGATACTTTCAATTAAACTCAGAACACAAGCTTACTATTTCATTTGATGAGTTTCTTAATAAATCTTGGTGAAACTACGTGCTGCAGTATTTCGCACCAAATGAACGGGTTATTGAACGTACAAGGTGTATATATAATATATAAGCCCCTTAGGAGCCCTGAAGCCCAGCCCTCAGAGGTCCTATCGCGAAATGAACTTTTGATGTACACATGGCAGGCCAAGACCTACAAAATGATATATACATCATGGGTCTAGGACTTATAGTTGCTGAGATATAGCGCTCCTTTATTAATATAGCTTATATAGTAAAAAATGGTACTAAGGCCCCTTTTACGGCCCTGAGAGGTCAGATCGCGAAATGAAAAAAAGTCATTTCTTGGCAGGCCAAGACCTACAAAATGATATATACATCATGGGTCTAGGACTTATGGTTGTTGAGATCTAGGGTGTACACGGACAGACAAAACGGGGACAATAGAGCATTTTTTTTCCGAAAATGCTCTAAAAATGTAAAAAGACTAGATATTTTTAGATTTTTTTAAAGCGACGCTTTAAATTGTTCTCTTTCAAAGTTGCATACCAACCAACTCGCTTTCTAGCAGTTTGTTCATTCTCAGAAATACTTAATTGTGATACTCTGTGTCCTCTTTCTTTTTCTTAGCAGCATTCAGATGTGATTCTTATTTCTATCTCACAAACTTAACACAGCTTATATAGGCCTAAAAATCACTAGTTTAGCATTAGTGATTTATAAATATTAATTATTACTTTTCTGACTTAAACTTTCCTACAACAATTTATTAGGGAAAATTGAGTCACAGAGTAGAGACTGTCATCTATACTTGAGATATGCAATACTACCTTGTTAGCATCTCACATAGCAGGTCTAACACTTAATGCATTCCATAATGTTGTTTTCTAAATTGAACTTACCTAATTATTACAATCTACCAGTTGGCGAATTTTAATTCTAAAAAAGTGTTATTCTTAGAATAAAAAACTCCTTGCAATAGTATAGAGATAAAATTCACTTAGGATTACCAGTATGTACTAAAGATCTCATTTTTTATTAGTTATATCACAAAAACTAGAGCAGGGGTCACAGAACTGCAGGCCATAATAAAAGGAAAAAGCAAGTAAAAAATAACACAAAAAATTGTTAAGGGTCTTCAACACAAAAATTGTTAAGGGTCTTCAAAGTTTAAAATACATTTATTTCGACTATGCCCCTTCTTCCTGAGGACTCACTCGTCACAGCCTGGCTGCTTTTATTAAAAGGGAAAGTTTATGAATTTTTTTTTTAACAAGTATTGGAAGATAATCAAGGATTCAAGTGCACATTATACACTTTTTAAAAGAAATTTATGAATGAATTGATAAAAGTAATAATTAGTTATGTTAGAATAATCTTCACAAATGTTTAGAAAATATGATTCATTTGTATTAGATGTTAATTAAAGTATCCGTCAACATCATACAGAATTGGGCAAACCAATGAAAAACTTACTGGCAGCTTTAAAAACAGCAGCTACATCTGCATCACCGAAACCCATCCTCCTAGCTTTCTTGAACAATTCATTAGCAGCAGCTGCAAGGAATAAGGGCTGCTCAACACTGTCACCTAGTCCTAGTACCAAACGCAGATCTTTCTGCTGGTGCTGTAAGGGAAAGTGTGGGTCAAATCTTCCATTGAGAATAGCTGTGGATATAAGAGATAAACAATGAAATTTACTTATAATTAGATACTTTGATGTAATTATAATTTACTAAAAATGATTTTTGTGGCAATGTTTCATGCTTTTTTGTGTAAAATTGTTTAAGAAAAAAAGAATCCCTTAAGATTAAATTAGTTTTAGAAAAGCGTTAATTTACCATTTTATATGAAAGATATTATTTTAAATAATATATTTCGGAAATAGTAAAAAAAATGTCAAGCTTTAGATTGCTGATAGCTATGACTCAAATTCTAGGATCTCAGTTAAGCAAAGGCATATTCTCTGCAAGTAAGATTAGTGATTTCATTTTTTTTTATTCCTTGGCTCTTACAGAAATTACAAATTAAAGTCACCCTAATGGACTGCACATTCACTGTGTCTTATTAACTGAAGCAAATGAAATAAAGTCCATTTTTTAGCATTTGACAAATGACTAAATAACAGTGATGCAGTTTTTGTTCCTCGAAAGTAAAGGGAAGTCAAAAACTCATATTATTGGCAGTTACTTGAGTATTTTTCATTTTTTCTTGATTTCTCCAATAAACTTTTAACTCTCCCTGAAAAAAAGGTCTGAACAAGCTTTGAAAGACATGTTTTCTTGAATTATCTAAACAAAAATCTTTGAATGGAATAGAGAATTCTTCCTCATCTTGGCAGGTTTCACCTATTATCTCCCTTGAGCATTAATAATGTGGAACAAGTCCCAGAAACTTTCTTTTTAAATATCTATTCAACATTCTTTACAAAAGCCAAAGATTAACAGTCTCTTTATAATGTGTGAGACAAATTTTCTTACTTAAAAAGAAATATGTTTATTCCTCTTTAATAGGAAGAGCAATACCAAAGAAGCAAAAAGAAAGCAGGACTCACAAAATGTTATTTGGTGGAAGACTTGCATTCAGCGCAGGATTTACATATAAGGTATACAAGCTATTGCTTCGGGCCCCCACTTTCTTGGGCCCCTTCCAACATTGTCAGAGTAAGCAAATATCATATATACTTAAGTATTGGGCACTGACATGTAATATCTGGACTCAAAAAGGGCCCCGTATCTCAAATAGCCTTGGCCTTATCAAGTCTAAATCTGGCCATGCCGGATCAAAGTAACGTGAAAACTAACACATGCATCTAAAATGGGATAGGCAGCTTGTCACCATTAGCAATCATCGGACATGATGGTCTAAATACTGTTTATGTTATATCAAATTATTAAAGAACATTCGACATACCTTGACTTTTATGATTTACTGTACGACATGCTAAAGAGCCAAGGGAGAGGACTTCTGCAAAATCCTCCAGATCTATGCCTACTTTCTCTGCTAAAGCCATTCCCTCTGCCAAACTGGCCACAATGTTGCCAAGGATCATGTTGTGGATAAGCTTCATACGAGTTGCAGTGCCAACTTCATCTGTTAACAATTTCAAATATTTATAATTTTCAGCTAACAAATTGAGACAAAAATATATTAAAAAAATTAACTACTGTCAAGTACAATGAAGCTTTTTTTCTTCTTCTAAAATAACCAATAAATTTTATCATCTTTTCGTGGGGAAATGCTTAAAAAGAATGAAAAAAAAAATTTCTAAAAAAAGTTTTTAAAGCATTATTGGTCAAGACATAATATTTATTAGTTTTTCTTATTAAGGATTTTTTCCCTTGTTTTTTACATTACCATTCTTTGTTCTTCAAATAAGTAAAAGATTTTTTTTTGTTAATAAAAATGGAGTAAAATACAGTCAGGTTGCAATTAAAACACCCACAGAAATGCTGCATAAATTCAATTTGCAAAGAGAAAAAGACTAAATTTTACTGGTGATTTAGGGGACATCCTCTAGAAATGTCATTGATCTTTACAGCTTCAAGAAAACACAAAAGCACATTAAAAAAAAGCTAGAAACATACAAAATTTGACTGCTTATTAAATGCCTTCAAATTGATAGTAAAAAAAATAGTTGTCTTTAAAAAAAATGAGACATTCGGAATGATGTAAAAACGACAAATCATATCAGCAGATATATGTTACTACCCTTGGATGTATGAAAACAAAAGTTGAGATTAAATTAAGTATAAAATGTTGTGTTCATATTAATGAGGTATTTTTTTTTATAAAATGTTTCCAGCACCTTTGATTAAGTGATTATCAACTATTGAAATTTGTCAACCAAGAAATAAAAAAAATTTTAATAGTTGTTAAAGTATTAAAATTTTTGCAGACCATCACAAGTGACAATGATTTTGAAAAGAGACCAGCTTTATGTCTTTTGTATAGTACATCGAGTAGGAATAGCTACATATTTACATGAGACAGTCTTTACTAAAAATAATTTATATTAAAATGCTTAATTAACTACCATATGTGTCAAAAATATTTGTTATGAAATACAAATCACACATGAGCAAAAAGGAGGGAAAAAAAAAACTTAACAGGGAAATGTTGTGAAAAAGCTAGAAAATGGATAACAAATAGTGAAGAAACCTTCATGACCTAATATTTGCCAAAATTTATGATTTCCCAACAGTTAACATTATTATGCCCTTAAACATTTTTGTAACAATTTCGAAAAGAAAGTTTATTAGAGTATAAAATATCCATACTGTACACTAAGAAATGTAAGCTTTTTAACAGGATAATTTTTATTTTTGAGCTTGTATCAAAACTAATGCTTTATAAACCCTTTAACGTAAGCATCCATAACATGTAAAGAGAAAGTCAAATAACTATATGTTCTGTGAAACATACACATAAAAAAACCTCCAACCTGATATTATACATGTAAACTTTGATTAAGAAATAAATAATAGTTCAGAAATGGAGACAAATACTTTAGTCACTCTTAAAAAGTAACATTAGCTAGGCTCTCTGATACTCACTTCCTAAATAAAATGACTTCTTGCCCATGGCCTCAAAACAAGAGTAGCAGTCGTCAAACAGTTTTCTGTCACCTGAAGACAAGATCAGTAACTGACCCTCCAGGGCAGGGACACGGCTGCCACAAACTGGAGCCTCCAAGAAAGCACCCCCTCGGGCCATGATAGCCTGAAACCATGAATACAGTAACATTAAAAAAAATTGTTAGCCTTTACAGTCTAGATGTATGAATAGACAAGACTGATCGTTTTCAGATAGATATCATAGTGGTGGTTTCTATAATTTTCTTTCTGAGTTTTAAGTCTTCCATTATGGCCAACTTTTTTAGCTTTAAAAATCGAAACAAAAAACAGATACATGTATTCACTTAAAAAAAGGGTCAAATTAGAGACATTGGGCTATACAGGATGACAGTAGTGCTTTCAAAACTTTTTGTTTTTTTTACTTGCCTACAACACATAAGGAAAGTGAAATTCAAAATGTGGCATAGGAAGAATAAATAAATTGAAAAAAAAAAAAAAAAAAAAATAAACAGAAAATTTTTTTTTAATACGCTTTTATAAAAATGTTTATCCTTAGACTAGAGAATTATTGATAGAGATGATGTCTTTAAATTTAAAAAAAAGTTTATAGCAATCTTTTAAGGTACAAACAGAATATATTTTAGGAGAAAATGCAATCTGCTGGATTATTGGTTTAAATGAGTATATATTTCTATAAATCTTAAAATGAATTTATTATTATTTCACTTTTCAATACACATATATTAATGCGTAGTATATAAATTCCCCCTAACTAAAGAGTGTCTAACTGCACCAGAAAACAGAGCTATTTAAATAACATATGTACATGTATTAAACTTATAAATTCATCATATTTGTCTTGTATATCAATTAAATTTGCTTTTTCTATTAAGACACTGTATTTTTGTATGAATTTTAAACAATATTAAGTTCATTTTCTTAAAATGATATTAAAAGTAATTTAAACAAATGAACAGATGATAACTATTTCAAATATTAAAAGAAAATATTGAAATTTTTTTGAAAAAGTCATTATGTGTAAAAACCAGAATCTGTTGCGGTGTAAGCCTAAAATTTCATATTGCTTTCATTAACCGTTAGTTCCACCAGTATACTTAAAATACCTGATCAAGTATTTTCAGATATCGCCATATTTTGCTTGTATTTATTAGAATATTGTAAATGAACACTGATTTAAATCATAAAACAATGGTATATTAAAAAGAAGCTTTTAAAGAACCTAAATGTGAATTTTAAGAAAAAATACATGAGAAATTAAGCTTATTATAGGTTTTTGTAAAATAAAAAAAATAACATCCTATATATTCACATTAATTTTTTTTTTGTTTTTACATATATAAACACTTTTATAACTGGTGTTAAACACCAGAAATTGGCTTCAATTAAATTTCTAAAAATGGAAACGCATTTCTGAAAATGGAAACATGCTGTTTTAAATTCTGCAACAGCAATTTAGTTTAATTATTTGAGTAATCCCCTAGGTATTGAACGCCACTAATGGCTTTCTGAGGAGAGGCAAGAAATTAATAAACACTCCTTGAGAATGGTAGGGGGATTAAGCTTTAACACAAAACTACTTACATTGAAATAAATAATGGTCATATTATAAGGCTTTTAAAATCACAGTAATTAAAAAATAAATAAAAAAAAAAAAAACAGCAGTAGCTTTTGACCTACATCTGCCACATCTTGAACAGTTTCTTCATCCACTGTGGACATCTCTACATAACATTTGCCTTTAGAAATGCCATCAAGAACTCCCATATTACCAAACATGATCTGTAATAATGCGATAAACATTTATTAGTACTTGCGAAAAGTTATAAAATACAGTGGGCATGGTGTAGAGGAAGCTGGGCTACTGGTGATGTACATTAAATCTAAACGTCCCATTGGCCGGCATTTCTCCACTTACATCTCTGACAGCAGTGGAGTCTGCCACACAAGTGAAGGTGATGTCACATGACTGGACTACATCTGCAGGGTTGTTTCCTTTCAGTGCTCCAGCCTTCACAAATTCACGACACTGCAAAGAAATAGGAAAAACAAAACTTAGGTGAGTTGACCGAAACAGTTGAAGAAAATGTGTAGCCACAAAAAAAAAAACAATTACCTTTACATTATTGTGATTTTTTTGTTTCATTTTCTTAGAGCTAATATAAACACCATAGTTGTTTGGTGCCTCTCATTTGATTGCACACTGTATTGATAACCTTGTGCTATTTCAGAATACATCTAAATAGAAGTAGGTGGTAGGATTAAGTGGAAGAGTCCTGCATAGGGTGCCTGCAGACTGACAATGCAATAATGCCTAGTTGTAAGTCAATGAACGATGAGATGCTTATCTCTTGACCCTATAAACCACCAATGGTGCTGTATTTACCAGAGCCCTTTCTACACCCTCACCCTGGCCCAGAATGCAACAGCCATAGAGACACAACCAGATAATATAAATCACACAGAATGCCCACAATCAATTTAAATTGACATTTCCTAAAGCCGCTATAATTGCTTCATTATAAAAAAAGGAAAAAAACACAAATGGAGAAATTTTTTTTTTAAGTCATAATTAGAGGACTTTTCAAATGAGATGTGGTTTCTGTATGATGTACATTCTGTGGAAACCACTGAGGACATAAGGCACCAGAAGTCTAACGCCAAAGGCTTTTAGATTTTACTTTGTTCAAATTGAAATCAGGTATTGAAATAATGTGAAAAGATGACAATGTGCAGAACACATGTGGTATTTCTTATGCCATTGATTTACTGAGATCTCAACCTTCAACTCTCCCATGTATATCATAAATCAATTTACAGCAGTGCTTGGGCAACACAAACTGTGCCGACAGAATGAGATTCATTAGTTATGCACAAGAAGTTTAGAAGTACATGAACGCCAGCACACACACACGCTCGTAAAATAGAAACAACAGAAACCACGGCGTGATTTAATGAGCAGCTGTAAGAGAGGGTGGGTGATGATGGAGGGGGAGGGGTTAAGCCGTTCTGCTTCTCACCAGTGCAAGGTACCCGATCAATACATGTAATAGCCGCAATCGTGAAATGAATAGGGTCATGGTAAATATGAACACCAAACAGTGTGAGCGTTAAATCGAACAACTCACGTTAACTGGGGGGAGGGGGGGGAGAGAGTGATATACTTCATCAAAGCCATGATTGCCGCACATCGGTCTATCGGTAAAATGAAGGAGGGGTGGGGGTGGTGGTGGTGGACTGGGGGGGGGGTTAAAGAGTGACTCATAAAGTAACCACGGTAGGTCGATGTCTGGAACACGGGGATGATGAGTATGTTTGGGTGAAGACACAAGGAGGTGTAAGATAGTCACGGTGCGGTATTCACGGTACGACCATCGCAGTTGAGTTTGGGATTAGAGTTTTGTTTTTAAAATTTCTCTATCAATTGTTTTCTATGTAACCGGGTTCACAAGATTACTGTCACTTGACGGGACTCTAGTTGATAAAAAAAACAACCTGTGAATGCACTCTGGAAAATACACACGTGTCCGTGCCGACAAATGTTGACACTATTTTAGTCAAAATGACCAGACAACTAAGTGACAAACAAATCGGCATACACATAAGAGGTAAAAGATAAAAACAACGGAAGTTTTTTTTTAAAAGTCCGAAACACTGACGCGTATGGACCCAGCCATTTATCTCTGGCTTTATCTCACCCTTTATCTTATCTACTGGCAGATCATGCTATCTCGCTCTATCTTTCTTGCAGCGAACTAATTTACAAACAACTTGCCCTAATTTACAACCTCGCGTGCTTGTCTTGGTGGACAGCAGGACCAAGCACCGGACGTTTGAGGCATCCTGTCAACAGTACAAGCTGCAAACGAGCTATTTGTTACACATGTGAATGGAAAAAGATAGGGAAATATAAAAGATGTTTACGTTTTAATATTTACAATTTGCTTATGTTGACATTGATCTGATTGGAAGTAAGCGTACAAAATATGTTTATTTTTACACCTTTAAA
>JAGDYQ010000034.1:6388776-6456346 GCA_021962125.1 Bulinus truncatus
CAGATAGTGTTACAGATACGATGCAGTCGCTATACAAGGTACATGTTATAAAAGTCCGCTGTTAACTAAAGTACTACTGTTTGTTATAAAGGTAAACAAAAAAAGCAATCCGGTCTTAAGTGCAGGGGCCCGATTGGGGAAACGTTTTCACGTTAAATACAAAGATGCACATTTATTTGTCGTGAGTACTTAGAAGTCAAAACAGCACTACCCATCCGTTGGCCAATGTGGCCTTTATGGTAGCAATTGATGATGATAATACTAAAAATGTAAAAAAACGAATGATATATAATGATGGTGGGGGTGGTGGGAGGGGCAGGGTGGTTCCTTTGGTTTGGAAAACTAGGAAACTACTTAGGTTTCTGACTTCCATAGGATCCCATATCAGTATGCATTCCAATTTGCTCAGCGCACGATTCCCCACCCAGTATATCGACCATGCTTAAAGTAATGAACATGCCAGTACAGGTACCCAATGTGCAAGTAAGAGTACACGTACCCAATCTACTAAAGTACAGGTTCTTAGTAAAACAAGTACCAACAGGCCCGTAGCCAGAGGGGGGGGCTGGGGGCTGAGCCCCGTGCATGACCCTGAGCCCCCCGTGCATGATTTGAAATTTTGACAAAATTTTAATAATGACGGCTATAAAACATCAATCATTTTGTTTAATAAATCAATAATAATAAAAACTTAAAAGTTTATATTTTGGCAATCATTCAGGCTATTTTACTTACGTATAGAGCTTATCTAATTTTTGGGCATAAAAGATTGAATCTTATTGAAGTTCACTTCTGGGTATTTTGGGCAGCATTGGCATTTGGTGCTTCAACAGCCGTGTGTGAGAGCAGTTTCTCAACCCTCACACGAATGCTCACCCCATATCGCAGATCAATGTTACAAAAGCGTCTAAGCAATCTTTTCCTGCTTGCATTTGAAAAAGATTTAACAGACAATCTGAATGCTGAAGCTGGTAAATTCAGTGCTAAACCTTGAGCCGTAGCCAGGTCAAAGTAAGCAGGGAGGCACCAATACCCAGCAAGGGGGCACCTTTACTTTTTTCTTTATTTTTTCCTCTTTTTCTTCTTTTTTAAGTGGGGGGCACTCCACACCTAGCGGGGGAGGGGGGCACGGCTCCCCAGTGCCCCCCTTGGCTACGGGGTTGGCTAAACCACGAAGTTTGCAAATTTGAAACGTATAATAATATAAGTTCGCAACAAGTGTCGACGAGTGGGGGGGGGGGGGGCGGGGGCCAATGCCCAGTGGCCCGGCGAGTTTTAGGGACCCGGACTGAGCTGGCCAATCAACTTTTTAAAATATTAATATCAGCCCAGGGGCCCGAAATTTCTGTCGATGGGCCTGTTCGCAACCTTGTAATAGTTTTATATATTGATATCTTCTGAGGACAACTAGCAACTTAAATAAGTTAATTAAATAACATTGGCTTCTGACTTCATTTTTATACATATGTATAATAAAATAATAAAGTACAAACTCCGTGATTTCTGAATGATGTTATTTAATTTGCAGAATTTACTTTTAGCAGAATTAATTTTATTTAAATTGAATAATAGCGACTGTTTTTTTGATGATAGATCTGTTCTTTGTTTTCAATATTTTGTAAGAAATATCACACAAATAGCTAAGTTTTATTCATGCATCTTTGTCGTTCTTCCCGGGGTTGTACGTTAAACAAACAGTATAATAATATAAATCAGGTATCCTATTTTGTAACAATTGTGTAGCAGAACTATTGGTCAATAAATTTATAACAGGAATCAGAAATTGCTCAGCCTCAATAAATTTTTATCATTAAAACTCTTTACTATTTAAATTTTTTTTTTTAACAAAACTGCAACATGCCATGCATTATTGAAACGTAGTTAAAATTATATATTTCTAATTAGTAGCTAAACAATCGGTACTAAAATGCACACCATTCCAGATATGAAACTGCAAAAATTTCTTGGGGAAGGACTCACTGAGGTCCACTCCCAAAACCCCCTCCTCTTGTGGCGCCTCCATCTTCGCCCCCGAACATTTCTTCTACCCCACCAGGGGCGGATTTAGGGGGAGGGGCGGGGGGGGAGATTACCCCCGTTATCGCAAATAATACATCATTAAATTATCGAAATATTTTTTGTTCTAAGACCAATTTTCAACAATGAAAACAGTTTTGCCCCCCCCGGTCATAGTTGTCTAGATCCGCCCCGATCATTTCTTCGGCACCCCCCCCCCGAAAAAATTTTTTTCGCCCCTCCGAAAATGTCTTCGCCCCCCAATCCAATATTCCTGGCTACGAGGCCTGAGTACCAAAGCACCCCCATCACTGCTAATACAGGGCACGGTTTAAAAATCATACACATGTTCACACAGTGAAACACGTTTCAAAAGATAACACCTCATCCATCAGTCTGAAAATAGTAGTCCAGTCTCTAAATAATCCTAACAAATTTAATATGTGTGGTGACGGTTGTCCTTTGGATGGGCTGCAATTTCCCGGTGAGGTTACTTAACTCGCGTCCTGGATGCAACTCCGGGCAGGAAGAGTTTTTTGCAAGGCGTCAACCCTGGCTTTCTCTACTTTTTCTAAATGTTGTCCAAACCCGGTGTCCTCTGTCTAATTTTTCTGTAGAGGGGAAAAAAAGAGTTACGTATGACAGGCAAGAGAGGCTAGCGGGCGCTGTGGCCTTGCGTCTATGTGTGCGGCCCGAAAAAGAGTGTTTGAACTGGCTTAAAAAAAAATTAGTGTTTTTCAGATTTCAAAATATATTTAACTCCTAGCTTCTCAAACACCTCCACGGCGCACGGGGCGTTTATCGATCAGGTCCTCGCCCGCACTGATCGGCGGGACGGCAAAGACTACGCGGCTCGACCGGACAGGCGGGCGCCACCACCGGGGCAGCGGCAAGGTTATATTTAAAGAAAGCAGGTTTGCTCACTCCGTATTGTAAGGTAATGGCACATTAGGACGTTACGTATGTCGGAATTAAATATAGCCACCAAGTTTCTATCTGTTGCTGCCGCTTACACAATTTTGGGTTGGTGCTTTAAAATAAAATTTAGTGCGTGCATTCTTTTTTGTTCATTTGTTTCGACTTATAACAATACACAGACTTGGCTAGTGGCTAAACCATTTTGCATTCACAAAGTAAGTTTCCAAGTCTAAAAAGTTGGAATATACTGCAATACTTTTTCATTGAATCAGTGGTATGAATCCCATTTATTGACAACTTTTATTGTAAACCAATTATTACGGGGAAACTCGAGTTAAATACGGTTGGCGTATTAATAAATAGCGCGAAGTTCTGAATTCTACTGACGATTTTTAAACTGTTTGACCTTTGTGAAGGACAGCTCTTATTTTAATACATGACAAAATAACACAACAATGACCAGAGTCGTAACAGGCTATTGTGGCGCCCTGTGCGAGTTACTGTTTTTAGCACCTTCTTCCCAATCTGAAAAAAAATGCGAAAACATTTAACAGAGCTTGTCGCCTATTCTAAGTTCGGCTCCCTGTTCGGCCGCACATTCCACTGCACCCTAATACGCCACTGCACCCTTCCTGACCCCTGCACCCTTCCTACGCCACAGCACCCTTCCTGCGCCACTGCACCCTTCCTGCGCCACTGCACCTGACAGCAGGGATAGCCGATAGCAAACCACAGGAGCCCCCTGATTGTATCTTTATCTTTGACCAATGGCTGCAGGTAGCAAAAGAATGAGATTAACGCTTCAGCGCACCTTAATGGTTTTTTTGCCTAACAATTGCAACTAATATGTGCGCAAGCACTGGGTGAGTTGTATGCGCTCCACAGTTACGCAAAGCTTAGAGGGAACAGTGGACGGGAATATTCTAGTATTGGCCATCTATCAGACTTTACAGAACACAGTTTGCCAGAAATTAACACCATAGTCGGTATATTAATGGGGTAATATAAAGACTTACGTAAATCAGGATACGTAGATCATAATAGATTTAGAAAGCAGCATTTGATTGATCCACTGAATGTTGTGTGTCGGGGGAGGGTGTATTCATAACAGTTTGCATGCCACCCAAGACAATTTGGAATAGAAGGGACTTTAGAAAACTGAATGAAAAGAAATGTCTGCTGTTTGATTTCTTTAAGTCCTAAATGGTACACTAAAAGCTTTTATTCGAAAAAGGAAAATACTGACCGGTAATAAATACGGAAACCGAAATTTAAAAAAAACAACAACTGAAAAGTCAAATGATAAATCAGAAGGAGAGAAGACTGATGTACAGTACATACCCTGAGTGATTGCCCAACTCGCCATTTTCCAAAAGAACCGTTCCTCACACCTATGGAGAGTTTGGCCCTGTTGTACCCCCTGGCTGGTCACCTCCAGCGCCCTGTCCTCCACGTGCGTTCCTCTCCCTGGTCCTGAGCTTCTCCTTCTACCGCCAGTTTCAATGGCCATGCTTTGGTGAAGTGCGAGTCGTGGTACCAATGGCTGATGTCCATCTCCCGTGTATTTGACCCCCTAAATGACCAGTTGGAGAAAATGACAAAGAACGATTCATTTCTGTTTGCGCAAGGCACTACGCAAAATAACGACGCACCTTTGAGGTTTGCCACAATGATTTTTTGATTATTTGATTCAGCCTTATATATATATATATATATATATATGTATATATATATATGTATATATATAACACAACTTCAAGACGCATGGACTATTTATAGATTATTGGAATTCCCGAATACGTCACAGGCGACACCTTGCGTTGTTTTCATCGGGTTAGGTCAAAGTTCACCTTTGCCATTCCATGCTCCTTTTCTCCGAAGATGTCAGCCTGTTATTTTGTTTGCTTGCTTATTTAAAAATAAAATTACAGTAATTATATTGATTGATACGGCGGCGTATTTTACGCCGCGGGATGACTGCTCTTATTTTAAGCACAAACTTAATGTGAGTCATTCCAGAGCAGAGCTTAACCTATCTGCCGCTCATGCACAAATAGAGATTCGCCGACCCTGTCAATCCAGCCATATTTTTTATCAACTTTATAATTTATTTTCTAATTGATATAACGGACCTGTTATTGATTGGTTTAAACATACAACCTTTTTTTTTTTTAACACTTGTTTTATTTTTTCCGCATTTTTCGCAAGTTAAATAATTAATTAGAAATTTGGCTCCTACGATACTGTCTCTAGAGCAACATTTTGCCGACCCTATCCCAAGAGACTGCCCCTCCCCCTTTTTCAGAGGAGCCACGTCCGACCGATTTCGACCAAGATGGCCACCATAGTACAAAGATGTCCTGGTTTTGTCCCTCAGCTTTATAGTACAACACGCTAAACGATCACTATGTAAGTAGTAAACAAAAAAAAAAAAGAAAAATCGTCAAACAACTATTACCAACTACCTTCATATAGCCGATCATAGATTTTTCCCCCCCCAATGCAATATTACCTTTTTAGGGCCCCATTGAGTATCAGATTTAATCAGAATTAATGCCAAAAGGGGGCCCTGTGTTGGAAAGGGAGAAAGAGGGGTAGGGTCTTAACGATGTCTAGTCGATCTACCAACATGAAGGTCTAGCGAAAACTATGTGGGGTGGGGGGGATCAATGTAGTGCGAACAAATATGACGTAATAAAGAGGAATTACCGTGAGTTCTACTCACGTCATTTAGAATGAACATTTCCAGTTGATAGTTTTGTGCCAATCTGGCATAATGGGGGGGAAAACTATATAAATATATATATATATATATATATATATATATATATATATATATATATATCATCATCAGGATTAAACTCTGTGGCAAACGTTAAATAATATTTTAAAAGAAAGATAAGCAATAAATTATTCGTTACAGTTGAAAGTCTAGATCAATTGGTTCCCAAACTTTTTGACCCATGGACCCTTTGAGAATCAAAACTTTCCCACGGACCCCCATGTGAAAAACCTACATAAATGCATAATATACAAAGTACAAATGAATGAAAAAAACATTTTGACGAAAGAAATTATTCATTGAAATTATAATTTCTGTTTAAAATAAAATAAATTAATGACTTGGATGATTTTAATGAGATGTTATGAATATCTATATGTCCATCTCAAGGTTTGTGAGTAGCAGCCTGCATTCCCACGAGCACCTAATTTCTAGTCGGTTTCTTTTGGTTGTGATGAGGATTCATAACGGTACTGAATTCCCATTCTACCAAATAGGAAGACGGAAAAAGCTTGATTTAATAACTTCTGTACAATAACCATAATGCAGGATATAAAATTGGTATCTGTTTTTTTGTAACCAAAATTTGTGATATCCTTGTTCATACATGCAAACGTTCACTAAAGATTTTTTGCGACCAAATGATGTGTATTTTTGACACAATGTACTGAAAATACACATTTGGTACAGCTTGTTTTAAATAAGTATGCCAGAAAACCTCCGTATCTTCCTACTACCATTGAATGAAAACTTCTGGTAGCAATAGAGATAATATTAGTTGGGGGCATAACTTTTACATCAAAATAACTTTTAAAGTGAGTAAATAACGTTTCTCCTTTTGTATCGGTTTCCAAAGCATTAGCAAATAACAATTCTTGACAAAAATTTTATTTTTTTATAATTCTTACATAAGCTAAAAGTAAAGCTTCGTTTCCCTGGTAAAGTTGACTCATCAAGCTGTATAGAGAATTCAGATTTTTTTACGTACTTACATAAAGAATTTTCTACAGACTGAGGAAAATCTTCAATCCTTCTTAGTACTTCTTTACTCAGTGGAATTCTTTTATAATGTCGAAAGCTGGTTTGTGCAAAACGGTGAGTATTACACCACTTACAGCTGGTAAAAATAATGCTCTTCACCAATAGTATGCAACTTTCCGGACCTTCCAATCAATAAAGAAATGTTATAAGAAGCACGCAGTCCATCATCATCTCACTTATATGTTGTCTAATGAGTTTCTGCAGTGACGGTGTTTTCCAATATTTTTCTTTGACTGTTTGAAAAAACGTTAAATCCTTATCTTTTTTTATCACTGTAAACTACACCATCTATCTGTCAAGGTTATCTGCTAGATTCTTTTATAAGACCCTATCACAACGTCTTCAAACACACGTCCTTGTCTCTGATTGGTCGGTCCCTAATAGGTGATATTCTGTTGTTTCAGTCAAAACAGCAGTATCCCTGGACTTTTGTATTTAATGACAAACTAATTAATTAACTCAACCCTGACCTAACGATCCATATTCTTGAAAATGTCCAACCTATATTCTTGAAAATACAATGCTCAACCTAGAAACTTTGGGACACCGATGTTTGTATCATTAATCAAGCCCATGTGAAAGTTCGGCGCCATACATACAATACCAGACAGTAGATAATTAGCTTATCACAACATTTGTCTCTTGAAAATAAAAGGGCGCTTAGCATTGCTTTTAATTCCAGCCTAACCAGGTCATCTTTTTTTCCACACGTATGTGTCACCTAAAATACAAACTCTCTATAAACATGACCAACATTGTAATCTCAGAGAGTCAGAGCAAATATGGCGCATTTTTCTTGCATAAGCGTGTTTTTCTGCCGTCTGTCTCTTACCATGCCATGCTTGTTATTAACTTACCCGGATTACTGTCGCTTTTAGTTTATTTATTGTTTTTATTTTTATTTCCATTAAAATAAAATGGATTTTAATTTTATTATTTTATATTTAATCTTGCGCGGACCCCCTGGAGTTGTTCAGGGACCCCCAAATGAATAAAAAATTTCCGCGGACCCCCTGGATGCTACCATGGACCCTTGGGGGTCCGTAGGGACCACTTTGGGAACCACTGGTCTAGATCAATACAACAACAGTAATGGGGCGGGCAGGGGGCCCTAAAGGCAGAGACAGGAGATATTTTGGGCCCTCTTAGGTAAAAAGTACATGTGCAGGAAACCCATCAAATAATATTGGAACAGTGTTAAATCATAATTTTTTGTTAAAAAAAAATAGGGTTTTATATCAGATTAAAAAGAATAACTTTCCTTTCTCCGAAATATTTTGGTGTAGAGATTATTTGTTTAAAAGTGAGTTCATTTGTTTAAAGGTGTGTTGTACACGATGAATGACCATATCAAAAATGAGGCCATTTGACAATGTTTTAAAAGAAATTTAAAAAAAAAACGTGTATCTATCAATAAATGTGAAGAAGGGTAAAAATATAAACAATTCTTTAGGGAAAAAAGGAGGGCCACTACTATTGAAAGTGGGACAGGTGGTCGAGTGGTGTAGATGCTCGACTGTCTCCTGAGAGTCCCTGGGTTCGATCCTTTATTTTTTTTTTTTTTTTTTGCAGGTCCCTGGTGATTAAAGTCCCACTCCCACTATGTCAGGGTATGCCAGAGTCAGATGCCTGACTTGGGGGGGTGGGGAAGTAAAGGCGGCTGGGCGTTGTGCTATTTCCACACAATCCCTTTAAATGCCTTGTTTACAGAAACTCTGTAGACGAATTCTACACTTCCGTTCGCCCATATGCCTTTAAAGTTAATGGAACTTAACTACTGTTCAGCCTTCAAGAAAACCAAAAAATTTGAAACAAGAAGAGCCACCTTTGATATGCACCAATACTTGCAGTATAAAATTACTGAAGCCTGAATGAAACAGAAACAATTTGTCGTGTCGTCTGATTCACAACCGAACTTCAGGAATTTTAAAAATCGGATTTATCAAGCCACGTGTTGGTTTAATTCAAATCTGTGATAAGAGGAACACAGAGTGTTGACAGCTAGTGATAGGGAGATAAGAGTTTGGGGGGTGAAACAAAGAGAATGCCACTGCCATTGAGTAGCTTGATCCAGTGTTTGGTAGAATGACATATTAAAGTACTTTGTGATATAAGTTCTTCATTTAGAGAAACTTTAGACATTTCAGTTTTACATGTTTCGCATTGGAACATTTCAACGAAATGTGGCTTTCAATTAAAAATACCTTACCAACTTAGGTACTTGCCTGAGCATATGTATTTTTAGTCACATAGCTCCGAATATATGGCCAATTAAAAACAGACAGATTGAAATGAAGTAACACGAACAGACATTGAGACTGGCTGTATTTCGAAAACTAAACAATTGTGGGGGGGGGGGGGGCATCCACAATTTTTTTTGTGGAGGGGTTGGCGCTGAAAACTATAATGAGACCCATCTTTTGGGGACATCTCCACCCCCTCGAGCCCTACACCCCGAAATGACGCATGAGGAGACTAACAATTGGGCCACATGGAGCAGATTAAAATAGAGATGCAGACTTGGAGACTCAAGACCAAAAGTCATAGGGGAACAGACAAAAAGGCAGACAGGCAGACAAACACATTGACAGACAGACTGATAGATAGAGCAAACATGCAGATTTACTTAAAAATAGACGAATAAGAGAATAGATAGATAGATAGATAGATAGATGAATGGAGTAGATAGATAGATATAGATAGATAGATAGATAGATAGATAGATAGATAGATAGATAGATAGATAGATAGATAAATAGATAGATAAGATAGATAGATAGATAGATAGGTAGGTATAAGTATAGGTAGGTAGATAGATAGATAGATAGATAGATAGATAGATAGATAGATAGATAGATAGATAGATAGATAGATAGATAGATAGATAGATAGATAGATAGATAGATAGATAGATAGATATGTAAGTATAAGGTAGATAGATAGATAGATTAGGTAAGTAGATGCAGATAGATAGATAGATAGATAGATAGATATAGATAGATAGATAGATAGATAGATAGATAGATGGATAGATAGATAGATAGATAGAATGTGAATAGATAGATAGATAGATAGATAGATAGATATGTAAGTAGGTAGATAGATAGATAGATAGGTAGAGTAGGTAGATAGATAGATAGATAGATAGATAGATATAGATAGATAGATAGATAGATAGATAGATAGATAGATAGATAGATAGATAGATAGATAGATAGATAGATATAGATATAGATAGATAGATAGATAGATTAGATAGATAGATAGATAAATATGAAATATAGATAGATAGATAGATAGATAGATAGATAGGTAGGTGGGTAAAAAATTTAGATAGATTAGATAGGTAGGTAAGTAGATAGATAGATAGATAGATAGAAAAATATATAGATAGATAGATAGATAGATATAGATAGATAAAGAGAGAGAGAGAGAGAGAGAGATAGGTATGTAGACACCTGGTGAGATCAATTAGATTGACCAATAGAAATCCACGAAATGAAATTGCTGAGGAATATTAATGTTTAAATCTGTGCTACATTGAGTTTCACTGTTTCCTTATCAAAGCTTACATATGAGACTCACCTCTCTAACGACCAGCTCAGTCAAACAACCTTTTCTTCCCCCCCAAGTGGTCAGTTCTGGCTATATCCCTCAGATCCGAGAATACTTTTTGTCACACAGTTTTATTTCATAGAATAATTGTATCAATCATTTAAAAATAAATTTTTACTAATTTAATTTACAAATAGAACGCGTCATTTCGTATTATTTGACCGCAAATTTGTAATAGACTAAAACAAAATGTTAGCTTTCTTTTATTTAACAATTTTATTATAAACAGAATATCTGAAATAGAGCAGATAAATTTATAAGGCTGTGGCTATTCGGACCCGGATCCCAATAAAATCCAATTGTTATTCGGACCCGTGGCAAATATGCACTAGCTTAGCTATATTTAAACTTTATTAGACGGAACCCTAAAAAAATAATAATACAGAGTCCACTTAGTGAAACCCTAGACAGTGAGTAACGATTAAATCATACAATTCAAACAATTATAAAAAATAAAACAAAAACAATAATAAAGTTTATGTATAGCTAAGCTGAGTGCATATTTGCCACGGGTCCGAATAACAATCAGACTTTATTGAGACGGGGTCCGAATAAAAATTGGAGTTTATTGGTACCCAGGTCCAGGCCCGTAGCCAGAGGGGCTAGGGCCACCCCTCCCCCGGTCATGACCTGAGCTTTTGCCAAAATTTTAATAATAAGGCTATAAAACATCAATCATTTTGTTCAATTTTATTTTAGGGCCCGGACTGAGCTGGCCAATCAACTTTAAAATATTAATATCAGCACGGGGCCCGTGTCACCCTGCCCAGGGACCCGAAATTCTTGGGTCGGGCCTGTTCGCAACCTTGTAATAGTTGTATATATTGATATCTTCTGAGGACAACTAGCAACTTAAATAAGAATAAAATAATATTGACTTCTGACTTCACTTAAAATGTATAATAAAATAATAAAGTACAAACTCCGTGATTTCTGAGTGATGTTATTTAATTTGCAAATTTACTTTTTAGCAGAATTAATTTTATTTTAAATTGAATAATTTGACTGGTCAATTTGTTGTTGATAGATCTGTTCTTTGTTTTCAATATTTTATAAGAAATATCACACAAATAGCTAAGCCATTCGTGCATCTTTGTCGTTCTTCCCGGGTTGTACGTTTAACCAACTGTATAATAATATAAATCAGGTATCTGTTATGTAACAAATATGTAGCAGAACAAATGGTCAATATATTTATAACAGGAATCAGAAATTGCTCAGCCTCAATAAATTTTTATCATTAAAACTCTTTACTATTTAAATTATTTTTTAATAAAACTGCAACATGCCATGCATTATTGAAACGTATTAAAATTATATATTTCTAATTAATAGCTAAACAATCGTACTAAATGCACCATTCCAGATATGGAACTCCCCAAACCCCTCCTCTCTGTTCGCAAGCTGCGCTTCACACCTCCATCTTCACCCTCCCCCGAACACCAGGGGCGGAATTGCGGGGAGGGGCCGAGGGGGGGGCAAGTCCCGGTTATCGCAAGTTTAGGTAATACATCATTAAATTATCGAAATATTTTTTTGTTCAAAGACCAATTTTCAAAAATGAAAACAGTTTCGCACCCATCCCCCGGGGTCAAAGTTTTGCCCTCCCCCCCCCCCCATCAAAGTTGTCTAGATCCGCAGCTGTACCCCAGAATCAGTTCTTCTGCCCCTCCCCCCCGCCTGAAAAATTTCTTCGCCCCCCCCCAATGCAATAATCCTGGTTATAAGTAATAAATATAAATACTGAAGTCTTTAAAATATTTGAAATAATATCATTTTACTATTTACAATTTGATCATTGAAATAACTTTTAGTACTTATGAAAATGGTGACTAGTGAAACCTAGATCAAAAATAATGATATGTTTATTGGATCACTGAAATGGTTTGTTTTTAGTAAAACCGACAATGCGTATATTTTTCAAGTTCCTAACTATGGGGGTGAACGCTGCAAAATTTGCATTAACTTTTATCAGCGGCATGTTTATGGGCGCAATTACAAAATTTTTTGTCTCGTGTGATACTATCTTAATAGGAAGCCGGAGCCTAAAATTTTGGCAGCCCAAGCCTGCTAACAACATATACGTATTAATATAAAACCAAAGTTACATATATTTAAACTAGCAGTTATTTTATTATAAATGATTATGCTAACTATATTCACAAACACCGCACTAATATATAGCATTTTCTATAACTATGACTATGGCCGGCAACACTAAAGCCTTTCACTGATAATATACACACACGTATATATTACATATCAAAATAACAATAATTGAAAAATGGCAAAACATTGTAAATTGACCTTTTCTAGAAGGCTTTGATCCATGGTAGTATATTTGTACTTAAACTGATAGCGATATCAAGAGACAAGACATAATATAATATTGCCTAAACTTTTGTAACAATATATAATTAATCAATTCAACTATATTCAAAGAAAATTTTGAAATAATAGTAATAATACTTTAAAAAATTTAAAATGCTTTAGTAAGCTGTACAAAACCAAATAAAGAGCTGCATGTGGCTGCCACATTTGACCAACCCTGGAATAGGCCTTTAGTTGATGTCTTGGGCCAAGCTCAAACTGACTAGAACCCTTTTTTTAATACAAATTTTATAAATAATCTTCAAAGTACTCCCATTTAGTTTTTTTTTTTTAAGAATTTAGGAAAGGCAATTTTATAGAGCTGATTGAATAGTATTGACAATGACTACAGATTTTTATATTCCATTAAATTCTAGGTCTAAATACTAATTAAATTAAAAAAAAAAAAAATTGCTTAGATTATAAGACTAGTTCTTTTATAAATAAGAATAAAATAGGATATTCTTATTAGATAATCTTAAATATAGATAAGCTATTATCTTCCTTTTAAAATTCATTTATTTTAAATGTTTCTGTCTAAAATTCAATAGTAGTAATAAAGTAATAGTAGTATAAGTTTCACAATTGAGTAACTTCTACCGTCAATTGCTGGGACCCTATCCCAGCATTCTGCATGATAATAATATTCATTAAGGGTTTTTGGAAATAGTGGCTACTATGGGGCAGTCCTTCCTGGGTGGTGTATACTGTGACGCTGGATGGGGGGGGACATCTCTTGTCAGCTTACTTAGGTACAATGATACCTCATTATCTAAATTTAATCCATTGTGTGGAACCTGCTAGAATTTCCAATCATTCAAGTTTTGAATAATTTTCCTTCATATCTATATAAATAAAATGTAAACAGGATTCAGTATTAATCGTAACTCCGAAAGTTCTTCACCAATTGCCTTAAAATTTACATACAAAATTGCAGAAAATTATTGGCTGTTTATATATAGACATGACATCTATAATATTTAAAAAATAATATTAAATCGACGAAGTTTTGTAAAAATTATTTCTTCACTTTACTTTTTTTTTAAACCATGGGTATATCCAAAAGTCACAGACTGCTAACGTATTTGTTTAAAAATAAACCAATCGGCTGTGTACAAACTAATAGTTTATGATTTTGTTCTTCTGGGAGGTATTTATTATTTGCAGTATTACTAGTATCTTCGGAGTTTTAGTTGTTTTTTTTTACAAATATGTGTGAGACGTTACACATAAATTTATACAATTAAAATCCCTGAGATTGAGAACAATTGGCTTACGATTCATTTTTATGTTCATCTGTTTGTGGTATCTACTGTTATTTATTTAATTCTAAACAAATTTTTAAGTGTCTAGAGGTATATTGGTTGTATGTATATATCTTTGACTTTTAAGACATTTCATCATCATTGCCTGTCACTCCTATCGACTTCTGTCCTGAGCCATTCTCTCCAGCTGCTTCCAGTTGAACCCCATCCTGGTGATGTCTGCTTCAAATTCTCGCCTCCAGGTGTTTCTTGGCTGGCCTCTCTTTCTTTTTCCTTGAGGATTCCATCTCAATGCTTGCCTAGTGATGTTACTTGCTGGCTTTCGTAATGTGTGGCTATCCAGCCCCCATCTCCTCTTCCTGATCTCTTCTTCCATTGAAGCTTGGCAGATTCGTTCTAAAAGGCTGGCATTGGTGATGGTGTCAGGCCATCGTATTTGAAGAACTTTCCTAAGGCAGTTGTTGATAAAGGTCTGGACTCTCTTAGTGGTGGTCTTCGTAATCCTCCAGGTCTCAGCTCCATACAATAGGACTGACTTTACATTAGCCTTGAACAGGCGAATTTTGGTGTTCAGGATAGCTCTTTGGAATTCCAGATGTTCTTGAGCTGGATAAAGGCGGCTTTTGCTTTTCCAATCCTTGCTTTGACATCCGCATCTGTTCCACCTTGCTGATCTACGATGCTACCCAGGTAGGTAAAGGACTCTACTTCCTCCAGCTAACTTCCGTTTAGGGTCACAGCATTCATGCTGGTGGAGTTAATTTTCAGGATCTTGGTTTTAGCTATGTGTATGCTAAGGCTGACCTCCTTTGCAGTGGCATTCACTAGATTTGTTTTTCTCTTGCATCTGTTGATAGTTATGTGTAAGGTGAGCAAGGTCATCTGCAAAGTCCAGGTCGTCCAGCTGTTTAAGCAGAGTCCATTGGATTCCATTTCTTCTTTCCCTGGTGAATTTCTTCATAATCCAGTCTATAGCCAGTAGGAAAAGGAATGGGGAAAGCAAGCATCCTTGTCTGACTCCTGTTCGTACCTGGAAGCTGTCTGGATAACTCTGCAGGACATACCCTCATATGATCTCTCAATCAGTTGAACTATTTTTACGGGGACACCATAATGTCGAAGGAGTTTCTAGAGAATCTCTCGGTCTACACTGTGGAACGCTTTCTCAAAATCAATAAATTTGATATAAAGCGGCGAGTTCCACTCCAGGGACTGCTCGACTATGATGCGGAGCGTTGCAATCTGGTCTGTGCATGACCTATTTTGACGGAAACCTGCCTGTTCGTCTCTCAGCTGTGGGTCGACAGTGTCTTTTATCCTCTCCAAAAGGACTCGGTTGAAGACTTTGCCTGGCACTGATAGCAAAGTGATGACCCTGTAGTTGTTGCAGTCACTAAGGTCACCTTTTTTTAGGAAGCTTGATGAGATATCCTTCCGTCCAGTTTGTTGGTACGTCTTCTTCCTCCCATATCCTTTCAAAGAGTGGGAACATCTCCACTGACGTATTGAGGTCTGCCTTTAGTGCCTCTGCTGGGATTTTTTAATTATTATTTATTAAATGAGTTTCATTTAAATTATTTTAAGTGCTTATAATTATACCAGTTTTTCCCAAAGTGTGGTACACATAGAGTGCAGTGGGGTATACACTGCGCCATGCAGAGAACATCCACTGCTAGAATAAAACAGTAAAATTAGAGGAAACTGAGTGTGTTGGGTTGTTTTACTAGGGTCGCATAGTATTCCGAAAATAAAAGATGTCTACGTTTGGGAAACACTGCCTTACACTTAAATAGTTATGCAAAAGCTCCTTCGCTTATCAACTTGCACGTTAATATAAATAGAGGTCAGACTTTTTAACTTTATTCTTATAAAATGAGGTTATATTTTTTATTTACTAATTTAATAAAACATATTTGGTCATTAAGGAAACTCAAAAGAATCTGGATGATCTATACAAGACTTTCACAGGTGAGGTACAAATTTTTTAAAGTCTGCAATTGCCAGTTGTATAAATTATTGACTAAAATTTTGCTGATCTCCTCAACCTCCTTTTTTATTGTGTCCATCAACATGTACACTTCCCCAAGGAAATTTCCTTTGCGCAAAATTGTAGACTGAAATATTGAGATGAAATAAAGAGAATTCTTTTCCTTTGCTTCCATGTAAAAAAAAAATTAAAATTGAAGATTTTTAATGGATATAGTCGTTCTTTATTGAACAATTCACTTTTTTAAATGTTTAAATATGCTTTGAAATATCTATGTCATTTGTTTCTATTGAACCCCAAAGACATTTCTAAGTAGCATTTTGGTTTGAAAAATAAAGTTCCCCAAAAAAAACCTCTGAAACCAATGAAACAGTGTTTCCATTATATCATCACAGTAAAACAGACTGATATAGTGAGGTCCGTAGATTCCTGAATTTCAGACTGGTGGACGCTTAACATTAAGTAACTAATCTGATTGATATCACTCCTCTCATGCTTGTATCATTACAGGATATATACTAACAGTAGCAGCTGGTTTTGTCATTATTGTAATTGGTGCCTTGGCATACATATCTGGGAATACAGCGAGGACACCTGACACCACCGTATAGGGTGGATGACTCTGCACAATTTTAGTTTTAAATTCATTTCTATATATTTATTTTAAAGATATTTTTATTCATTTGTAATTTTTTAAAATAATTTTTATATTTTATAAATTTTATAATGAATTTTTAATTTCATCTTTGATTTTTTTTAAATAGTTATTTAGAGTTTTATGTGAATTATTTTTTTTTTATTAAAATTTTATATGTATAATAAATTTTATCCTTTTTTTAAAAACATAATTTTCTCCACCATTTTACCTTTTTTTTAAAAAAAACAAAATATACAAATAAATTTTTAACTAAAAAACTGACTTTTTGACTTTTGTATATATTTGGCCTTTTTTTTTTTTCTGATACATCCTTGAAAAATAAAAAAAATGTTAGAAATTCATATAAAAACCCACTGGATATTTTTTTTTAACAAGTATCAATATAATCATATTATTTTTGTAAGCTAGTGTTTAAGCTAAAATTTGGTGGCATATAGTATACAAGTAAAAAAAAAATGAAAAGATAATATTAAAGCAATTTCAGATTGTGGCTAAACTATTTAATTAAAAAAAATAGAAGTCATACTTAGACTTTGACACCAAATTGGTCTATTTATTGCCATTTTAAAATATTTTGCAGCATACCACAAGAGTTAAAAAAGTTTTGCTATCTTGTACTTGTAGGTTACAGTGATAGGCAGTAACTAAAAATTAATAGTTAAACTATTGTTGTAACTACCTTTTCAAAAAGTAGTTAAACTATCAGTTAACTAACTTTTTATCAAAAGATTAACTTTTAACTAAAACTTTTATTTTTAAGTTTAACTTTTTTGAACTAACTTTTCAATTTAAGTGAATTTTAACAAACATATTTTTGAATGAAAATTTTAAAGGTTTAATAAGTAGGTAAATTAATGAAAATATCAATATTATTCACATTAATCATTTTGTTTATAATGTTAACATTTTCAAAAGGATTATAACAACAACTTTCAAACTAGTTAATTTATATCTAAGAAAAACTGGTTCATCAAAAAGAACATCGGACATTTTACACCTTCTAGATGTTAATATTTGGCCCTCAACACTAAAAAGTCGTTCAACGGCTGCACTTCTGGGAAGTGTTGCATTGTATCTACAAAATGCAGCAGCCAATCGTGAATAAGAAAGCAGTGAAGAATTTTCTGTGGAAGGGTTTCTTAAATATAGTTCGACTTTACTGACAATTTCAACTGTATTTGCTGGCTGTCGATCTTCATGCATGTAACTGTATAAATCATCTTGTACATCTGATGACAAAAGTGCATGTGTTCCGCCTTGAGTTTCCATTGGCTCTAGTTCGGAAGTTGTCATGTGCTGTACAGTCTGTATGAGTAGTTCTTTCTTTGAGAATCTCTCATTTGGGTCTAGATAATTTAATTTAAACTTTGGTAGGACCAAAGTTGCCAAATTATAATCATCAGATTAAAAAACTTCTTGGAAACGTGTTTCTAAACCATTTATAAGCACATTATTTAATTGCACCATTAATTTTTCCTTCATACATTTCAACTTGTATGTCGGCCATTTTGAGATCAACCAAGTCGTAAAAATCCTGATATATCATGAAAAAACCCACTGTTTTATAACAATTGCGATTGTGGTGCACCGGTTGATCGAAACAACGCGCCCAAAGTGTAGGAAAAAATACAAAACCAAAGACGTTATATAAAGAAATTTTATGAATAAGAAAAAGCCAAAGACAAAATTTTCACATGATAATTTTAAATTTTCCGAAATATTCAATAAATGGAAAGGAAATATTTTTAGTTACAATATTTTAGTTAAACTTTTGATTTAACTGATGATTTAACTTAATTTAAAAAAAAAAAGTTAAACTTTCTATTTAACTCTTTAAAAAGAGTTTAACTGAAAGTTAGTTACATTTTAGTTAAAATTTTGTAACTTTTGCCCATCACTGGTAGATTAGGAATTTAAATAAATTGCTTGTAAACTTTTGGGCCAAAACATTGGTTTACAGCCAAAATATTAGTCCAAAAAGTTACTTGTGCTTGTAAAAATCAAATCAGACTTTGGCATAAGTAATAATGGAAAATCTTTTGATCGTTTCCATAGATGTCAAAATCTTTCTAATGCTAACCAATACCATTTGATTTTTTCTTAATTATTATCAAATCAATAATATCATCATTTTATTGGATACTTGACTTGTATCTGAGTTTTTAAAAAAAAAAACAACACTGTGTTGTTCTTTAGACAGTTTTGCTATATAAAAACAGTACTGCTCTCAGCCTGGATAATACCAGTGATTTATATAGGAGTACATAATAAAATGAGAAACAATGTGCTCTGCTTTCATTAATTCTTGAGGTAAAAAATGACTCTAAGGGACATAAAAATAATGCTGCTAAAAACTTTACTTCTAAAATCTTAGGCTAAATTGTTGTTATAGGTAATATTTTATAAAAATTCCTTTAGAAGGTGTGCACCCGGGCATTTTACCTCATAATAACATAATATTAAAGTTGTCATTAATGTTTGGGAACCTCGGCATATAAAAAGATTGTATGGCTAGCAAAACACCCAGCCGTTTTTACTCCCCAAACTTGATCGTCCCCTTTCCTTGACCTTGGTTTTGCCTAAATGCTATTCATTTTTAAAAATGTAACCCTGCATTAAGATATTGAATTTAACAAGCTGTTAGACATATATTGTAATTGGATACTTGTATACGATTCATTATTTGTAATGTTTCTAGATTATATTATTCGGTTTTGTAAATACATGCCGAACTAAAATATTCCATTTAAAATAAGCTAATTCACAAGTTTAGAATTTTTAGCCAATGCTGTGGTGATAAATCTGCACAGAAGGTGCTCTTATGACACACGAATCTTGACAGTCACAGGTTGGGAGATGCAGTGATGGGGGGAGTTCATGGACTGGAGAAGTGTCGACTTACGGAGCAACTTCTGGTATACTGCTAGTGATATAGACAAGTTGACAGAAAATAAATACTAGTTGCATTATGTTCCTCCATAACATCACTTCATGGATTGGCTCAGATTAGACTAGTCTTAAAGCTTAATGCAATTTCATTTCAGGTAATATACAGAGGGAATTAAAAAAATAGTCTTCTACACCTAGTAGAACAACCATACAATGAGTAGTGGGGTATATAGGAGAGTGAGTGGGTTAGGCGCACTACACTTAATCTCCTGCCGGACGGGTGGCTTCTTTTTGTCCTATAAAACATAATTAATTAATGAATAAATCCCCACAAAAACAATTTGTCCACCCACATTTTATTTTTTGAATTCTAAATCATACTGCGAAAAATTATTATCATATAAACGAGATGGATACATCCAGTCAACTATTTACATTACTTGACTCCAGAAAAGGACAGGCATCTACCGAACCCATTGGGGGCTTCAACTTAGCTTCGAAAAATAATACCTGCGATTGGACAAAAAAATATACTAGTAGTCAGAAATAACACGTCAGGTGTTCGAATATCAAAGCATGTTTGTATGCTAATACCTCCTCTAGTTCGGTTTCCAAGTTGTTCAACTTTTAAGAAGTTCGTATTTTGAAAAATGCGGCACAAAATCTACTTATATTACAGTACATAAGGCACTTCATTATTCAACATGTATCTCAAATGGGATTTATAAGAAAAGGAGAAAAAAAACTGCAACTTAAACTGCAACAATGTTGGTTTATTATCTTTCTATCAACAAGCTCTTTTTTCAATTTGCGTTTAAACACAATTCAATACAGGCAATAGCTTTGATATTTTATAGAAAACCATGAATAATTCTGATTCTCAACAAAAGCTGCTGTGAAATGAAACATTACCAAGCACAAATATCACAAGGAAATACAATTCATGCTGCACATTTGACACCACAAAATGTGCATTAGGTTTATAATGAGGTCATTATTTATTGCTTACATTAAAAGTGATTGCCTTTTTTAAAAATTAAATTATATACCTGTACCATCTAAAACAACCTCATACTGCAATGCTATAAAAAAAAAAGCATTCTAATTTTTTTTTATTTCAGAAAAAGTCAATTTTATTGACCATGAAAATGATTTACTTGCTAACCGTTTAAAAAATGCAAGGTATATTTTTAAACCATGATTGGTATGGATACTATTCAGCCAAACATCGATCTAAACATTTCAGGAATTGGTAAAAACAGCGATGGAAGGATCGAATACTCATTTCTGCAGTATCTAGTAAAGCACAATAGACATCCTTTAATATGTCAATCCATACATTCACTTTTTGCTATTATAGCTTTCATGAAGAATCAGCCTTTTGTCAGCTTTGCAATAAATGCAGTTGTTTTTTTTTAATATTGGGATATATAAATATTATTCTGTCTACAGCTCAACAGCATGTTCCTTTCTTACCCACTCGGTTAAGACTAAAATCTTACTCAACTAACATGCTAACCCATGACAGGAGCTTGAGCCATATAATATTAACACAGCAAGATACTCTGCAAATTAAAATGCTGCAGGGCATCAACTGCTGTTTAACAGTGCATATTAATGTCTGTCCACATAAAAAAAAAAAGTCGTCAACAGAAAAGGCTTTTCATTTACCTAATTTTTTTTTTTTTTTTACAAATTGCAAACAAAAGCTGAGTGAAAAAATCAATACAAATTATCTAGTCATTAAAAAAATAAAAATAAACCCTGACTATAGGATACATTACATTATACCAGTGACAACTGTTGTAACCAATACAATTTTAGGACCACATTTTTTAAACTTTACCATTACACAGACATCTCTGTTGTTTACATTGATATGACTAAATAAGATTTTTTTTAAAAGTCTGTTTAGTACTAAAGGATAATACAATGTAAATCACAACCAGAATGGCTGTCACTGTTGCCGAGTTTATCATTTGAAGAGCTCATGTAGTGATCTAGTTAATTAGGTAAGCTTACTTATTGACTTTCACTTAATTACACACACAAAAAAAAAAAAAATCCATCCAACCATTCAGCTTTTTAAATAATACAGAGTTGTTTGTACAATCAGTAATGTGGATATTTGAATTCCTTAAAAAAAAAAATGACCCTGGATTGGAAAAAAAAAATTACAATGATAGTAGTCATCAGCTTCCAATACAGTTAGGAAAAAAAATTAAGGAAGCTTTCCAGGGTTTACTATTACTTATGATATTTATAAAAAAAAAAACAGCACTAGAATGATAACAAAAAATGACTAAAAAAACAAAAATGAGAACAAAACAACAACAGCTGATCATTATTACTATGAACCAGTGTTTGATGACAGGCACCCATGAAGTTTCATTTTTTTTTAACAAACAGACACAAATCAAATACATTAATAAATGTATTTATTTATAATTTTACATTTTTTTTTGGCTATAAGGCCAACATTTTTATAATTTTACATTTTTTTATTATTTTTTTTTTCATTACAAAAATACTTTTAATCATGTTTAAACATGTCTTGGAGTAACTTTGCATTATTGATCTGAAAAAGAGCAATTCCAGTAGACAGCATACATAAAGGAACATTTTCTTATAACCACTGCTTATGGTATTTCATAATTGTGGTTTTATAAATCATTTGGTCTTAAAAATGAAATGTTATCTAGTAGCACTGATCTTTTTCAAAACAACTGCAGCACAACACAATTACAAAACATTATCAGGCACTCACCAAATATTTAGGTTAATTCCTACAAAACCTTATAAATCCAAGGTGATGGTTTTTTTTATTGCTAGGACTGACAAGCAAAATCAATGCTTTTAAGCAGAAATATTTCACAATTTATGATCCTCAATGTGGACATGTGAAAGACTAATTACTGACAGCTTTTTTTCTTCTTCAACATGTACTATTTACACACTGTACAAAGAAATGGATACATGTTATTCCTTTAGTAGAATTTTCCCTTAAAATCATGAATCCGTAAAAAATCGGATTTCAATTGGTAACAGTTATCTTCATTTATACTTATAGATAATTTAAAAAATGAGCAAACTTAGTAATTAGCACTTCATTAAAAATAATTTTTTATGATAATTATGTTTAAAAAAAATCTACAATATCATTAAATCATTTTAAGCAGTCTTCACAAAAAAAAAAACATTTGGGTGCAAATTTCAGTACTAAGACGAGCTGCATGAAAAGTGACATCCATAACACAAGACATAATCTAAGCATTAAGACAAGTTCTTAGTTCAGTGGTTGTAATCTTTATAAATATGTTAAATGAGAAAATGTACACAAAATTAAGTCATAAATGGATGATGACAGCAGTTTTTCAACTGGAAGTAAACAATAAAGAAAATTGATTTACAAAAAAAAAAATCCATGAGATGATAAGAAATTGGAAGATTAAGTTATGATAAAATTTCAAGACTAGAATAAGCAGTTCACAATGTTCCAGCAAAAATATTTGTATCAACTATATAAAAGATGTAGAACTTTTAAAAAATATCACTTAAAGGACTAATAAAGCTAAATTAATGGAGATCTATAGATCTGTGTGTATTACTCGTTTTTTTTTTAGCAAACTGCAAATAAACTCTATATGGACTAAAAAAAAAAAATACTTAATAACAAAATGAATTTGCCATATAAATTACAAAAATGAAGGTGTCATTTTCATTTAAATAGTTTGCTAACCATAATAACTCAACGTGTCCACACTTTGACACTGTCATGCAGCTGCAAATTGTAATTCAATAAACAAATGGGATTATATGAGCTATATACATTATTAACAAAAAAGTAGTTATTGATTCCTTAACATTGAAAATGTTTGATTTTATTTTCAGCTGTACATAGTCTGGTTAATAAATTAATAAAAAAAAGAAAACAAGAAGCTAAGTTTAGATTACGACTATTTCCTTGAAGAACAAAGAAAGTTTTAATTAGACATCTTTTTATTAATGCTTTAATTTTCATCTAATAAATAAATATGTGCACCATATCACACAGTATGTTCATATAAAACACTTGTACATTTAAACATTATATGCTGGAGTGATTTGTTTAAAAAGAAAAAAAATGAAACAAAACAATTTTACTATCATAGCTGTTAGTTTTTTTTTTTGTTTTAATATAACTTATCAATTATTTTTTTACCCCAATATGTTTGTTACTAATCATAATGTGGGAAAGAATATATTTCTCAAATCAGGCTAAAAGTTGTCAATGTGAGACATGAAAGAAGAATAAAAGGAATGTTACAGATACATGTTGAAAGAATTTAGAAAAATAAAAGCAATGCCAAATTTATTTCACTTCTTGAGTACATTTGAAAATAAATTTTTTGTTGTTTTCAAGCACAACTTTGAGCATTAAAACCATGCAGTTAAATAAAATAATTAAAAAGAAGACAAAATGTTTCTATAGGTGACAATTTTTTCATTGTCATTATCACAGAATAATGGGTTGAATTTCTTGAAGAATGTATCCTCAGACAATGGTTCTCAAGAACAACATTTACAGGATATCAATATTTCAAATCAAACATGCAGATCTTTCTAGATTTATTTAAGAAGAACTAAATATGGATTAAAGAGATATTTTGTTTCAAAACTGGCTTAAACACACAAAAAAAAAATATAAAGGACTTTCATTTAGTTCTCTCAAAAACAAAAGAAAGCACTGAGTGAAAAGTTGTTCACATGCCTACATGCAATCAAGGATATATATATATATATCTTATTCTAAGTGATTGCACCTTAAATTCACAAGGGGGGAAATAAAAAAGTGATCAAACAAAATAAATATAATAAACAAACAGAAATTGGAAAGAAGAAAAAAAAAACTGTAGAGAACCTTGCAGGTATTCAGCAGAGTAAAATAAAAAAATGTGAATACATGTCATTTTAATACTGGAGTCCTTGAAGCAGTGAAAGTATGTAACATCCATTGGTGAACTGGTTAAGAAAAAGTAAGATGTTTAGATACCAGTAATTTTTGTTTAATTTCTACTTCAAAATTATTATTAATTTAATTTCTGTAAATAAATAGCAAAATATGTACATGCATTAGAATTCTTTGATGCTTTAAGGTTCATTTTATAAATGGAAGGCACACTAGAAAAATATATAACAACCCTGCCAAAATGGGTTAAATTTTCACTGTTCCAAACTTATTTTAGATTCTTTGATTTAAAAAACAACTTTTTAAATAATTTACTTTTATAAATTTCAAAAAGTAATTTGATATTTAACATTTGATGCATTTGCAAAACAAATGAATTTTTTGTAATGTCTTATGGTATAATGCTTTTGCAACTATTTGATGGTTTATTCATGCTAAATAAAAAATAAGTTCCCATTTTCATTTGGTAGACAATTTATAAGCCAAATAATAACACAGATCACTTAAAAAAATGTTTAACAGTTAACAAAATTAAGGCATTCTGCTTTAAAAAAAATGAATTAAATGGAAGCACCTCTCTAAAAAAAAAAAAAATAAATAATATAAGATCACTTGTAGGCATGTGAAAATAGGGAGATCAAACACTAAAAAAAAAAATCTACAAGACATGAAATCAGAAATCCGTTAGCTACAAGTTACTGTCTGTATCCGCTGATCATAATCATGGATAAGGCGTTTAATGTGGCCAAGTTTCTGGTGCAGATAATCCATGCGAAATTTCTTTTCCATAAATTTAGGATCTGATTTCTGAGCTTCATATTCCTCCAGAACTTGTTTTTTTAACACCTGCAAATTAAAACACAAAATACTTTTATGATAATGTCATAAGTACTGGACTAATGTTATGTGTTATATGACAATGCCTAAAGTACAGGTCTAATGTTAAATGAATATAAAAAAACCCTAATGGATTTCTTAATTCTGAAAAGTATATGTTTACTAGGGAGCGACCGATATATGTCTTTTTACCGATAGTCCGATACCAGTATTTTTCCCCAGCATTTTTACAGATACCGATATTTTTTTTAATCAACAACAATGCCAAACACGTGTTTTTCTCGTGCTATATGACGTATGTCAACCCATGTTCACCCCTTCCCTGTCATATTTTGTAACACTTCGCCCACGCGTGTCTTGTTTACCCCCTCCCCCCCCAACTTCCCATCCCAAAAAAAAAATGCACACAGATGTTCACTAATTGTATCATTCAAGGTCATATATTAGAATTAAGAAATGCCAATCCTATTGTTTCGAGGTCACATCTCTGATTCAATTTTTGTAGACGTGACAATTTCTGTGTACAGGTTTTTTTTTTCCTTTTTTTTAAAACCTGGTTATAGAATTGGGATATTACTTCTTTTTCTGCAACTCTGTTGTGAAAAAAAAACAATGTATCGGCAGCCAAAAAACGGCCAGTCCGATAGTTAACCCATAGTGCCAATATTGGTTCGACTGTCGGTCACTCCCTACAACAATCGGCCGATCCGATATTAACCAATAGTGCCAATATCGGTCCGATACCGATCCGATTATCTGTCGCTCCCTAATGTTTACTGATTAACATGTTAGATTCCGCTATTCTAACTTATGATGTTAAATGGCATGCCACATAGGCCATTGCTAATTAAAAAAGCATTTTCAGCCCACAATACTAACTTTAAAAGCAATCTTTTTAAAAAAACAAAACCAATTCTTTTTTATTTTTTTCAGATGCATGACATTTGCTGAAGAAAGACATTTATTCTAGTTTCCTGGAGACAATAAAATGCACCATGTCCTAGCCAGTATTAAATTTTTTCAAAATATAATATTGAAAAATTTAATAGAGGAATGCTAAATACTCATTTGGTATTAGCACCATAAAAGGAAGTTCAATGCCAGGTAATAGGCAAAAGGATGTAATCCAAATTGTTATCATAAATAGGTTTTTCTTAAAGTATTTTAAATACTAACCACAATTAAATAATTACTTAAATATTATTAAAAATAAAGAAATTAACAAGTTTTCAAAGATATATGACATTCCTACTTTTAATTTAAAATTCTTGAAAAAGCTTAAGCCAAAGCGCCAGTATATGACTTTTTCAAAGATTGCCTTAAAATTTTATTGATTCTCGGAAAACAATAATCTATGCAAGTTACTATAGATATAAGTAAAAAAATTTATGCATTAATTGCCTTTGTGGTATAAGTCCATAAATTACATACACAAGTCCATCAATCTTAATTTCCAATTTATAAATCAAATTATTATCAATTTCATCCTCAGAATATTCCTAATGTAAATGTGGGAAACGTAAGGAACCAAAAGATTTAATAAAAGGCAATAAGAGGTAAAAGTCAGAAAAATGATCTAATACAACCAGGAAAATCAAACAACTGGCAAACATAGTATTACAGATAGAAAGACAATTAAAAAATAACCACTAAGTAACCTTCCAAAAAAAAAGACAAAAAATCGGCATAGGGTTGTGAGCATTTTCTCATAGCGCATTTCTATATATAGTTGCTGACAAAGCCATATTAAGTCGCCCTAGTAGCCATATGAGTTAACTTAAGTATTAATGAAGCTAAAATACAATATTTTATTAGATGTATTTGTGACAAAAATATCATTAATATAAAAAAAGCTACACTAGCAAAACATAAGCAAGGAGTAAGGAATACACAACAGAATAAATTTTAAAAAAAGGTACATCCAATTATCTGAATTTTTAAACCAATATAAAGATTTCTACTAAAAATTGAAAAACTAGACATACTTCAAAATCAGGAGTTCCTTCTTCTGTCTCATTAATCTTTGAGCGCAATTTTTGGAATTTCCGAGCAACATCATCAACCTCTTTATGAAGCTCTCTGTATTCAATATACTCTCTATTAAATTCCTGTTTATACTGCTGACGTTGCTCGGTGTCCTCAATAGGAGTAAATTTGCTGAAAAAATTTAAAATAAATGTATTTAAATATTTACAAAGCTATAAATAATGTTAGCATTAGTATTTTTCAAAGAGTACAGTGCATTTAATTTTAATAGCATTTAAAATATTGGTACTTGACAATTACCTGACATAATCTGGCCTTTCTGTATTGTTGTCATCATTATTACCTTAAATTGAAAAAATATGTCATAAGTAGGGGGCTTTGGAAAGGATAGTCAATCAGGTGACAACAGTTAAGCATTCAGAATGTTTTTATTTACAATGGTTAACATGAATAAAGTTATATCACAAAGTATTAATAAAAAAGTGGCTGTATTAGAGAAGTGCAAGAGATTGGCATAAACAGCATCTTTTTATTTGGCAAGTAAAAACCCATAACTTGTGTTCTTTTTAATTATTCACAACTAGCCGTCCTGCGGCGTAGCATACGCCACCTTATCAATCAATATAATTAATGTAATTATATTTTTAAATAAGCAATCAAACAAAATAACAGGCTGACCCTCAATCCACCCCTTTCCCCAGCACACTATAGTGTTATTTTTTTAGACTTGCTCAACCCAGTATTACCTTCATCATACAGTACCTACACTATTCGGTGCAGATAGATGTGTAATTCGTACATATTCTGAAACAGTTACCATTTGTGTCTGCCTCAGTCCACCCCTTCCCCCAGCACACTATAGTGTTATTTTTTAGTCTTGCTCAACCCAGCTAACGTTTCTTTTAGTATAACCTTCATCCTACAGTACCTACACTATTCAGTAAAGAAAGATGTGTAATGCGTACATATTCTGAAACCGTTACCATTTGTTTGTAATCTACATTAATACACCATTTTTTTTCTCAAATTGGACATAGTTTAATATTACTTTATTCTTCACACATAATTGTATTATTAAATGTGTTTTTTTTTTACAATAATCAGTGGACATTATAATGTTATTTTATGTACAGCATTCCCTTATTTCTGGTTAAATGGATACCGAATTTACCGCGACGGGGGATAGATGAAATAGTTTCATATTTAGAGCAGATAAAACATGATTACGACCAAACAATACTGTTTTAAAAATTACTGGAGCCGTCTAAACATGAAATAGTATTATACAAACACCATCATGCTCATATTGCTTAACATATTTCACTAAATAAAAGGACAAAACATCATAAGAAATTAAAATAATCTGGTTTTATAAAAGAAATAAAAAAAAACAACGCCTTGCTGTGGTATTCCACAAATCTATAAATAGTCTTGCAGACTGGTGAAACAATATGAGTTGTCGAACGTGGTTGAATGTGTCTTGCTTACTGTGATGTATTCGAGAATTCCAAAATCTTTAAATAGTCAGGCGTCTTGCGTGGTCTCGAAGTTGTGTTTTATATATAGAGATATAACAGTTTCTTTTTAAAAAATAACATAATGAATTAAGAATACAGCTCAATAAACATTTCTAGGTTACCTTCAAAATTTTCCCTATTGGATGTTGGTGATGCTTGCTGATTAAGGGTTGGTTTAACAACCATCAGAGGTCGCTCTTCCACTTGGCGTTTATCAGTATGTGCGATGCGTTTTTTCTTGTTAGGATTTGATGCAGCGTTATCTGTTTCTTCAGCTGGTCGTTTCTAAGAAAAAAATAGATGCTTCTGATAGAATTACAACCAGGGATGGATGGTCATGTGTTTAAGTGCAAGGCTACCGACCTGAGGGTTTAATCTTCGGTGAGCACCAAGGGAATTTTTAAGGTTATGGTTACTTTCATTTCTCTTGTGGTACCGCAATGATTACGTATTTGTTATTAAATAAAAAAGAATCAGGTATGAGACTATTTCAAAACATTACTTTCCAAACATTGATAACATGTATAGCTTTGGGAAATCAGGCCATACAGGATAGAATTCTGTTGGGCGGCACAGGAACTAAATGGTTAATGATCTAAATTACTACGTAAGTTTAATTCATAAGTAATTTAAGATGAAGACAAATTATCATTTATTCTTTATTTACCAGCGATTAAAAATATTAGGGAGCGACCGATATGCCTTTTTACAGATAGTCCGATACCGATATTTTCCCCCAACATTTTTACCGATACCGATATTTTCTTTTTAATCAACAACAATGCCAAACACGTGTTTTTATCGTGCTGTATGACGCAAGGAGGTTGAGTACATGGAGATGGCGTCTGTTATCAGATGGTACCAAGCGGCTGAATCCAGTGGGCGCAGCCTATCGCCGCCATGTTCGACTCAAAACATTCCACCAGCTTTCATTATGATACCAGTTTTCTCATTCTAGAAACAACTCCAATGAGCTTTGTATTTTGTCATCACTTTTTTTCTAAAGTCTGCTAAGGCCCTAGTTAATTTCTAGTGGACTAGTTATTCTAATGTGTCAATTACAAACGCTGTAGTCTAGGTAAAGCTATTTATGCGATCAGCTGATAGAGGCCTATAAAGCTTATATTATACGCTATATCGAAATTAAGCCAGGGTAAAAATTGTATTTTTACATAATACATAATATTTTGTATTTATACTTTGATGTTTATTGCAAAGCATTTGATCAAACAATGAAAAATGATTTACTGATTGCTTCGAAACGCAATATTGACAGGATTGTTTTTAGTCTAGTTTACGCTGCTTTGTGCTAGCCATTTTTCATTGTTTGATCAAATGCTTTGCAATAAACATCAAAGCATCTGATAGCAGACGCCGTCTCTATGTATTCACCCTCCTTGGTTTCAGCCTAGTGACGTCATGCCGCCTCCAGTAAAAAAAAAATTCAACCTCCTTGGTATGACGTATGTCAACCCATGTTCACCCCTTCCCTGTCATATTTTGAAACACCTCCCAACTTCCTATCCAAAAAAAAATACACACAGATGTTCACTAATTGTATCATTCAAGGTCATATATTAGAACTAGAAACAAAATGTAAAATATATTCTTATCTAAAATATAGGCTTTAATATAAAAAAATTTCTAATTAAATTATTTTTTTATGCACAATAACAAAGAATCACAAGTATGAAAACAGTTCAGGGATTTGCTTAGTACTGACTATTAGTAAATGGGTAATCAAAGGAAAAGTGCACAAATTTTGGTAAATACCATAATTCTTCTGCATTTGAATGAGTCAATAAGTCTTAAAAATTATTAAAAATTGAGTAATGACATTTTTTTTAATTGGGAGAAAAATGTGTGATATGGTGTAACAGAGTTGACCTGAGAGTCCCAGGTTCAAGTCTCAGAGAAAAAAGGGGTCTGGATCACAGTGAAAGTTATTTTAAGTCCCCCAGCTTCAAATGGCATGGCGTTGTGCTAACCACATACCTTTTTATGCAGTGGTTACAAAAACATGTATTTTACACTTAATATGCCCAGAAGGGCCTGTGGGGAACTTTACTTTTTTTTTAGTGTTAAGCAGGGAATGAAGGTTTATGAAAAGAATATTTGCCATAAAATATATAATAATAAAAAAAACCTGTGAGTTTCCAGGACTTTCTGGATTGCTAGCTGGAGAAACAGCGGGTGAAGTGGGTGCTGCTCTACTTTCCAGCTGAAGGTTTCTGTCACATTAATAAAGAATTAATTTATCCAAGGGTTTTAAGTATTACAAATTATATAAAGACATTTTTCACAAAGCAATTTTACTTTGCAATAACTGCATTTATCAAATTATACTTAACTAGCTGAACATATGGTAAACCATGACAGTTTTTCTTTTAAGGAATCTTCTGCATAGTCTGATAAATTACATTTTACCGCATTATTGTTTTTGAAATACAACTTTATTAATTATCTTTAAGGTTCATCATGAAATGTATATATATTGCTACCTTTTCAAAAGAGTTTTGTCCTGCTCAGTATAAAATGGCCAGTCCAATCTCACATCAGCCCAAGCTCCACGAGCCAATGTGTAACTGTTATCTCTGTTCATTGTTGCTACCTGCTGGAGTACAGTGCCCAAGGAATTCTTATCCTTTTCACGAATTCCATCTAAAAAAAAATAGAAAAAACATCATTAGTTGATTACTTTAAAAAAATCTTTCAACTACAAATATGTTGCTCAATAAAATCTGATGTGAACATCTACACTTACCTTTTTGAAGTCTTAATATTAATTCTGGCTTTTTGTAAGGTTTGAGAGCTAACAAATGGATAATGCGATCCCTGTAAATAAAAAGTTTTTAAGAATTCATGACTAAACTACATTTACAAGGTTCTAAAGATGTTACACCTACACCAATAACTCACTGGTTACTTAGGGGAGAAACAAGAGATACTAAGCAAATTTCTGAAGGTTTTAGGCTTAAGCAAAATTTTTGGTGAAAAAAAACCAGGTGGGGCTCAGTGTCTGGTTTTTGCATAATGGGATTGTTTTACAAATAACATAGATATTTAATAGACAAAAAGTTTACCTTTACGCTGATATCCATTATGTAATCTTACTTTAGAATGGAGGCTTAAAGGGTACATAAAAAAGCTGTTGCAACTGACTTTTCAATATGAAGAATACTTGATAAACCCCTTCCCACAATGTAATAAAAAAAATGAAACAGATGAAAAACCTATCATGATTTTGTGTAGAAATGATTTCTTTTTAAAAAATATAAATCTTTGCAACACATTTAGAATAAGGGATGGAAATATATCAATGAAGTGTTATTTCGTCAAAAATCTGCTCCCGTAGTAAGGGCCACTAAGTGACTGTTGTCAAAAACCGCTCACCCCTTTCCACAAAATACATATTAAAAATGAACTGCCTAGAAACCTATGAAATTATTTTTTTTTAATTTCTGCCCCTTTTTTGGATATACCTTAAGATTTACAGGTATATTATTACATATTATTATAAACCATTAAACTACATATCATAAATAAGCTGCAAAATGTCTAAATCAGCTTGCTTATCTTTTTATCTACAAACTGTAAATAAGCTTATCATTGATGCTTTTAATGTATCGATAGAAATTAATCAAGTGAAGTCACACAGTATTAAAAATATAATAAAAATGAATGCATGTTGGTTATTTATAAAATAATTAGATAGATACCTGTATGGCATATTAATAGCACCAGAAGATTGTTTTGTGGTAGATGAGGTCAGCACTCTAGATTGATTATTACTGTTGACATTAGGAACTTTAGAGACAGATAAATTAGAGCTAGGGGTAGGAGAATGTCTACTTTGTCCAAGAACAGGCACAGAAGGACTGACCACTGATGATGATGACATAGGAGATGAAGTAGATAGTGAAGACAATGATCCAAAAGATTGACGACTGGTTCCACTGATGTTTGAAGCTGATTTTGTAACTGAACTTGACTTGGAAACAGGCAGAGGAATTTTAAGACTTCCTGGAGGTAATACTTTTTTAACTTTTTTGCTAATATGACGACCACTTGGCTTTATCTCTTTCGTACTGAAAAAATAAAAAAACTAATAAAAAAATCTATTTAATTAAACTACAAATATGTTTATGTTTTGAGAATTTTTTTCTGAAATAGAAGTAATATATATATATAAAATAAGTTTTTATTTACTTATATATGAAAAGAATGTTTTTTTTTACTTTAAATGCAAGACTGTTTTAAGTAAAAAAAAATATTTTTTTCCATTGCCAAATCTTACAACAAATAAAGTAAAAGTGATACATACCAAACTTTTTTATTTTCTTCTTCTGCCATTGTCATCTTGGCACGTGTACGGTCAAAAACATCATCAGAAGCATGTACTGATACTCTGTGCTGCATTGTACCAAGGCTTGTGAGGTTACTATAAATGTTTGAAATAGTTAAAAAAATTTTTAAATAAATAGAGAACCAGAAATAAAAACACGAACACTAGTTTATGGCAAAAGATTTCTATCATTTAAGATAAAGGCAACAGGCTTTTTAATGTTTTTTTCTTAATGCAAGGATATGGTGATTTATTACAAAAAAAAAAGTGATTAGCTTTCAATCAAAAGCAATGCTAAATGAAATAATTTATCTCTTAGCTTTCTTCAATAACAAACAATAAGAAGAGCAGCTTTCATTTTAGAATTTTTTTTTTGCAAATTAAATATAATTTTTTTAGAAGCCTCTCAAGATGATAATGTCCAGCTGCCTTAACTTTCCTAAACTAAATAATGACCTTGAAAATTTTTTATTTATTTTCTGGAATGGCCAATGGAAAATAATTGTTGAATTTAGTATGGCTCTCATTGAGTCACTTTTCTCTATTATTTCATTACTTTTTCTCACTAAATCTTGATATGGTTTCAGCTATATAAAAATACAGGTATCTGGCTCTCATTGACCTTATATGAAATATTCTCCATTGAAACAAAATTAAAATAGTTCATTATTTTCTATACTCCGTAGAGATATAGTTTGAGTATTTTTTTATATAGTAAAACCAACAGAATGATTACTATGCCAGTATTATTTTTCTTTATATTAGCTAAAAATCTAATAAAAATTTTATAAGCATGGATAATATCTATAAGCAGATAGTTTTATTGCCAAGTATACGTAGTACTGAACAATAGTGAAATAAAATTTAAGAATGTATAAATATATAAATAATACTTAATGTACATTATAAAAAATAGCTTTATACTGTCATTATATTCAAAGCAAGCCAGAGAAAATTAAATTACTTTGTAATTTATTTATTTGAAGAAATTCAGTGGACAAGTGGGTTTTTTTTATTTCAGGAATAAAAAAAATATTTTAATACATCATGATCATAGACAACATTTGATTATGAAAACAAACAGAATTTTAAAATGTACAGAACAAGATTAATGGATAAGTATAAAATATGTGCTTACTTAGAGTTCTGCTGAATACAGTCAAAACTCCCATTGGGATCTCCAGGTAATGATGACAGTGATATCTGAAAAATTCTCTCAGGCTGATTCCCAAAACTTGGGATTTTAATAACCTGAAAAAATTATAAAGAAATGTTAAAGCTTGGTAGAAAAAAAAAATCCTTACTAAAAGGGCAACCTAAAAATTTAAGTATAAATAGAAGTTATATACACACCCCAGTAGTTCCATGAAACTTTATTGTTGCTCTACCACTCTGTGGATAGAAAAAAAAAAAGAAATCTAAACTATTATGTGGTAGGAAGGATAATTAAATAATTTATTAGTTATGTAATGAACAAAGAGAAGGTGTACAATATCTTTAAAAAAAAAATGCAAAATAATTATACCGTATAGCGGAAGTTTAGTATTATAAATAAAATATTAGATAACAATAAGCAGTTGTACATCCAGAGGTGTTTATATATTATGAGAAATGTAGAATGGCATTAAATTAGGCTAAAAAAAAAACTTTGAAGTAATACACATAAACTGGTGGGGGACAGATGGCCAAGTATTGGCACTTGACTGTCAACCTGAGATTTTCTGGTTTGATCTTAGATGAGAACCAAGGGAATTTTTCCAAATGAAAATTGGTATTAAGTCCACCTATATTTAAATTGGTACCTGACTTAAATTGGGGAAGTAAAGGCAGCTGAAGGGTTGTATAAAACACACAATACTTTTTTATGCTGTGGTTACAGACACAAATGAATTCTATGCATCATCTGCCTTTGTGTCTTTTAAATTTCAAGGGCTAACAGAACACATTTTTTTCCTACAAATTAACTGATTATTGGTGTGTAAGAGTTTTAGTGTTCATGACAAAAAATATTTAATTACAGGTGATGTGGCTCAGTCTGTGATAAAACTGGTAGGATTTTAAAAAAAAAAACAATAGTGTTTGACCGATTCTATACAAATTTATTTTACAAAGTTGTCTGAACAAAATCACTTTTTTTCTTTCAACTGATCCTAAAAATTTATGTTCCGTAAATTTTAAATGGTGTTGGCTTTTTGTAAATCTTAATATATTAACAGCATCATATTTTTAAAAAATGTATAACATATTACTAGAAAAGTAATATTTTTATTCCTGACATTACTAGTTATTGGCAAGATATTAGGCTTAGGCTTATAAAAGACATGGTTTAACTTATGACCCGCCAGGTTGTGTGATCCAACCCACACTCTGGTACTCCCGTCTCATTCAATTCAACACATTTACATATATTATCTACTTATATAAACAGGGGTTGAAAAGTCGAGCAGTGCAGAGTGCATGAATGACAACCAGGCGAATTAATCCAGGTCCTGGTGAGAGCCCCCTAAGTTCAACTAACTTTAAATGGGTACATGACTTTAATTGAGTAGTGAAGGCTGCTCAGCTTTCTGCTAGCTTCAAAATTCCTAAATGAGCAGTGGCTACAGAAACAGCTGAATTTTATACATTATCCGTCATGTGGTAAAGCACTCGACTGTCGACCTGAGGATTCCTGGTTCGATCTCAGGTGAGAACCAATGGATTTTTCAGGTCATGGTTAAGTCCCTGCTATATCTCCCGTGAGGTATACACTGCCACTGCACTATTAACTATGGTGGCAATGAAAGAAGGGCATTGCGAAACCGTCCCATTTGTGGTTTATAGTTTCTAAAAGATTTCATCTCATCCTTACAGGTTCTTTTCACACACTTCATCTGCTTCAATGGCCCTTAGTTTTAAAGAATAACTTCCGATAAGGGAACTTTACTTTTATTCTATTCTATTGTTTATGTTTAGGCTGTTGTCAAACTTAAAAGCCTATTATAACCCACAGCTTAAAAATTTTGCCCACCCATGCCAATCAATACTGTAGACACTAAGGTTATATTGGTTATATAACACCAAAGTCTGATATAAACTGACAAAATAATGATTTACTAAAATGTAATGTCAGACATTACTAATTAAAAAAAATATAAAAAGGATCGGTAATAATCTGATAATAAATGCAAAAAAATTATTATAATATCACTATTTTAAAAAAAAAGTTAAGAAAATTATTTCTGCTGAGTCTTCAAACTTATGTCATGTCTGCTGATTTGTAACAATATCAAAGTTTTTTTTTTTTTTTCGATTGGCTTAAAGCAGTGGTATTTTAACCAAATATTTAACAAATAAAGATTTTGAATCAAATATAATAAATAGGTAAAAAATAGAATTTCATAATTCACGAAATGTTACATTAGATTTAGTGAGACCAATTGTCTTCACAAATCGACAAATAAGATACCATACTGAAAAAACCCACCAAATGTTTACAATTTATTTGTGAAATCGTAAAATTTTAGAGATTACCTTTGTTCTAGAATAATTTTCTAAGGTTTTCAATGCTGTATCTGTTAACTTAAAGTGAACTACTGTTTTATTATCCTCTGATAAGGCATTTGAAGCTAGACCATATTCCCGTCCTTCCATCAGAGTCGCCATTTTGGTCCTGCTTAAGGGACAGGTGCCAGTGATTGCCAGGGCTAAAAAGAAAAGTTAATACTTATATATTATATTTGTCTAACGATATTTCTTATTTGGATGGAGAAATAGTAATTTTATGCTTATATTTATATTATCTATTTTTAATTCTCATTCATATTATTGATATGAATACATAAACTGATACATAAACCGATATTTTAACCATTAATAGTAATAGTATACGCATTGGTTTGCATCTGAAAAGATTTAAACTTTATTGAAATATTTTAGACATTTTGGAAAAAAAACTATAACTATGTATAAATATTGATGTTGTTTATTATTACCTATGAGATCTATGTGCACTTTTACAAGAGGAACTCTGATTAACTTTTAAAGTTTAGAGAATGACTATTCTAGTCAATAGAAACCGTACAATCGGGCCAACTGGCACAAATGGTTTTTTTTTTTTGAAGAGTTTATACCATAAACAGCATTAAATTAAGTGTATATGGTAAAAAGTGAAATTGTTATGTGAAAGAACGACAAATGTATTTTTGTGTGCGTATATTTATAGTGCAGATATGTTTATATATTTATAACATAGATATTTTATAATATTAAAAGTATCATCTAACCTACGCATAGCTTTGATATAGTATAGGATAGGTCTTAGGAATATATATTAACTTATCAAGCTAAGGTTAGCTAAGCAGACTTTAAAACCAAGAGTGAAAAATATTTTTTTTTTAAAAAAAGAAGCTTTAATTGAAATGCACTAAAAAGTAAATAAATACATAAATAATACCCTACATCGTTAGTATCAATACTGAAATTAAAAGCGTGGGTTACCATCTATATCTAGATTATAGGACTATATTTATTCATTGCTACTTACCTATAAACTAATGTAAAGACTTATTTAGTTTAGTAATTTGTAATCACCCACACTTTTTTATTTTGGCAAAGTAAAAATACAAATATTTGCAAGATATAAGAAGTTTTTTTTATTTTTTTATTTTTAGTGTATTTCAATTTTTTTTTAAATAATTATTTTTTAAATTAAGTTTTGAAATTTAGCCATGATACTTATTATAATAGGCCCAGAAGTTTAAACAAAAAAGGTAAAAACGCTTTGCAAATGTGTGGGCAGGAATCAAAGACTAATAGAAAATCAAGCAATAAGTTCAAAATAATCATGACACAGAAAGATGCTATAGTAAAGGTTACGAATTCCACCACCCAATCCCTTATATCATTTTCCTCTCCCAACTTTTCATGGGGGTAGGTGTTGCAAGCGCGATGACATCAGCTAAATTGATGGATGACTGAGTGGTGGCGAGATTATCAGTTCAGTAAGCGCTATACAGGATAATGGTTCCGGCACCCAAGGCCGATCTTATAGAAAGGCAAACTAGGCGGCTGCTCCATTTCTAAGAGGTCCCTAATGGGACTTATTGCCGTTATCTAAAACGTCTTAACAGTTAACGGGAGGGGTCGGAAGTGCCCCATTCCTTAGCCTAGGGTCCCCAAACGTGCCTAGTCTGGGCCGTCAAACGTTCTTTGACCTAGACCTTCTTCCCCCCCCCCCCCCAAAAAAAAAAGGACAACCCATAACAACCAAGTAAGAACGTGTATGCAAGTAACATCAACGCCGGTTACGTATGTTATTCCACAATGGTCACTGCAGACTCTGCAACAGGTCCGAAGAGTGTTTGCAGTTTTGATCACACCCCGGCCTTACATGATGTAGTCTGGTGCAAAATAGGACCAGCAAAGTTAAATTTCAATTTTTCCATTGAACAGGGAGCGGCATTTTGCAGCATGTCCAGTACGCGGGGCCTAGAGTGGAAGTGCCACCAGCTAATCTCAAGCATCTGACTACCTACACCAACTGGGGACCCTCTGAGCACACACACACACTCACACACACATACATTTCTAAGTTGTTTTATCGCAGATTAATGTTACCGATGTTCATGCTGCAACCTCAGGCTGCATCGCTGCCCAGAGCGAGTGTCATACACTAGACAGAGAGACGTAAATGTAAACTATAAGCCAAGTGACACATCACTTACATTGCAGTCGCTACTCTGGATGATCGTTCGGTAACGCGCTCGACTGTCGACCTGAAGGTACCGGGTTCGATCTTGGCTCAAGTTCTCGATATATCTCCCGTGGTGCTCCGTGGCCATTGCATTATCGGGCATGGTGGGGATGAAAACCGTCCCATTAGTGGTTTATAGAATCTAAGAGATTTCATTTCATCCTTACAGGGACTTCACACACATCACTTACATTGCAGTCGCTACTCTGAAGGCAACCACGGAGATTGATTACATGGCCTTTACTTCCCATAATTCTTTTGTAAAATATGAAACACGTTCATCATATATGTAAAATATGAAACATATATCACATATGTAAAATATGAAACACATACATCACATATGTAAAATATGAAACACGTATATCACATGTGTAAAATATGAAACACGTATATCACATATGTAAAATATTTTTTTGGATAAATCCTTTAGAAACAGACATGAAACGTTTTAAGCAAGACTAGGTCAACCCACATCTACATCTTGGATTATACTAGTATGGTTTGAAATGCTTCTTGCATATGTATGCACACACACACGCACGCACACACACACGCACACACACACACACACACAAAAGGTACTGGAACGCCTATTTATGTCCGTCGTGTCATAAAGAAATAACACTTAAAATATAGTGCAGTAAAGAGTAAATTTTTGAATACGGAAAAAAAGGTGCCGGAACGCCGTAAAGTGCGTTCCGCCAGAAAGAAAAAAAAAACACTGTATGATTACTTTGACAGACACATTGATAACATAAAATATTGGACTGGATGCTTAACATGGAATAGCGTTTAAGTAATCATTCTGCCTGTCATATTTCCACCTTATTTTTTCCTCGTTGAGCGTTGTGTTGGTGTGCGTGTATGTGTTTGTTTTTATGTCTGTGTGTGTGTATGTGTGTTTTAAGGGAGGCTGGTGCAGTGGCGAAGCGAGCTTAACGCGCCCGGGCCTAATACCTTTTTATCTCCCCCCCCCCATACGAAAACCATATAATTTTATATGTAAAAATATACCATTTGGCACCCCCTTTGTGAGTAGCACCCTGGTCATAATGTTATATATGGTGTGTGGGTGGGTGTGTGGGTAGCCCCGTAGCCAAGGAGGGCACTGGGGGGCGTGCCCCCGCTAAGGTGTGGAGTGCCCCCCGCTTAAAAAAAGAAAAAAGAGGAAAAATAAAGAAAAAGTAACTAAAATGAGAAAAACTGCCCCCTTGCTGGGTATTGGTGCCCCCCTGATTACTTTGACCTGGCTACGGGCCTGTGTGGGGGGATTCATGATGTATTTGGTACAGAATTTTCCCATTCCATTTGTTTTCTTTTTTTATAAGCTTACATTTTTTAGGGGGAGGGAGGGGTTTAGGAGGGGGGGGTCGAAGGAGGACCCAAAAAAAAAATGCAAAAACATGTTTTAATGTATTTAATGGTCGATCACAATGGCTTATTTCCCCCTCACCAATGATAACATTAATTAACACTCGTAATGATTAAAACAATAATTTCCACCTGTACCAGATTTTAGTTTTTCTACTAAACGATAAACGAAAACATAGCGTAGTTTAGATTGCACGATATACAGACAAACACAAAATATGTTAGGAACTTAACTACGTTTTTACAAAGTAACGAAGAAGTTGTAAACTACAGAAAAAAACAGTCTAGTAAAAGTAAGTTAATTTGCAAGCTGTGAAGATATGGAAGCTGGTGACACCTCACTTTTGTACTATTGTGAAGTGTGCTGGCTATCTCGTACAAAAGTGATTCAGAGGGTATTTGAATGAGTCTTAAAAAGTGATTCCAGAGAATTGTTGAATAAGTCTTAAAAAGTGGTTCAGAGGGTATTTGAATGAGTCTTAAAAAGTGATTCAGGGTATTTGAATGAGTCTTAAAAAGTGATTCAAGAGAGTATTTGAATGAGTCTTAAAAGTGATTCAGAGGAGTATTTGAACTCAAAGAAGAAATTGCAATTTTTCTGCAAGAAAATCATAATGAGGATATTAAAATGTTTAGTGATTATAATTTTATTATTAAACTTACCTATTTAATGGAAATGTTAGAAAAATTTAGTGTTGAATAAATCGATGCAAGGGCCACAAATATACATTTATTGATTCAAAAAGATAAAGTTAAAGCATTCATAAAACAAATATAGATATGGAGGACACCTTTGGGTTAAAATAGTAGGTTTGACATGTTTCCACTTTTAAATTAATGCGCCCAATTAATATATAAGCAAACAAAAATAATCTATTTGTTGAACTCTTAGATTGTTTGTTAATTCATTTTCAGATTATTATACATCTTCTACTATCCGCTTCATTGATAAGTGTACTTTAAAACCAATAAACTCTTTTTCACAATATGTTTGTATGTCAGTCAATACAACTTGATGTTTTATTGTTCCCATATTTGTATGTTTCTGAAGTGTCAGAATAGAATCGTGGTCTACTGTAGACTGGCAGTGACAGAATAGAGTCATGGTCTGTAGACTGGAAGTGACAGAATAGAGGTCATGGTCTGTAGACTGGCAGTGACAGAATAGAATCTGGTCTGGAGATTGGAAGTGACAGAATAGAGTCGTGGTCTGTAGACTGGAAGTGACAGAATAGAGTCACGGTCTGTAGACTGGCAGTGACAGAATAGAGTCGTGGTCTGTAGACTGGAAGTGACAGTATAGAGTCATGGTCTGTAGACTGGAAGTGACAGAATAGAGTCATGATCTGTGTAGACTGGCAGTGACAGAATAGAATCATGGTCTGTAGATTGGAAGTGACAGAATGGGAAGTCGTGGTGTGTAGACTGGAAGTGACAGAATAGAGTCATGGTCTGTAGACTGGAAGTGACAGAATAGAGTCATGGTCTGTAGACTGGCAGTGACAGAATAGAGTCATGGTCTGTAGACTGGCAGTGACAGAATAGAGTCGTGGTCTGTAGACTGCAAGTGACAGAATAGAGTCGTGGTCTGTAGACTGGCAGTGACAGAATAGAGTCATGGTCTGTAGACTGGAAGTGACAGAATAGAGGTCATGGTCTGTAGACTGGCAGTGACAGAATAGAGTCGTGGTCAATACTATTGATGGGACTATTCATCGGAATAGGAATTATAAACAAAATTTACATACAAGCTGACCACAAAGTACAATTTTAATTGATGAGAAGTATGTAACTGTTCACAATTTGGGATAATGTTCTTGAACTGTGGAACCAGTTTACTGGTTGTGATTTGCATAACATAATTTAAATTTCAGTCAGGCAACATCGATCTGTTCTTAGAGTTGTTTATTTTCAGACAAGAAAACACTTGTTCACAAATGCCCAGCCTACATGGATCCAAATAGTGACAAAACCCTGCAGCAAAGTTTTTAGGTGTGGGAATGCCGCTGCTGGCAAACATCCTGAAAACTCCAATACTGACTTGAACTTCCCCTTCAGGTCATAATCTTTGACTAATATTCATTAGCCATAAAAATGATTTAACATATCCCTCTTAATGTCCCTAGATTCGAATCAAATTTAAACAAGCAATTAAGCCTGTTCCATTCTGGACACAGGACGTGTTAGCACATTTTTGTGTTATGCATCAGTACGTATTTTAGCTTTCAGTAAATATTTGTAAATTTTTGGAAGGTTTATGAATTCAATTGTGTAATTGTAAAGGATGTTTTTCGAAAATAAAATTATTGTGGCTGAAGAATAAATACTCTACTGCGCAGAACACGTGTGACGTCAATCTTGGTGAAACTACGTGCTGCAGTATTTCGCACCAAATGAATGGGTGTAGAATGGGGCCATGAAAATGGCATAATTATTAATATAACTTATATATAGTAAAAAACGGTAAAAAAACTGATGTCCAGCCCTCAGAGGTCAGATCATAAAATGAACTTTTGCTGCACACATGGCAGGCCAAGACCTACAAAATGATATATACATCATGGGTCTACAGGACTTATGGTACATTGAATCTAGGGTGATGACACCCCTTGAACTAAACCAATTAGTCTTGAAGTATTTGAATGAATAGGTCTTGATGTATTTGAATCAATGAGCCTTGGTTATTTAAATCAATGAGTCTTGATGTATTCGAATCAATGAGTCTTGACGTATTTGAATCTACGAGTCTTGATGTATTTGAATGAATCAGTCTTGATGTATTTGAATCAATAATTCTTAATGTATTTTGAAACAATGCGTCTTGACGTATTTGAATCTACGAGTCTTGATGTATTTGAATGGATGAGTCTTGATGTATTTGAATCAATGAGTCTTAATGTATTTGAAACAATGCGTCTTGACGTATTTGAATCTACAGGAACGATGTATTTGAATCAATGAGTCTTGGTGTATTTGAATCAATGAGTCTTGTTGTATTTGAATCAATGAGTCTTGGTGTATTTGATGAATGGATGACTCTTGATGTATTTGAATCTACGAGTCTTGATATATTTGAATCAATGAGTCTTGGTGTATTTGAATCAATGAGTCTTGGTGTATTTGAATCTACGAGTCTTGATGTATTTGAATGAATGAGTCTTGATGTATTTGAATCAATGAGTCTTGATATATTTGAATCAATGAGTCTGACGAAAATGCATCAATGAGAATGATGTATTAGAATGAATGAACAATCAACTGGTTATCAAATATCTGAATCAATAACTCCCTAACAGATCAATGACAATAGGGTAAGCTTTACACTTCAACCAAGAATTGTAAAACTATTAGGGCAAGTCAATTCATTTAATAGCGATTACGATAATCGAATCAACAAATTTTGTATTGTATAATTATACATTGTCTAGGTAAAGTGAAACGAATTTTTTTTTTGCAACAAAACATAATAAAACTTGAAATCCAACTCATTTTTGTATTTTTACATTTTTTAAAATTGATCTTAATTTTATTAAGTTTTTTTAATATTATTTATTATTTTTAACAAAAATCTTTATATTAACATATTTTTACAATAAATTATAAAGTATTACTTATTTATTTCAAGATTGTTGTTTGTATGACTAACAAAAGTATAATACATCAATATTTTGTACAGTTACCTCCCTTATGAAAAAATATCAGTGATACCTAGTGTGATCGTTGGGAACCGGCTTTCAACAGGGGTGCTAGGCATTTTTAGAGCATTTTCGAAAAAAATGCTCTATTGTCCCGTTTTGTCTGTCTGTCTGTCTTTCTGTCGTCATCACCCTAGATCTCAACAACCATAAGTCTAGACCCATGATGTATATATCATTGTGTAGGTCTTGACCTGCCAAGTGTACATCAAAAGTCCATTTCGCGATCTGATTTTTGAGGGCCGTAAAGGGGGCTTATAAAGTACCGTTTTTACTAATTAAGCTATATTAACAATGGAGCGCCCTATATCTAAGCAACCATAAGTCCTTGACCCATGATGTATATATCATTTTGTAGGGTATAGCTGCAAAGTGTATGCATCCAAAAGTCCATTTCGCGATTTGACCTCTCAGGGCCAAAATATAAGAGTTTGTATATGTACCGTTTTGTATATTTTAATATTTTAATATAAATAATAAAAAGCTAATCAAAGGCGTAATCATTATTTATTTTTGTAACAGTTATTCAACATGACTTACTTCCCGTACTTTTTATAAAACACATAATATATAATTATCAAACAACAATTGACGGAGTTTGGGACGATTAAATGACTACAATTTAGAATGTTTCAATTATGAGTCCTATTTCAGTGACCACAAACCAATTGTAGTAAGATTTAAGAGAAAATAATTTTGTTTTCAAATATAAAGAAAAGTCTTTTTAATATCTTTTTTCAGATATATGCATTACACAATTGAATTTATAAACATTTACAAAATTTACAAATGTTTACTGAAAGATAACATACGTACTGATACATAATACACGAAAATGCTCTAACATGTCCTGTGTCCAGAATGGAACAGGCTTAGATTACTTGTTTCTACTTGTGGCTAAAGTCAGTTCTATTTAGACAAAAACTAGAGGAGGTTTTAAAGTAGAATAAGACCCAAGGCGGCCATACAAACTTAGCCCCTCCCCCCCCCCATGACAAAAATAAAATCAAGTGTAAAGGTAGGCCAGGCGTTGGTGGAGGTTGGGGGGAAGAACATGTTGGATATAAATATTGATGGGATTTGTCTTCTGAGCTAGAAAATCGGACATAAATAAATTATAGAGATACGCCATTTTTGTTTATTTTTCTATTACGCATTGATTTTCTCTACCCTTCCCACTACTAGTCTATACTAGGGCTGTACCGGATTGTGGTACAGATCCTGCAGGAATCGTAACCGGAATCGGATTTAATATTTGAATCCTGCCGGAATCGGAACAGGAACCGGATTTTACCAAATTAAATAGTAACTCTTCCGAACAGAAGTAAGTAAGTTCTCGCCTAACATAAAAAAGATATAAGAATGAGAAAGAAAGAAAAATAGAATAAAAATTTAGTTTTTAAGTTCTAGATAGCAAAAAAACGGTATTAACCATTTAGATCTTGAAGAATGTGACTAAAACCCTTCCCAAATCTTGAGTTAAGAAAGATAACTCAGTCAAAATAACAGGTTCATTGTTTTAAAAATTTATTTTTAATAAAGCTGTACCTAATTTAACTTGATTTCTATTACAATCAAACAAAGACATGGCTAACATATTTAAGAAAGTATAATAAACATTTTATTGATACATGAATTCCAAAAAAAATAAATAGATACTGTGGCACCACCCGATAGTTCATTTTTTCTTTAGTTTTCCATAGTGACGTTACCAAACCTTATTTCATTCATATTTTTCCTTAATCATTATCTGAATATTTCCCATAAAACGCAAAATAAAATGCATTTCAGATCTAAATCAATATCGCACTTTAATGTTCAATTAAAAATGTATCTTCAAATTATTTATCTAAATATGCGAAATTTTATCCAAATCGTGACAACCACTAAATTAAAAAATTAGCAGAAAAATAAATTATTTGAACTATTTTTAAACTGTAGACTCCCAAAGATAGATCGTTGTCTGCTCTTTAAAGAATTTAAACTTTGATAGCTAAATATAGTTTATAGAAAACACGGAATCAAAAAGTAGCAGAAGGCAAGGTGCATAACTATGCTAAGGTGCCGTATTAGACTTTATACGATTAAAATCTTCCGTTTTAATATATTTTTACTTACATATAGAACTAAAAGCGATCGACGTTATTGTAGTTTTAAAAAAGCAAAGAGAAGTTATTGTTTTAATTCAATTGTATAGCGCTAAATATTTCAAAATTATGTTGCGCTAAAAAAATTTCTTACAAATTTCAAACAACAAAGAAATCCGGCTTAAATCCGGCACAATTTAACCAGAACCGGAATCGGAACCGGATTTGTTAAAACTGCCGGAAGCCGGCTTAAAAGGAACCGGAATCGGATTCCGGTACAGCCCTAGTCTATACTCATCATCATCATACCCTATACCCATCACTATCATACTATAGACCAAGGGGTCGGCAACCTTTTGAGACGGAAGAGCCAAAAGTTATAATTCACAATTTTTTCAATTTTTAAAAAGTCACTAAAATTGCTGGTTCAATATTATGGTATTTGATAAGCCCCGCAATATGACATCGAAAGAGCCTGCTTGTCATCAAAGAGCCGCATGCGGCTCGCGAAGCAGCATGTTGCCGATCCCTGAATATATAGCATAAAACAAGGTAAAAGCAAACTAACTGAATGTTGGGCCTCAATGGGTTCTTACATTTAAACAAAAGGGCCGCACTGAGATATGATATAATGAACGTTTGTATGAATTAATAATGAATGGCGGGACTCGAGCCGGATGTAGCAGCCGAACTAGCAGTACTGGGGCAGCGGCCTGCGGTCTGCCCTGTTCTGACCTGAACTGTTCTAGTTTTGAACAGTTAAACATGGCAAATGTCAACTAATTTATGGTACGGTTAAACAAGGCAAATGTCAACTAATTTATGGAACTGTTAAACATGGCAAATGTCAACTAATTTTATGGTACTGTTAAACAAGGCAAATTTCAACTAATTTATGGTACAGTTAAACATGGCACATGTCAACTAATTTATGGAACAGTTAAACATGGCAAATGTCAACTAATTTAGGGTACAGTTAAACATGGCAAATGTCAACTAATTTATGGAACAGTTAAACATGGCAAATGTCAACTAATTTATGGAACAGTTAAACATGGCAAATTTCAACTAATTTATGGTACTGTTAAACAAGGCAAATTTCAACTAATTTATGGTACAGTTAAACATGGCACATGTCAACTAATTTATGGAACAGTTAAACATGGTAAATGTCAACTAATTTAGGGTACAGTTAAACATGGCAAATGTCAACTAATTTATGGAACAGTTAAACACTGGCAAATGTCAACTAATTTATGGAACAGTTAAACATGGCAAATGTCAACTAATTTATGGAACAGTTAAACATGGCAAATGTCAACTAATTTATGGTACAGTTAAACATGGTAAATGTCAACTAATTTATGGAACCTCGTCTACAACAAAGTAAATGCATTTTCGAAGGTAAAATTAAATTAAGTTTATTTGAAATACATTTCATGTACAAGACACAGATGTTTATGTGTGTGTTGTTGCACATGTAGAAGTATAAAAGACACAGATGTTTATGTGTGTTGTTGCAAATGTAATAATATGTACATTGATCTCTCAAAGTGTGTTCTAGAGGTTTAATTGTTTCTTCTTATTATTTCTTCTTCTTTCTCTCTCTCTCTCTCTCTCTCTCTCTCTCTCTCTCTTTCTCTTTCTCCTTCTCTCTCTCTTTCTCCTTCTCTCTCTCTCTCTCTCTCTCTATCTATCTCTCTCACTCTCTTACTCCTTCTCTCTCTTCCTCCTTCTCTCTCTCTCTCTCACTCTCTCTCTATCTTTCTCTTAGTCTTTCTCCTTCTCTCTCTCTCTCACACACTCTTTATGTCACATTACACATTACAAACAAATCAATGAAAACACAAATAAGCCCATTGAGTCAGCAGAGTCTCGGTTCATCAATCCATGCTGTGTGCATGTGTGTATTTGTGAGTGCATGTGCTTGTGTGTGGGTGCAGATGTGTGTGTGTTTTTATAGGTGCATGTGTGTTTGTCTGTGAGAGCATATTTGTTGGTGTGTGTGTGATTACATGTGTTTGTGTGTGTGAGTACATGTTGTGTGTGAGTGCAAGTGTGTTTCTCTGTGAGTGCATGTGTGTATTTTGTATGTGAGTGCATGTGTGTGTGTGTGAGTGTGCAGATTTCCCTTTCAACTGCCTGTCTCAATTTCTTGCATAAATCCCTCAAATTGACAGCTGCCGTGCACACATGAACACTTTCATTCTTTATATAATCTGTTCATTAGAGATTTTTTTATCCTTTTATACATGGTCTTGTTCTCCACATATTTTTTTTTCCCATCAAACATTTCTGTCTGACATTACATTTTCGTTTTTTTGTTCGTTTCGTTTTTGTACAATCACTTTGTTAATTGAAATGTGTAATATTTTCCGACGAGCAGGTCATTCCTATTTTTAACTGAGGAATATGTTTGCTAATATTGATGAATGTACTCATAAAATTTATCATGCTTTACTCATCAACAATTACACATTTACTCATCAACAATTATACATTTACTCATCAACAATTATACATTTACTCATCAACAGTCATGCATTTACTCATCAGCAATTATACATTTACTCATCAACAGTTATACATTTACTCATCAACAATTATACATTTACTCATCAACAATTATACATTTACTCATCAACAGTTATACATTTACTAATCAACAATTATACATTTACTCATCAACAATTATACATTTACTCATCAACAATTCTACATTTAATCATCAACAATTATACATTTACTCATCAACAGTTATACATTTAATCATCAGCAGTTATACATTTACTCATCAACAATTATACATTTACTCATCAACAATTATACATTTACTCATCAACAATTATACATTTACTCATCAACAATTATACATTTACTCATCAACAATTATACATTTACTCATCAACAATTATACATTTACTCATCAACAGTTATACATTTACTCATCAACAATTATACATTTACTCATCAACAGTTATGAATGAATAAACGAACACTTTTACACGTATTCATCAACAACAAGAAAATTAATATATATATACAACAACCTCTATTGACGTACACATCAAAAACTTTCTCATCAACAACAAGAATTGGTGCACTCATTGATACCATTAACTGATGTAGTGTTCTTCAAAATTAATTGATGCACTCTTCCAAAAAAAAAAGTAAATGATGTGCACCATTAATTGAAGTACTCACGAACAACATTAACTGAAGTGCCCATGAATATCAATACTTGAAGTATTCACGAACAACATTAACTGAAGTGCCCATGAATATCAATACTTGACGTATTCACGCACAGTATTATTGGTAGTACTGATCAACATCAGTAATGGTAGTACTGATCAACATCATTAATGGTAGTACTGATCAACATCATTAATGGTAGTACTGATCAACATCATTAATGGTAGTACTGATCAACATCATTAATGGTAGTACTGATCAACATCATTAATGGTAGTACTGATCAACATCATTAATGGTAGTACTGATCAACATCATTAATGGTAGTACTGATCAACATCATTAATGGTCGTACTCATGAGCACAATTAATAAATATCCAGACCAGCGATTCATGCTACTCGCTTGAGCTGTGAAAAAGGTTTTCGATCAAAACTGATTGAACCCCCTCAACAGATCCGCCAGAATTCAGTCATAAATTTTACTGCCGACATAAGCAAACAACATGATAATCCACACTCAGCTGACGTGTCAATCTTTGGCGGAAATGACCCCGCCCTTGATCAGGATAGAAAAGAAAGTGTGCAAAACAAAAAAAAAATTTTACCCCCTCTTCCAATAAGATCGCGTTCCCATGACAACGTTTGATGCAGAATGGGAAAAAAAAAACTATCCGGAAATGAGAACACCGGCCTTCAATCACACAAACGGAAAGCGAAATAAAAAAATTAAAAAAAAGATTGTTTGGCGCATTAAATTTGTGTGTGAGTAAATACATCCTATATGTGTGTATATTTACATTTCAGCTGAATCGGCACATGAATCACTCTATGAATTTTAGTCCATCTTGTCAATATATAAAGAAGGGAGACAAAAAAATCGTCCATTGTGTGTATAGTTTTTCAATTTGAGACCAAATTCTGGAAATATCATTACGTAATGTGTCCATATTCTGAAGTAAACAAGTCACACAAATAACATGATATAACTGGAACAGGTTAAAGTCGATTGATAATATCATTAATATTAAAAAAAAGTAATAAACTTACGAGATATAAATAAAATTCCTTCATAGTTTTGACCTACATATGAACATGAAATGATGAAAGAGATAGTAAGGAGAAAAGAAGGGGGGTGGAGGTGTCATCAGTGGTTTTCAAACTATTATGCTTCGCGACCTGCAATGGAAGATTTTCGTTTACGAAGACCACTTAAAACCAGAACAACCCACTTCGATAAAATAGAATACAAAGTTTCAAACAAATCTTATTCAGAAATTTCCTCTTTTATTTTTTTTTAGATATTTCCTCTTTTACTATTTTAGATGTTTCACTCTTTTATTTTTGTTTAGATGTTTCCTCTTTTACTATTTTTTAGATGTTTTCCTCTTTTATTTTTTTAGATGTTTCCTCTTTTATTTTTTTTAGATGTTTCCTCTTTTATTTTTTTAGATGTTTCCTCTTTTATTGTTTTTAGATGTTTCCTCTTTTACTATTTTTTAGATGTTTCGTCTTTTATTTTTAGATGTTTCCTCTTTTATTTTTTTAGATGTTTCCTCTTTTATATTTTTTAGATGTTCCTCTTTTATTTTTTTTAGATGTTTCCTCTTTTTTATTTTTTTAGATGTTTCCTCTTTTATTTTTTTAGATGTTTCCTCTTTTATTTTTTTAGATGTTTCCTCTTTTACTATTTTTTAGATATTTCCTCTTTTATTTTTAGATGTTTCCTCTTTTATTTTTTTTAGATGTTTCCTCTTTTATTTTTTTTAGAAGTTTCCTCTTTTTTATTTTTCAAATAAACAGACTTTTAAGTTTATAAAATGTAGAGCGACAGAGTTGAAATAATACAAACATATCCATACATTATTATCAAAATTGACACATATGCACTGATCCACCTAAAAATCATCACGTGACTCGAGTGGGTCGCGAGCTGCACTTTGAGAACTGCTGGAGTACGGTGTTGTGATACGTCAAGCCGTTCCTGTCACACCTGTCAGGTACACAAAGGCTGTTGAGGGCCGAGCACTATAAAGTGACACAAAAAATGTTAATTTGTGACTCTGTTTTGTGTGTGTGTGTTTCTTGGCGTATATTTGTTCAAGAATGTCAATTCTCCGGAAGTTGTACAGAGTTAGAGAGAATCGAGGAATGAGTTGGGTTTATCATAACTCCGTCACGATGTTCTATAACTGATAATGATTGATATTGATAAATATTGATAGCCACCTATCCTATCTTAATTAATGACAAAGTGCAGATTGTCTGCATTAGACCGTTTAAGAGTTCTTAGCAAAAATTTAAAAAAAAATACACATATATGAGTACATTGTTACCTTGGTTCCCTCATTCAACAGGTTTTAGAAATAAATAAATACACATATATGTGTAGAACGTGACTTAGTTTTTCATTCAACAGGTTTTTTAAAACTAAACACATAAACATTACATTGGTGCATCACCATAAACCCTAAAGCCAACATTGCAAGAAACATAACACTGTCTCAATATTGCTGAGAAATCAATCACTGTCTCAATATTGCAAGAAATAAATCACTATCTCAATATTGCAAGAAATCAATCACTTCTGAATATTTCAATAAATCAATCACTGTCTCAATATTGGCAGTAAATCAACCACTGTCTCAATATTGCAGAAGTCAATCACTATCTCAATATTGTAAGAAATCAATCAGTGTCTCAATAATACAAGAAATCAATCATTGTCTCAATTTTGTCTCAATTTTGTAATAAATCAATCACTGTCTCAATATTGCAAGAAATCAATCACTGTCTTAATATGCAGTACCCTTTTTCGAGCGAAGAAAAACAAATCCCTATTATGTAATGTAATCTCAAAGTGAATTCATTAAGCGCACTGTTATAAAAACCACGTCAGCATACTTGTGCAAATATATGCTAGTGAGGTGGTCTTTACAACTTAAAATTATTACAGCTTTACAAGTTCTATAATTTTTTTATCAGGAATAAACAAACATTCACCATTCTTGCACCCATTTGTAAAAGAATTATTAATAAATAAAATAGGTAAATTGCACCAAACAATGCTAATAGGCTGAGTCGTTACCGCTAAATGCGAGGCAGTTTTTAAAACAATAAATGAATTACACATCGAGTCCATAGACTTCCCCTACATCACCAGGGACTCATAAGATGACGCCAGAATCGCCCTGCAATTCTAAACATGTATAGAATGTAAATAGAATCTGTGTCTGAACGTCCTACACAATCTTATACTTGTATGGAATGTAAATAGAATCAATGTCTCAACGCAAGTCTCCCGATCATACAATGCGCAATAGGTTTTTAAATTTTTTTTCAGCTGTATAACTTGCATATTCACCAGAGAGTATTCAGAACAATATCGATATAATAAAGATGTAAAAGTATGACAGAAAAAAAAAATCTTCACTGAATGATAAATTTCACAGTATTTTTGTTTTGAAAGTTGAGATGCAATGTGACATAAAGGTCAGTGTGACCTCTTTCTTCCTGTTTAAACACGTGAGCTATTTTAGCACACTCCTTCTCACGAGGAAAGCTTCTGACATGCTCATCCATAAACACTGACTAGGTAAAGAAAAACAAAAAACAAAAAAAATATAAAACAAACTAATAGTTCCCTCCCTCCCCCCTAAAAAAGCCCTGAGTTTTCTTGTTACCGCCGAAGTATCCAGGCCAAAAGCCAAAATGAGCGAAGTGCCATCACAAAAGAAAGAATTAAGTCAATATCTTTTCTGGCTATCCTAAAGGGTGTGTAAGTCAAGCACTTCAAGTTTAAGTGTCGTACATTTAAGACGTGATCCAATAGTTTGCGTTGATCTTCAAGGTATGCAGCTTATGTAATCAGTCAACATGAAACCCCCTCCCCTCCCTCCCCCCCACATATATACCAAGAGTAGCGACACTGGGGACGCCCGCACCAAGATTGTATCAGTTTTAGCCTCAATCTAAATAAATACAGTTTTTTTGTACAAAGGGCTTCAAAAGTGAACAACCTTACGGCCGTTAAAGATCAAATTCAGCTTTTGACCTAACCTAGGTCCATATGATTATAGGATCAAGGCCAAACAAATAAAAAGAAGAAGCCGCGAAACAGAAAAAAAAAAACAATAACAACAACAGTAAGTCTCTTCCTCCTCTTTCGGAGTTATTAAACCTTTCACCCTCAACCCCTAACACCCCCCCCCGCACATATTATCCTACTCAACTTAAAAAAAAACAACAAAAACACAACCGATGTTCCTCCCCCCCCCACCTCCTTAATACAATTTAATCGGTCGCTCACAGGTACTTGGTTGTAATGTAATTAACACACGCCATGGCACGATTGTACATTTCGATCAAATGAAACTTCGTTCTACCGACGAGTCAAAACAGACTGGAATACACACACACACGAAACAAAAACACACACACAGGAGAAATGTTTATCCCATTTATATAAAATGATGCAATAACAGTATTTAATTATTAGATTTAAAAAGATAAATAAGTGTAATGAAAGATGGCATGACATGTCCATGTAACAGACCAACAAATAAATTAGCAGCAGAAAGTAGATGGGTCAGACTTCCGTGTGTGTGTTTGTATCTTCAAAGGCGTGGCTTCCTCCAATAACTGTGGTGGGCCCAGTGTACGTGTACTGTAGATTAAATAAACAAATGACAGTTTGCTAATACATTTTATACCATATAAATAATTACTCAATTAGATCAACGAAAAATGAGACCGCTTTTCAGTAAGTAGAATTTGAGCCAATAAGAACCATCCACAGGCAATTTAGAGCAGACCTATAGCCTACATAGTAGCCCCAATATACGATGGCAGTGTTTATCTAAATTAATGCCCAGTCTCGCGTGTTTATTTTCTGTCAGATACAAACTACAAGCAATTTACAATGAATGTAACTCAAAAAAATAAAGATATTTTAAACCTATTTGAAAAACAATGTTTATCAATCAATAAATATTAGATGTTTATATTTTGTTCCATTATCCGAGACATGCAGAACCGTTCTTAAGTTTTAGGGGCCCTAGCACTTCATCGTCAGGGTACCCTCCGTAAGGATTCCTTTGGGGTCAGAGGTAAGTAAATCTACATTGGTTGGGGCAGGGGGAGGGCGTCAGCAAAAAATCTCTGTCAAGCTTCCTCTCTTATAATCTTGGATCCCCAATAATCTTTGAAAAGGGTCCTCTTTAACCCCTTCCCTTCTGTTAGTATCTTCACGTTAGACATTTAAGGTAAGACAAGGGAACTCCTTTACCTGTGGGAAGTCATAGCGTCTTGGTTATCCTATCCATAAGAAGACTCTCATTTAACGCAACCTAATAAAACATTTTCGTGAATGCACCTCCTACATCTCCACCTTGGCCAAAACTGGAAGCTAGTACATAAGAAATTATGGGACTATTGACAGAAACACTGAACAGCGCAGTATGATGTAGTGTTGGAGCGTAAAATATCTTGTAAAAAATTAAACTCACACCGTTACAAAGTTATCGCGATTAACGTCATTTTCCATTCGAATTCCTTTGTTGTTTGTCAATCTGACCTTTGAATGATAAGCTTAGCAGCACTTGATCTCAAAGATGAACTGAAAGATATCAATTGGTTAATAAAAACTTTTGGATGAGGGAGTTTCTCCGGACTGCAAGAACCACTCACGTCATGTAGATCCGAATAATTAATTGCATACATTCATATAAAGTTACAATTTTTCAGAGCCTTAATATTTTAAAGTATTAAATATGTTGAAAAATAAGATTTAGTTTGTAGTCTGAAATTAGTAAAATAACAATGAAATAATTTATATTCGTGAGTCTGGATTTTTTTAATTTTAAAGCAATTTTTCAGAAATTAACAATTTTTTTTTTTAAATTACAAAGTTGAGAATAATAAATAAATACCCTTAATTTAACGCATCACTACGCGGATTTGTACAAAAACTCAAAAGCTGCCGAGAAGACGCAATCACCAGCCCACCAATCAAAATGTAGAAGATACTCGCCACGTTTAAAATTTAAAGGACACTCTGACCGCCGTCCTGTATTGGAACTGTACGGTGGACATTCGCCTTTGTCGAACCAACGTTTTTCCCACTGGGCCAAGTCCCCGTTCTCCCTCAGTTCCAGGACTACCTGCAAAGTTCAGCTTATCTCTGGCAAAACAAATAGACATAAAATACTATATATCACTTTATTGTACAGTGTTATAGTTCTTTTTTTATCAACCTACATTCCAAACCCAGGTCCGTTTCTTAATAATACTTTGATCTAATTTGACAGAAGCTCGGTTGTATATCGAGTTCAGGCCGAACGCTAAATGACTGTTATTATTTCTTTCGATAGAGTGGCTTAGGTAAGTAATAATAATGTAGTCCTTTGCATGGAGAATGAATAATGCTCTTAAACATAATACTTATTTCTAGTAAAGAGCTTAAATAGAAATCTGGCATTCAACTTTGTAGCTGGCAAATCTCTTATTACACGTCAATTTTCTTTTTATTTACTTTTGAAGTGTTGGTGTATCAGTTGATTTAAAAGATTGAAAAGAACAGTTTAGAATATCATAACAATTCTACAAATATAAAAAATATATAAATTTTATTTGAATAAATGTATCATGTGAACAAACCGATTATTTATAAAAAAAAAGTACAATTTAAAATATAAAAACAAAATGCAAATTATCTTGCTGATATTAAGATTAATTTCTGCTACAAACATGCCCCGATGTATTAGCCACCTCACTGATATATAAGTCACTCACCCGATCTATTCGGCACTTACTGATATTATTCTAGCCACACACTGTCAAGGTTGTTACTGCCGGGGGTTGGTAGCGGGATGTAGCTCCCACTAACAAATAAAATGCTCCCAATGGCGTGCGTCTCAAATAGCCTCTGACAACCAGAGTCCAACTCCTGGCCTTCTCGTGCGGCTTAGCTACTAAGCCCGGCGAAACTGTTTCCACTGACAGGAGAACTGGGCGAAGGCGGTTCACTGGCGCTCTAAGAACTAGCCGCTTCGGGCAGATGGGGGCTCGTCAACCTCGGTTGGTAGCTCATCTAGGAGAAGGAAAACTCTGTTTCAAAACCTCCGTTGCCTAGCGGCATACCTCCAGGTTGGTGCTGTCTCGCCATGGCTCACCTGCCCTACTGGGTGCGTGGGGATTAGAGATGCACTTCTCAAAGAGTGGGCCAAAAAACACACGCACCAGCCAAATTCAAGATAAGAACTAGCAAGAAGCCTCCAGCTCTTCGATTCGCAAGCTGGAACATCAGGACCTTGTGTACCGGACTCACATCTGACCTTCAGCAGATTGATGACGCAAGGAAGACCGCTGTCATCGACAGGGAACTCACACGACTAAACATCGACATCGCCGCCTCTACAGGAGACCCGGCTGGCGGCTGAAACCGGCACCATCAGAGAAGCTAACTACACATTCTAGCTGGTGCAAGGGAAGTCCCTCAGATAGCCGCCAAGGCAACACGATGTTGGCTTCGCGGTGAAAAACATGCTTGTCAGATTCATAGAGCCCCCAACAGACGGCTCGAGAGATTACTAATCCTCCGACTGTCAACGCTCTCTGGCCCAGCTCACATATGTCCAGCGTGTATGCTCCAACCCACTCTGCTCCACTTCCGAGGAGAAAGATCCATTTACCAGTCCCTAGATGAAGCGCTATTGAAGATTCCTAGCACCGATAGCCTTTATCTCCTTGAGTGCCATTTCCAACGCAAGGGTAGGAGCTGACCATGTGGCTTGGCCCACCTGTCTCGGAAGCTTTGGGAGGGGAAAGAATAATGAAAATGGCCAGAGACTGCTTGAGCTCTCGTGCCACCATGGCCACAACCGTGACCAACACCCTTCGCTTCAGGTGCAAAAGAGATCCATCAGGTGTCATCGGAGGCACCCACGCTCCCGCCACTGGCACCAACTCTGACCTCGTCCTCACCAGAAGAGGGAATATCGACAGTATCCTCCTCACCCGCAGCTACCACAGTGCAGACTGCGACACGGACCACGCCCTCGTGGCAAACAAGGTGCGCATAACGCCGAAGAAACTGCATCCCTCCAAGAAAAAGGATCGCTTACGCATCAATACCAACTGTGCTAGAAATCCCGAAAAAAATCATGAGTTTATCAGCAGTCTGGAAGTTACACTCAGTGAAAGAAAGTTAGCAGTTGACACCATCGACTTTAGTTGGTCGCGTCTGCGTGATGTCGTATATAACTCCGCTATCACCACCTATGGAAAGATAGAGCGGAAAAACGCTCGATCGGTACGAGGGCCCACTGGGAGGAAAATGGAACCCGTTACCGAGGTAAAGGAAAGCCCTACTGGCCTACAAGGCCAGGCCCAGTCCCAACACTAAAAGTTTTTCCTGGCTGACAGCCAGGAGCAAAGCCCAGCAGACCGCCCGCAGGTATGGCCAACTCCTACTGGTTGAACCTCTGTAGCAGCATCCAGACAGCTGCCGATGCAGGAAACGCAAGAGGGATGTACACGAGGGCATCAAAGGCAATAGTCCCAACTCTCCTCCAAAACCGCCTCCCCCTTAAATCCAAAACAGGAGAGGTCATCAAGGACCAGGAAAAACAGATCGTCTGAGGTGGATGAACACTACCTGGAGCTCTACGCAACCCAGAACACTGTGACTGATGCCGCTCTTGGCGCTATCCCAGATCTGCCTGTCATGGAGGAGCTAGACACCACACCCACCGTGGATGAACTATCCAAAGCCATCGACTGCCTTGCAAACGGAAAGGCACCTGGTAGCTAACATGCCTAAAGTATTTGGTTTGCTACAGCGGCGCTATCTCCGGAAGCCTTCCCAGTCAGCAGCGGAGTACCATCAAAGACAGTGGCTGCGTGCCTGCACCTACACTCTTCGGCATTTTCTTTTCCATGCTCCTCCAATACGCCTTCAAGGATTTTAGTAACGAGGGTGTTTACATCCATACAAGATGTCCGATGGCAAGCTTTATAACATAGCCCGCCTATCGTGCAAAGACCAAAGTCCACAAAGGTCATAATTCGCGAGCTTTGCTCTTTACGCGATGACGCAGCCTTGACATCACACACTGAAGACGGACTGCAGCAGCTTGTCACCCGCCTCTCCCATGCACGCAAAGGAGCCCGGACTGACTATCAGCCTGAAAAAGACGAATGTCATGGCACACAGTGGGTACTAGATACACCCCCCAAGCATTGACATCGATGGGCACACCCCTAGAGGTCGTCGAGAACTTTACTTACTCTCGGGTCCACCATCTCCAGCTCGCTATCCATAGACCCAGAGATCGATTGCAGAATCTGCTAGGGGCAGCCACAGTCATGTGGCGAGACCAAAGCAACGTGTGTTAAAACTTCAGCCTCACCGAAAATACCAGATTGCGCGTCTACCAGGCCTGCATACTTAGTACCCTCCTCTATGGATGCGAGACGTGGACCACTTACGCGAGGCACGAAAGAAAGCTAAACAATTTCCACATGAGGTGCCTGCGACGTATACTGCAGATAAAGTGGCAAGACAAGATCCCCAACACTGGGGTGCTGGAGAGGGCCAACATGAGCAGCTTGTTTGCAGTTCTCAGCGAAAGACGCCTCAGATGGCTCGGTCATGTCAAAAGAATGGACGCAGGCCGCTTCCCGAAAGACCTACTCTATGGCGAGTTAGTTACCGGCCAGAGGAAAACAGGGCGACCTAAAATGCGCTACAAAGACACCTGCAAAAATGATATGAAAGAGTGCTCCATTAACCCCAACTCCTGGGAGAGCCAAGCAGCCGACCGCCAGTCATAGAGGCTCGCTGTCCGGCAGAGTTCATTGCGCGCAGAGGCTGAGCGACAGGATAATGCTGCCCTGAAAAGAACAAGACGGAAGCGGAAAAAAGAACAGCTACAACAACAACTACAACAACCAACTATCTTCAAGTGTGACAAGTGCGGCAGGGATTGCCACTCCCGAGTCGGACTGCACACCATCGTCTCTCGAGACGGACGGATGCCGACGACGACGAGCCACACACTGATGTATTAGTCACTGACTGATGTATTAGCCACATAATGATGTATTAGTCACTCACTGATGTATTGGACACACAATGATGTATTAGTCACTCACTGATGTATTGGCCACACAATGATGTATTAGTCACTCACTGATGTATTAGCCACACACTGATGTATTAGTCACTACTAGTCACTCACTTATGTATTAGTCACTCACTGATGTATAAGCCACACACTGATGTATTAGTCACTACTAGTCACTCACTGATGTATTAGTCACTCACTGATGTATTAGTCACTCACTGATGTATTAGTCACTCACTGATGTATTAGTGACTCACTGATGTATTAGCCACTCACTGATGTATTTGTCACTCACTGATGTATTAGTCTCTCACTGATGTATAAGCCACACACTGATGTATAAGCCACACACTGATGTATTAGCCACACACTGATTTATTAGCCACACATTGATGTATTATTAGTCACTCACTGATGTCTACAAAAGTTTATAAAAATGTCAAACCTCAAGTCAGATCCGATGGGAGTACCAATACCAAAACCATCGGAGTTGAGATTGTTTCCAACCCTGAGAGTGTCGCATGGCTTTCGATTGCTGACGTAATCGATGGTCAGCGACTCGGTCAGGTAGGCATATTTCCCGTTGGACTGCCGGACTCGCTGGATGCCTTCCTCGTGAGTCTTGACAAATACACTGGGCTGGGCTGAGGTCATGTACGCCCACATACGTTGATATGTAGTGAACTGGGAATTCTGGAACAATATGCAGAGTGTGTATATATTGCGTGTGTGTGTGTGTGTGTGTTATTATGTATGTTAAAATGAGTTAAAAGAAAAAGATACAGAAAAAAGTGGAGACATTATCAACCAAGAGACGATCCATCCTGATCCCTTTCACATAAAAAGTACAAAGTATGGAATTGCTTCCCCGAAACGAAGCTCAATATGAAATTACAACTTACTCCTGTCTATTGACAATCAATCGTTCAAACAATTCTACAACTCACTGCTGTCTATTGAGTATCGATTCTTCAAACAATTCTACTTCTGACTGTTGTCTATTGAGTATCGATTCTTCAAATAATTCTACTTCTGACTGCTGTTTATTGACAATCAATTGATCAAACAATTCTACTTATACCATTTAGCTCAGATCTCCATAAATGTGATGTTTACTCTAAATAGATAACTAAAAATCTTAGTTAGCAGGTTTTATTTAATCCTTAAACAAAAGAAAAATATACAATAATAATAACATCCGAGCTATTCTGACGTTTGTGTGTGTGTGCGTGTGATGTGGGCTAAGTGGCATTGGGGGGGGGGCGTTCTTAATGAATGTTACAAACCTTGAAAAAACCTTTAGTACTGCCCGATATAATGGTTCCATACTGAATCTCTGTTTGCTTGGCCAGGTCCTCGGCCGACTCAATGGGCGTCAACATCCTCTCTACCGTTAAGAAAGCTGCCAGGTTGGCCGTGTAAGAGGAAATGATGATGAGGGTAAAAAACCACCAGACGGAGCCAACAATTCTACCTGACAACGACCTGTGAAACAAAAGAGGCATGCACACGACATACAAACAGAGAAAGGTTTAGATACAGTGATTAACTTCCAATACAATTTGTAATAAAACATTAGGATTTTAAAGTCAAACACAGCGAAAAAAAAACCAAATCCCGATGGTCCTCAAATATTAAAACTACTTGGAATCCTAAAAAAAAATGTAATGCTAAATGTTGATTTGGAATCTGATATTGAATGTGGAAAGTCCAGCTGGTTTGTGTGTGTGTGTGTATACGTGTGTGTGTGTGTGTGTGTGTGTTCAGATGCGCAACTACGGAAGGGTGGAGGGGGTGGTCCGCTGTAGGTCACAAACAAGTCATGCTAGGAACAAAGGCGAGAGAGAGACAGAGAGAGAGAGAGGGGGGGGGAAGGGATAAGGAGTGAGAGAGAGAGAGAAAGAGAGAGTGTGTGTGTGTGTGTGTGTGTGAGAGAGAGAGAGAGAGAGAGAGAGAGAGAGAGAGAGGAAAAGGTTTACAGTTGCAGATCAACAATCGCTTGCCGTACAAACCAGGACCACGTAGTACAGATACCGACAGGAAGAACAGTCGCTGGACGATGAAGTGCCAGTGACCGTTATAACCGCCAGAATTAAAGAAATTTCCAGCAATAGGGCTGACGTTGAAGAGTTCATTGTGAACTATAGACCAAACAAATTTGTGCGAGATTGTCCTAGTTTAGTACGATATTATCCTATTTTGATAAGACATTATCCTATTTTAGTATGTTATTATCCTAGGTTAGTGCCATATTATCCTATTTTGGTACTACATGATCTTAGTTTGGGACGACATTATCCTAGTTTAGTACTACATTATCCTTGTTTAGTACGACATTAACGTACATTAATACAACAATATCCTAGTTTTGTATGACATCATACTGCATGGACGTGAGCTCGGCTGTAAGATAATTTCCCATTTCAACACTGACTTGTAAATATTTGAATAATCGGCCACAATGGGCTCATATATTGTGAGGGGTGTACCAAGAGCAGATGGAAGGGGTGTTTATATGAGGACTGTAGCAAGAGCAGATGGAAGGGGTGTTTATATGAGGACTGTAGCAAGAGCAGATGGAAGGGGTGTTTATATGAGGACTGTAGCAAGAGCAGATGGAAGGGGTGTTTATATGAGGACTGTACCAAAGCAGATTGAAGAGGTGTTTATATGAGGACTGTAGCAAGAGCTGATGGAAGGGGTATTTATATGAGGACTGTACCAAGAGCAGATGGAAGGGGTGTTTATATGAGGACTGTACCAAGAGCAGATGGAAGGGGTGTTTATATGAAACTTAATGAGCTGACGGTGCTGAAGTCCCCTTGCTTGTATTGGGAGGGGAGGGGGGAGGGGAGCACAAGCAGAATCAAACTGCCAAACTAACCGTGCCTGGCCGTTGGAGTGTTGTCTGACCACCTTCTGATCTAAACTATAAAGACTAACTACATTATTACTAATAAGATCGAGTCATGGGGGACTACTATGTGAAGTCACTCTACAATCTTCCCAAAGCCTTCAATAACACTACACGTGGACGCATTTTTAAATAAAGGTAAATAGTTTTAACTGTCTTAATTTTTTAAATTATAATGTACAGATCTAATTCATTAAACATGTTTATAGTTTTATAAAAATCCAAGTCCAATACCTCGGCGAGATGTCACAGCCTTGCTGCATGAAAGCACCCAGAGAAAACCAAAGTGAATTAGATATGGAGAAATCATTAGCAACTGAATGTTGAATCCCTGATAAATGCCATTCGTTGGGGCTGAAATGAATAAAAATAAAATAATAGTTATGATTTTTTTTCCCAATTTATGTTCATCAATAATGAACCTTTATTTATTTGCAGTTATATGCCGTAAACATAAATCACTTTCAAGGGATACAATTTTGGAAATCTCAAATCAGTAACAATACATCGATTATGTCCCTTGGTAGTAAAATGTTTCTATTTTAAACTAAAATAAAATCAAGTAAACCAAATAGCAAACAATTAGTAACCAGAGACAACACAACACTGACCTAAATCTGCTGACCAGAAACAACACAACACTAACCTAAACCTGCTGACCAGAAACAACACAACACTGACCTAAACCTGTTCACCAGATACAACACAACACTGACCTAAACCTGCTGACCAGAAACAACACAACACTGATCTAAACCTGCTGACCAGAAACAACACAACACTGACCTAAATCTGCTGACCAGGAACAACACAACACTGACTCCAATGTAGGCGAACACAATACACATCCAGATTTCTGAGGACAGTGGCTCCATGAACGAGAAGAAATGTTTCCCCGCCGGCTGGGGTCGTTTGATCATGATGGAGATCCCCAGACTCATGAAGGGCTTGGTGAAGTCAATGACACGTGACCGGTCAGCGGTGATGGTAAATGGGGCGATAGCCATGTCAGCCTCCTGGATTAGCAAAAAAAAAATGACGGCATTGACCTACTCGCCACACCTGTAGTAAAGTAATGTAACATAACAATGTAACCATAGGTGTTTCTAAGGGCAGGCAAACTCGGTGGCTGTCTAGCCCCCCCCCCCCCAACTGCTAAGCGCCCCCTTCTGGATTTTCATTTTGACAGCCACAATAAATGGCCATTAGGGTGGTAACAAAAAAAAATATTTTTATGAAACCATCTGCAATCGAGGAACTTTTATGTGTAATTTAAGAATATTAATCGCATTTTTGATTTTTTTTTTAAAGTTCCCCCACCTCCCCCTTTTTCGGAAGAAAAAAGTGAAAAAAAAATTTTTTTCCAAAAAGGACACGTTTTTTTTTTTTTGCTTACTTCAAACGAGTAATAATAATAACTACTCAACTTTTATTAACAAATAAGATACAGATAAGTTAGTAATATCTACAGAATGTACAAGAAATGTTCAAAACATATTTTTTTCTATGAACTTCAGATTCAAAAATTCAAATTAAATTCTCTCGATTTCGCATGAAGTTCCTCCATCAGTTTTACAGCACGTCCAGTAATTTGGTTAGATCTGGGAATGTCAATTAATGACTTCTTGACTGACCAATGCGTCTTTAAACACTAAATTGCCTTCTTGCATTTTATCCTGATAAGTGAGGTAAACAGTTCATTGAAGGACACTTCATTGTAGTGTTGCAAATGGAATCAAGCGTTCGCCCATTCATAGCAGATGAAGTTGCAAGCAGGAGCGAGGATGGTGCGCCACTCTGGCATTAGAAATAATGCTATAATAGTATATATCGCATGTGTGTTCCATCTGCCTAGTGTAAATGTGGTATTTCTTCCAGCTAATGCGAGACCAACGTTAATTTGTTTTGTAATGAAGATATGCCTGACTTGAAATCATATCGCCATCCAGGTGTTCTCGTACCTGTGATAAATATCTGGTCCGTCATACAGAGTAGCATGGTTTTGTGTTAATTTTATCAATTAAGTAATAATTTGTTTCGGGTTTGCTCATTGTCTCTCTTGGAGTGGTATCTTAATGATATGTTTCCCAGAAGGGGGTCGCGTACACTGTTTTAACGATCAATCTATTTTGGCTCCTGAAGGCCCATGCTCAAAACATCATTCTGTATGAGCTTTACAATCCCGGTTGTCATATTTTTCAGCAGAACTACTTGATACTCTTCCCCTTGCACTCTTTTACCATCAAACTTGAGAGAATAGGGATCTTTCCTTTGAAGTTTTTGAAAAATTTTGGTTTTCATTTTCCGTCCGTCAGAGATAACTCAAAAACACCCACCTGACTTGGAACCGGCACATCATAAGTGCTAGCAAACCCGCTGTTGTAGTGCTTGCTCTTTGGTATTTCGGTTTGCATTCAAGAGAAGATGACGTGGAAGAATAGTTTGTCAAGTCGGGTGAAGAAGCAGAGGTTTCAAGAATCCGAAGATTTGGGTGCCAGTTGTATGTGTTTGTGCGGGTTGCTAAGATAAGTTGAATGCATTTGTGTAGGTTGTGAGACAGTTGTATGTGTTTTTGTAGGTTGTGAGACAGTTGTATGTGTTTGTGTAGGTTGCGATTAGAAGAGCTGGCGAGATTTAGTTTTAGTTGTCAGTTGTTTTCTTTGGGGGTGGATTGATTCAAGGGGCTTGTTTGGTCATTGAAAGACAGCAATCTTCTCCACTACCGGCACAAAGGTAGACTCATATTATCACTCCTTGTTTTCCGTGCGTCCGTTGGCACGTTGGTGACATGTGCTGAAAATGTTTATTAATTATCGGACGGTTTCATATGTTTGTCATACAATTGAGTTTCTTTCTAATTAGTGCGCTGAATAATAGTGGAAAGTCTAGAATTTCCTAAAACATTCTCTCCATAATTATAATTTTATTGATCCAGTCGCCATTTCTGGCCCAAACGAAAAATATAGTGAAATTTCAAGAATTTAGTTGAAGGCATCCTGTGAGATTGATAGCTTTTCGATTAAATTCTCGGATCCTATTCTGTTTAGAAGATGAGGGTAGATGCCTTGCTTATAAACAAATGGAAACAACTGACTGGAATGTGTTTAAAAGCAGTCTAGTAAGTCTTGTAAAAATTCAGTGTTAAATTGAAACCGATAGTCAAACTGCGCGATATGTAGAAAACAAAAATGAAAGGTGGAGAACACAAATTCAAAAATAAATGTTGCTACTGTCATCTACACTGAGTATCGACTGTAAGGGGTTTCAGTTTCGTTACGAAAAAAAAATGAAAATAGTTATCACCCTAATAGCCATCTGTTAGGGACGCCTGCCTATAATATTATTTAAAATTTGAGTGTTATGAGAGATGGGGTCATGCTGTCAAAGATTATAAGGGGCTATATACTCGCCTTAGGCCCCCCCGAAAAAACTCAGAACGGCCCTGAATGTAATGACTGTGAAAGCATTACGAATTCATTCATACATTTATCAAAGCTTTGCGCGAAAATATAAATAGTCTTGTTCTTATTACTAGCTTTGTTTAAATAGAAGTAATAATTTCAACCTAGCTTCAATATAAAATCAAGTTCGATATCTCTATAGGTCACTTGTTAGACGAGTTTCCAAAAATATGTAACATAGAGTAACAACTCATTGTCAAAATATTTCAGCCCATTTTGGTATACGCGAAAAATCCGCGGTATTCTTCTACTACAAATGAGGCTCAGGGCTCTAAATATTACATTCGCTTAAAAAAGTTAGACTTTTATATACAACTAAATTCGATATTTTTATATTGTAAAAGTCATGACAAAAATGATAAATATTTGTGTCTTGTTTGTATGAATAAACACCCCCCTCCCCTCCAAATCACAATCTACACATATTAAGCAACGTAAAATGTTTACCTACATGACGTATCAACTCGCCAACAATACCATCCCAGCCGAAGTATGTTCAATTAACTAATTTAAACCAACAGCTGCCGTCTTTCACAAACTGTATGATATACTCGAAGCCAACCTGCATTGGACAAACACAGACCAGGCGAAAAGTTATATTTAGGTATGAGCTGAAACTTATAGTCTCAACGTAGTTATATATGGGTACTAAATATATCCTCTTCCTAGATAAGGGGTGGGCGAACTTTTTTAATCCGCGGGCTATATTGGTGCCTAAATTTGATTGGCGGGCCGGATCAAAAGTAGATGAATAGAGTGTTGACATGAACTAATATAAATTTAATGTAAACGTCATAACATGATATAGTTCAGTGATTCACTCCGATTCGAGTGGTCGCAGTTTTCCCTCGGCTGCCATCGACTAAGGATCTTGCCGTGCCTAATGAAGATAATGTATCAAGGAATGTTCACATTTAAAATAAACCAGCGTTTTGCTTTAAATTTCTAAGTCCACAAAGTAAATATCTGTAAAATAAATTGTTTCATTTCTTATTAGATAATATAGAATAACTACTAGGTTTTTTAATCTGACACAGTTTTTATAAAATTAAAAAAAAAAAAACAACAACTATATCTTCTGGGCTAAGGCATTCGTCGGCGTGATAAAGTAAAGCTATACCCTCAGGGCTACGGCATTGGTGCCACTATATATAGGCAAACTATACCTTATGGGCTAAGATCTTATTCAACATTGTTTAGTAAAATTATACCTTCTGGGCTACGGCCTTGGTCAGATCAATACAGAACCCTTCCACTGGTTCGTTGCCTTCACCTCAGGTTCCGTCCCTGATAGCCACCACTGACTGTAATGGTTCTTTCTGGATTTTAGGAAGTGAACATTCGTTGTTAGAAACGAATTATGTTTATAACTGAATGAACTATTTTACTAATAGCTTAAAGTAATAGAGAAGGGAATACAAGTGTTAGACTAGTTTAGACATATAAACATGGCCGCAATGCAACAAATACACATATAGACGAGCAGCCAATATAATCTACACATATATAGAGCATGGCGCTATAACTACACATATATAGACATGGCCACAAATACACATATATAGACATGGCCGCAAATACACAGAAAGTGACATGGCCACAAATAAACATATATAGACATAGCCACAAATACAAATAGACATATATAGTCATGGCCTCACATTCGTGTACATATTGAATTGTTTACATGAGACATTAAACACAAAAACAAAAGAATTAATTACACCGTCACATTATGTGCCGATTAGAGATAATATACAATCTGTGATGCATACAATGTTTACTCAAAAAAATTACATTAGTTGCGTACA
>JAGDYQ010000034.1:6456846-6461846 GCA_021962125.1 Bulinus truncatus
AGTACACCAACTCGTGATTGTTTTGAATGTACACTGTACATGTACGCAACTCATGTGATTATTTTGAATGTTCATTGTACATGTACGCAGCTAATGTGATTGTTTTGAATGGACATTGTACATGTACGCAACTCATGTGATTGTTTTGGAATGTTCATTGTACATGCACGCAGCTAATGTGATTGTTTGAATGTTCATTGTACATTTACGCAACTCATGTGATTGTTTTGAATGTACATTGTACATGTACGCAACTAGTGTGATTGTTTTGAATGTACATTGTACATGTACGCAACTAATGTAATTTTTTTGAGTAAACATTGTATACTGCATCACGATTGTATATTATCTCTAATATACACATAATGTGACAGTGTAATTAATTGTGTTTTTGTGTTTAATGTCTCATGTAAAAAAATTCAATGTGTACACAAATGTGAGGCCATAACTATATATGTGTATTTGTGGCCATGTCTATATATGTGTATTTGTATTTGCGGCCATGTCTATATATGTGTATTTGTATTTTCGGCCATGTCTATATATGTGTATTTGTATTTGCGGCCATGTCTATATATGTGTATTTGTATTTGTTGCCATGTCTATATATGTGTATTTGTGGCCATGTCTATATATGTGTATTTGTATTTGTGGCCATGTCTATATATGTGTATTTGTGGCCATGTCTATATATGTGTATTTGTGGCCATGTCTATATATATGTGTATTTGTGGCCATGTCTATATATGTGTATTTGTGGCCATGTCTATATATGTGTATTTGTATTTGTGGCCATGTCTATATATGTGTATTTGTATTTGTGGCCATGTCTATATATGTGTATTTGTATTTGTGGCCATGTCTATATATGTGTATTTGTGGCCATGTCTATATATGTTTATTTGTGGCCATGTCTATATATGTGTATTTGTGGCCATGTCTATATATGTTTATTTGTGGCCATGTCTATATATGTTTATTTGTGGCTATGTCTATATATGTTTATTTGTGGCCATGTCTATATATGTGTATTTGTGGCCATGTCTATATATGTTTATTTGTGGCCATGTCTATATATGTGTATTTGTGGCCATATCTATATATGTTTATTTGTGGCCATGTCTATATATGTTTATTTGTGGCCATGTCTATATATGTTTATTTGTATTTGTGGCCATGTCTATATATGTATATTTGTGGCCATGTCTATATATGTGTATTTGTGGCCATGTCTATATATGTGTATTTGTGGCCATGTCTATATATGTTTATTTGTGGCCATGTCTATATATGTGTATTTGTATTTGTGGCCATGTCTATATATGTTTATTTGTGGCCATGTATATATATTTATTTGTGGCCATGTCTATATATGTTTATTTGTGGCCATGTCTATATATGTTTATTTGTGGCCATGTCTATATATGTTTATTTGTGGCCATGTCTATATATGTTTATTTGTGGCCATGTCTATATATGTGTATTTGTATTTGTGGCCATGTCTATATATGTGTATTTGTGGCCATGTCTATATATGTGTATTTGTGGCCATGTCTATATATGTGTATTTGTGGCCATGTCTATATATGTGTATTTGTATTTGTGGCCATGTCTATATATGTGTATTTGTGGCCATGTCTATATATGTGTATGTGTGGCCATGTCTATATATGTTTATTTGTGGCCATGTCTATATATGTGTATTTGTATTTGTGGCCATGTCTATATATGTTTATTTGTGGCCATGTCTATATATGTGTATTTGTGGCCATGTCTATATATGTGTATTTGTGGCCATGTCTATATATGTGTATTTGTGGCCATGTCTATATATGTGTATTTGTGGCCATGTCTATATATGTTTATTTGTGGCCATGTCTATATATGTGTAATTGTATTTGTGGCCATGTCTATATATGTGTATTTGTGGCCATGTCTATATATGTTTATTTGTGGCCATGTCTATATATGTGTATTTGTATTTGCGGCCATGTCTATATATGTGTATTTGTATTTGTGGCCATGTCTATATATGTTTATTTGTGGCCATGTCTATATATGTGTATTTATGGCCATGTCTATATATGTGTATTTGTGGCCATGTCTATATATGTGTATTTGTGGCCATGTCTATATATGTGTATTTGTAGCCATGTCTATATATGTGTGTATTTGTAGCCATGTCTATATATGTGTATTTGTATTTGTGGCCATGTCTATATATGTGTATTTGTGGCCATGTCTATATATGTTTTTTGTGGCCATGTCTATATATGTGTATTTGTATTTGTGGCCATGTCTATATATGTGTATTTGTGGCCATGTCTATATATGTGTATTTGTGGCCATGTCTATATATATGTATTTGTGGCCATGTCTATATATGTGTATTTGTATTTGTGGCCATGTCTATATATGTGTATTTGTATTTGTGGCCATGTCTATATATGTGTATTTGTATTTGTGGCCATGTCTATATATGTGTATTTGTGGCCATGTCTATATATGTTTATTTGTGGCCATGTCTATATATGTTTATTTGTGGCCATGTCTATATATGTTTATTTGTGGCCATGTCTATATATGTGTATTTGTGGCCATATCTATATATGTTTATTTGTGGCCATGTCTATATATGTTTATTTGTGGCCATGTCTATATATATGTATTTGTATTTGTGGCCACGTTTATATATGTGTATTTGTATTTGTGGCCATGTCTATATATGTGTATTTGTATTTGTGGCCATGTCTATATATGTGTATTTGTGGCCATGTCTATATATGTTTATTTGTGGCCATGTTTATATATGTGTATTTGTATTTGTGGCCATGTCTATATATGTGTATTTGAATTTGTGGCCATGTCTATATATGTGTATTTGTATTTGCGGCCATGTCTATACATGTGTATTTGTATTTGTGGCCATGTCTATATATGTGTATTTGTATTTGCGGCCATGTCTATATATGTGTATTTGTGGCCACGTCTATATATGTTTATTTGTGGCCATGTCTATATATGTTTATTTGTGGCCATGTCTATATATGTGTATTTGTATTTGCGGCCATGTCTATATATGTGTATTTGTGGCCACGTCTATATATGTGTATTTGTATTTGTGGCCATGTCTATATATGTGTATTTGTGGCCATGTCTATATATATTTATTTGTGGCCATGTCTATATATGTGTATTTGTGGCCATGTCTATATATGTTTTTTTGTGGCCATGTCTATATATGTTTATTTGTGGCCATGTCTATATATGTGTATTTGTGGCCATATCTATATATGTTTATTTGTGGCCATGTCTATATATGTTTATTTGTGGCCATGTCTATATATGTGTATTTGTATTTGTGGCCACGTCTATATATGTCTATTTGTATTTGTGGCCATGTCTATATATGTGTATTTGTATTTGTGGCCATGTCTATATATGTGTATTTGTGGCCATGTCTATATATGTTTATTTGTGGCCATGTTTATATATGTGCATTTGTATTTGCGGCCATGTCTATATATGTGTATTTGTATTTGTGGCCACGTCTATATATGTGTATTTGTATTTGTGGCCATGTCTATATATGTGTATTTGTATTTGCGGCCATGTCTATATATGTGTATTTGTATTTTTGGCCATGTCTATATATGTGTATTTGAATTTGTGGCCACGTCTATATATGTGTATTTGTATTTGTGGCCATGTCTATATATGTGTATTTGTATTTGCGGCCATGTCTATACATGTGTATTTGTATTTGTGGCCATGTCTATATATGTGTATTTGTATTTGCGGCCATGTCTATATATGTGTATTTGTATTTGCGGCCATGTCTATATATGTGTATTTGCGGCCATGTCTATATATGTGTATTTGTGGCCACGTCTATATATGTGTATTTGTATTTGCGCCATGTCTATATATGTCTAAACTAGTCTAACACTTGTATTCACTTCTCTATTACTTTAAGCTATTTGTAAAATATTTCATTCAGTTATAGCCTTAAATCGTTTTTAACGTTTCGAATTACTTCCCTTATGTCCAGAAAGAGCCATACGTCATGATCAGTAAGGTCATCAGGGACGGAACCCCGAAGGTGGGCAACGAACCAGTGGAAGGGTTCTGTATTGATCTGACCAAGGCCGTAGCCCAGAAGGTATAATTTTACTAAACAATGTTGAATAATATCTTAGCCCATAAGGTATAGTTTGACTATATAATGTTGACCAATGCCGTAGCCCAGAGGGTATAGCTTTACTATACCACGCCAACGAATGCCTTAGCCCAGAAGATATAGTTTTTTTTTTTTTAATTTTATAAATAATGTGTCAGATTTAAAAACCATAGTAGTTATTCTATATTATCTAATAAGAAATGAAACAATTTATTTTACATATATTTAGTTTGCGGACTTAGAAATTTAAAGCAAAACGTTTTTTTTATTATTTTAAATGTGAATACTCCTTGATACATTATCTTCAATAGGTACTGCAAGATCCTTAGTCGAGGGCAGCCGAGGGGAAAACTTCGACCACTCGAATCGGAGTAATTCACACAACTATATCATGTTATGACGTTTATATTAAATTTATATTAGTTCATGTCAACACTCCATTCATCTACTTTTGATCTGGCCCGCCAGTCAAATTTAGGCACCCAATGTAGCCCGCGGATTAAAAAAGTTCGCCCCCCCCCCTTATCTAGGAAGAGGATATATTTAGTACCCATATTTAACTACGTTGAGGCTACAAGTTTTAGCTCATACCTAAATATAACTTTTCGCCTGGTCTGTGTTTGTCCAATGCAGGTTGGCTTCGAGTATATCATACAGTTTGTGAAAGACGGCAGCTACGGGTCACTGTTGACCAACGATACCTGGGATGGTATTGTTGGCGAGTTGATACGTCATGTAGGTAAACATTTTACGTTGCTTAATATGTGTAGATTGCGATTTGGAGGGGAGGGGGGGGGGGGTTATTCATACAAACAGGACA
>JAGDYQ010000034.1:6466846-6470659 GCA_021962125.1 Bulinus truncatus
CTAATACATCAGTGAGTGACTAATATATCAGTGAGTGGCTAATACATCAGTGTGTGGCTAATACATCAGTGAGTGACTAATACATTAGTGAGTGACTAATACATCAGTGTGTGGCTAATACATCAGTATGTGGTTAATACATCAGTGTGTGGCTTATACATCAGTGAGTGACTAATACATCAGTGTGTGGCTAATACATCAGTGAGTGACTGATACATCAATGTGTGGCTAATACATCAGGGTGTGGCTGATACATCAGTGAGTGACTGATACATCAGTGAGTGACTGATACATCAGTGAGTGACTGATACATCAGTGTGTGGCTGATACATCAGTGTGTGGCTAATACATCAGTGTGTGACTAATACATCAGTGAGTGACTGATACATCAGTGAGTGGCTAATACATCAGTGAGTGACTGATACATCAATGTGTGGCTAATACATCAGGGTGTGGCTGATACATCAGTGAGTGACTGATACATCAGTGAGTGACTGATACATCAGTGAGTGACTGATACATCAGTGTGTGGCTGATACATCAGTGTGTGGCTAATACATCAGTGTGTGACTAATACATCAGTGAGTGACTGATACATCAGTGAGTGGCTAATACATCAGTGAGTGGCTAATACATCATTGAGTGACTAATACATGAGTGAGTGACTAATACATCAGTGAGTGACTAATACATCAGTGAGTGACTAATACATGAGTGAGTGACTAATACATGAGTGAGTGACTAATACAGGAGTGAGTGACTAATACATCAGTGAGTGACTAATACATCAGTGAGTGACTAATACATCAGTGTTTGGCTAATACATCAGTGAGTGATTAATACACCAGTGAGTGAATAATACGTCAGTGTGTGGCTAGTACATTAGTGAGTGACTAATACACGTGTGTGGCTAATAATCAGTGTGGCTAATACATCAGTGTGTGGCTAATACATCAGAGAGTGGCTAATACATCAGTGTGTGGCTAATACATCAGTGAGTGACTAATACATCAGTGAGTGACTAATAAGTACGTTTGTAGCAGAAAATAATCTTAATATCAGCAAGATAATTTGCATTTTGTTTTTATATTTTAAATTGTATTTTTTTTTTATAAATAATCGGTTTTTTCACATGATACATTTATTCAAATAAAATTTATATATTTTTTATATCATATAAATTGTTATATATTCTTAACTTTTCGTTTCGATCTTTGAATCAACTGATACACCAACACTTAAAAAGTAAATAAAAAAAGAAAATTGACGTAATATGAGATTTGCCAGCTACAAAGTGAATGCCCGATTTCTATTTGGGCTCTTTTACTAGAAATAAGTGTTATGTTTAAGAGCATTATGCATTCTCCATGCAAAGGACTAAATTATTAGTACTTACCAAAGCAACTCTATCGAAAGAAATAATAACAGTCATTTAGCGTTCGGCCTGAACTCGATGCACAACCGAGCTTCTGTCAAATTAGATCAAAGTGTTAAAAACGGACCTAGCTTGGAATGTATGTTGGTAAAAAAGAACTATAACACTGTACAATAAAGTGATCTATTTTATGTCTATTTGTTTTGCCAGAGATAAGTTGAACTTTGCAGTCCTGGAACTGAGGGAGAACGGGGACTTGGCCCAGTGGGAAAAACGTTGGTTCGACAAAGGCGAATGCCCACCGTACAGCTCCAATAAGGACGGCGGTCAGAGTGCCTTGACCTTGGCCAACGTGGCGGGTATCTTCTACATTTTGATTGGTGGGCTGGTGATTGCGGTCTTCTCAGCAGCTTTTGAGTTTTTGTATAAATCCAAGAAAGATGCAAGAAACTCTAGGGTATTTATTTATTATTCTCAACTTTGTAATTTAAAAAAAAAAAAAAATAATTAATTTCTGAAAATTGCTTTAAAAATAAAAAAATCCAGACTCACGAATATAAATTATTTCATTATTATTTTTCTTATTGTAACTACAAACTAAATCTTATTTTTTAAGACAGTCAATGCTCTAAAATATTAAGTCTCCACATATTGTAACTGTATATGAATGTATGCAATTATTCGACTCCACATGACGTGAGTGGTTATTGCAGTCCGAGAAACTCCCTCATCCAAAAGTTTTTATTTGCCACCAGATGTCCTTCAGCTCGTCTTTGAGATCAAGGGCAAGGTTATCATTCAAAGGTCAGATTGACAAACAGCAAAGGAATTCGAATGGTACCAGACGTCGGTCACATAACTCTGTAACGGTGAGCTATCAGATTCTTATTACTTAGTTAAATGTTCCAGCACTATATCAGACTGCGCTGTTCAGTGCTCTCCGTCAATATCCCATCATTTCTTATGTACTAGCTTCCAGTTTTGGCCAAGGTGGATATGTAGGAGGTGCATTCACCAAAAATGTTATAATAGGGGTTGCGTTTATTGAGAGTCTTTTTATGGATTGGCCAACTAGGACGCTATGGCCCAAACAGGTAAAAAAAGGGGCCACCTTGTCTTACCCTAAATGTCTAACGTGACGATACTAACAGAAGGGAAGGGGTTAAGAAGGGCTCTTGTCAAAGATTATTGCGGATCCAAGATTAGCAAGAGGAAGCTTGACAGAGATTTTGCTGACGCCCCCTATACCTGCCCCAACCAATGTAGATTTACTTACCTCTGACCCCAAAGGAACCTTTATGGAGGGTACCCTGACTATTTTAGCCTAGGGCCCCTAAAACTTAAGAAAGGTTCTGCATGCCTTGATAATGGAACAAAATATAAACATCTCATCTTTATATTGACGATAAACTTGTCTAAACGAATACGTAGTAAATCTTTTCATTTGTTTGAGATCCATTCATTGTAAATTACTTGTAATTCGTACCTGGCAGAAAATAAAGGCGCATTAAGTTAGATAAACACCGCCATCGCATGTCGTAGCTACTATGTACAAGTTTACTGGGCATTAAGTTAGATAAACACCGCCATCGCATGTCGTAGCTACTATGTTCAAGTTTACTGGGCATTAAGTTAGATAAACACCGCCATCGCATGTCGTGGCTACTATGTACAGGTTTACTGGGCATTAAGTTAGATAAACACCGCCATCGCATGTCGTAGCTACTATGTACAGGTTTACTGGGCATTAAGTTAGATAAACACCGCCATCGCATGTCGTGGCTACTATGTACAGGTTTACTTGGCATTAAGTTAGATAAACACCGCCATCGCATGTCGTAGCTACTATGTACAATTTTACTGGGCATTAAGTTAGATAAACACCGCCATCGCATGTCGTGGCTACTATGTACAGGTTTACTCTACATTCTACATCGTCTGTAGCTGGTTCTCGTTGGCTCGAGTTTACTTACTGAAAAGTGGTTTCATGTTTCGGTAATATAACTTGGTAGTGATTTATATGGTGTAAAATGTATTAGCAAACTGTCATTTGTTCATTTAATCTACAGTACACGTACACTGGGCCCACCACAGTTATTGGAGGAAGCCACGCCTTTTTGAAGATACAAACACACACGGAAGTCTGACCCATCTACTTGCCAGTTAATTTATTTGTTGGTCTGTTACATAGACATGTCATGCCATCTTTCATTACATTCATTTATCTTTTTTACATTTCATAATTAAATACTGTTATTGCATCATTTTGTACAATCAGTTGGCAATCAATATTGAATTTCCTGCAATGCGACTAATTTTTAACGTTCATTTTATGCCATCTTTCATTACATTCATTTATCTTTTTTTAATTTCATAATTAAATACTGTTATTGCATCATTTTGGCACATATCAGTTTAGCAAATCAATATTGGAATTT